>JFZS01000018.1:0-182344 GCA_000709145.1 Balansia obtecta B249
ATGTCTGTCTTTAATTAGGCAAGATTCCATCATTCTTAGTATTTCCTTCAACTTCTTTGAAGCCTTCATAGGCCTTGCCTTTGCTACGACACGCGGCAGTGAATTCTAGATTGGACGAAAATGGAGTACCAAAAACGTACCGGACCAATCAAACTTTGATGTTGTACCTGTCAAGGTGGTGAAGAATACCTGGGGTAGGTAGGTACCTTGCTGTACTAAACCAATATCCATCTAGGATCTAGGTAATTCATCAAGAGCCATTCCGCAGTATCCGCAATGAAGCTTTGAACCAAATACTTCTTAGCCTTACAGCATTTGACCGTCTCCATGGCTTTATACGCAGCGCCTTCTGTCGCAAACAGCATGAGTGTTTGGTATCCTCCCCGGATACTCATAGTCGGAGTAGGTAATACATACAAAAGCCAGCCATCTATCGGCATAGCCCTATCCGGCGGCCGTTACAGACTGTCAAAACTACTTCTTCGTCCCAATTAAACTCTGATATCAACTTTGCATGAAAAGGTGCTTTGTCTGTCCCAGGCTTTGACTTGAGGGGTTGCACAGCCGCACAGCCGCACAGCCACGCGTCCGTGACATCGAAGGCACGAAGCCATTGAAGTGTCTCCAAAATTCGCCGCTGGAACCCACGCACCAGCCACAACCTGCGCCTGCGCCTGCGCTTGCACCTTCGGCCTTTTTATCGTGTTCCAGCGAAACCAGCTCGGACAACGTCTCACGTCAACCCTCAACTCTATCAACATCAGGCGGACCATTGATATCCTTTCAAACCTTTTCCCTTGGTCGACGACGTTTCGATTCGAGCACCCCGTCAGTCGATTCAGCCCGCCATGTCCGACTCACAACGCGGAGTCGGTCATACCGAGTCCATCGACTCCCATGAATCGACGCCGAAGCAGCCGGAGAAGCAGAAGAGTCGCAGACCACCAAGTCAGTGCAGACCGACGGCGCATTCAGCGTGACGTTGTCGCAATACAACAGAGTTTCTTCGCAGTCAAGTCCTGATTGGATGCCGAGATACTAACGCAAAGTCCTAGACACGGCTTTCCGCCAGCAACGCTTGAAAGCATGGCAGTACGTTCTGTGGTTGCCCGCCCTTTCTCGATGCTCACAAACAAAAATATCAAGTCTGACCGATGTCACTGCAGACCCATATTGACGCCCAAGACCGTTCTGCCCCTGTTCTTCACTATCGGCGTCATATTCGCGCCCATCGGTGGCTTACTACTCTACGCCAGTTCACAGGTGAGCAAAGCCTAGACACTGCCATCCTGCCATCCCGTGCGTGTCATTGACAGAGGCTTCGAGTAGGTCCAGGAGATCAAGCTGGACTACACAAACTGTCTAAAAAATGCAGGCGACTACACCAAGAGCGAATTCAATCCCATGCCCGCCGGTACTGTGGACACTGCTTTTAAGAACAAGAACGGTTCTGTCAACGCCAAGTGGGCCGTCGAGAAGAACATCAACATCACCTTGTACAACGGCGTCGTCACGAAAGGTGACCGCTGCTACTTGCAATTCACGACCCCCGAGAACATGGGGCCGCCCGTCTTGCTCTACTACCACCTCACAAACTTCTACCAGAACCATCGTCGATACGCCGAGTCTTGCGACCTCGACCAGCTGAAAGGTAAAGCGCGCTCCTACGGCGACATTACCGGATCGAAATGCGACCCCTTGTACGGCACCTCGAACAACGGCAGTAATAAGCCGTATTATCCTTGCGGCCTGATCGCCAACTCAATGTTCAATGATTCTTTCGGGGACCCCATGTGGATAAGCGCACCTGGAGCCAAAGACCCCGTCCCTTACAACATGAGTACCTCTGGAATTGCGTGGAACAGCGACAAGGAACTCTACGGAAAGACCAACTACAAGTGGTCCGAGATATTGCCTCCACCAAACTGGGCCAAGGCGTATCCCAACAACTACACCGAGGACAACCCGCCGCCAAATTTGAAGTTGTGGGAGGCTTTCCAGGTCTGGATGCGTACCGCTGGCCTTCCCACCTTTTCCAAGCTGTACCAACGCAATGATCAGAAACCCATGGTCGCTGGCACTTACCAGATCGCCATTGATTACTGTCCGTTCAACCAACTCCCGCACGAGCTTTCTTCCCACCCACACCAGTTCAACAAAACGTTCCAAAAAAAAAAAAAAAAAACAACATGCTAACCCCAGATACAGTCTTCCCTACAGACGAGTACGAAGGAACCAAGTCTCTCCTTATCACCACCCGAACCGTCATGGGCGGACGCAACAACTTCCTCGGCATCGCTTACATTGCCGTCGGCGGAATGTGTATTCTCCTCGGTGCCATCTTCACAGCCACCCATCTCATCCGCCCAAGGTACGTCCACCCGCCAAATCACACCCTAGCACCCGCTTCCCTCAACTTACCACGCTGCAGGAAACTCGGCGACCACACCTACCTGTCTTGGAACAACGCACCTGCTTCCAAGCCCTCTGGCCCCAGCATAGCCATGGCCACGGGTCGCGAGGCCCGTCCCCACGATTCCTAGACGGTTCGTCCGGATACGCATGCCCATCGGGTCTTCCCCTCTTCCGGCGCAAGCAGCCGGCCTGGGCTCTCCGAGAGTGGGACTAAGGAGCACTCAGGAGAACCATGTCTCAGGGGGGAATTCATTTAAAACAGGTGTATAGTATAACTCGAGGATGGAGATTGAGTAGCCGCTTTGGCGTCACTGGACGTGTTCAAGGCCATTGCCGCTAGGTGAGCATGAACAAACGTCATGGAGATGATGGGGTGGATCGTTCTTGAAAGGTCATTCTGGGCTTGGATGCAAACTGGTGTCTTTGTTTTGTTTTTTTTTTCTTTTTGGTCTTCCAACCAGTAATGTAGGCGTTTTGTTAGTCAATGCCGGGTGTAAAGCAAGCTGTTATGATGGGGAATTACGCAATAAGATCTGTTCCACTTGAATTAATCTCCTAATGTGTTTATGTATGATACGATCAATCGATATTCCATGATTTTCACCTGCTCCACAACTACAAACTCCGCTTGTGATAGCCACGAAAGAAACTCAACTGTCCAACACAGATTCAACTCAACGTTTTCTCTGCTTCTTCTTGCTTCCGCGGTCTTCCTCATCCAGCCCGCTTTCTCGGTCTCTCTTCTTAGCCTTCTTCTCCATTTCGTCCCAGTCTTCGCCTTCGTCGTCGCTGTCCATGTCTGCGTCATCGTCGTCTTCGTCGCTGACATTGCTGCCGAAATCAGAGCCCTCTTCACTCGACTCCGACGCTTCGTCCAGCTCATCGTCGTCAATCTCAAACGCAGACTCTTCCTCTGACTCTTCGTCAGCGTTCTCATCGTCCGAATTCTCCTGCAAGAAGCCCCAGCCTCCGTCGACGAAGAATTGATGCGTGTCAGCTGTCACCGTCTTCATGATGGTCGGCCAGTTCAAGTTGAGGGGACCTTCGCTGTATGCAATGTCCGAGGAGTCGAGGAAATCTTTCACCTGGTCTAGAAACTCGACGGGGATCGTGTTTATGTGGTATGGCGGCCGCGTGAAGTCCTTGAACACGAAGACCATGTCAAAGTTCTTGAGACCAAATTGAACACGTTCCAAGTGAGCAATTTCAATATCCTCAATCGTGATAACCATAAACGGAGGCTCAACTACTTGCATGAGACAATCCGTAGTTGGTTGAATGAAGACGTTGCTCCGGAATGGCACGCCATGGAAACCCAGATCTCGGATGGGCATGTCAACCTCAATACCCTCGCCGCGTCCAGCTTCAGCAATCTTTTGGGCGAAGCCCTGGAACAATCTGTCCAATTCCGCCCGTCGTCGGCGTTCTTCCTGTTCAGCCTCAAATTCGTCCTCGTCACCATACCGGTATTTTCTCTTTCTGTTGCCAGTTTCGTCAAATTGAATGTCTGTTGCTTCGCGGTAAAATTGCACATCCTTTGTCTTCTTCTTGTTGCCTACAATGATGGGGTCCTTTAGGTGGATGTGAATAATGACAATCAACTCGTGATCGCAAGGCTGGAAGAAAAGATGGCGGACGTTGGAGAAGAGAATATCGACTCGATGTTGCGCATTCAGCGGAGATTGATAACGAATACCGTTTTGGTGAATCTCAACCTTGCCAGGAACACGCTTGCCTTCCATAGCTGGCCGAATGTACACATTGTCTAACACAGCAGGTCGACGATCTGGAATTCATTGTAATTAGCAAATAATGCCGACATGCTCTCTTCCTCAGGAGCCTGGGATGGTCGGAGAAAAAAAAAATAATAAGACTCACTTCGAATTTCGACCAGCTTGTCTTGTTCAACGACATCTTCCATATCCTTCTTCTCCTGCTCCTTCTTGACAGCATCCCGCTTCATGTTTGAGATCTGAGTCGCTATCTCACTGTATCTGTCCCCATCAGCGGATCTAAATGTCAGACTCCGCACAAAGTGCGCCGAAGCATCCTCAAAAGGCTGATCATCTTTCCTACCCACGCCCTGGCCAGGAGATAAGAAATTAATTCTCAAAAAAGAAAAATCGTTTTCATCGCTCTTGCTGGCGCTCTTGATTGTGTTGATGTGGAAAGGGACAGGTCTGCCCATAATGGGCAGAATGACTGTATTATTTCTTGAGTCCACAACGACTTCAAGATTCTTCACCTTGGAAGGGAACTGGTTGTCGCGCTTGTATGATTCGAAGCGCTTGAACTTCTTGACTTCTGCTCCATTTTTATCGCCAGTAGCCACCGCGAAGCGTGCCAAGCCTTCCTTCTGCTTTTTCATGGCAAGCTCTTTCTGATGCTCTTTTCTTCTGATTTCGGCCTCTTCATCGACTTGAGTTGTTCGTTCTGAGCGCAGTCTGGTACTAGTAATGTTCTTAGTAGCCACGGCACCGACTCTCGAATCCTTCTTCTCCTTTTTAGGTGTTGGCTGGACTTCTTCGTCGTCTTTGAAAAAGAACGAATTCGCATCAGCGCTGGTAGGCGACTCAGCAGTAAATACGACGGGCTCGTTGGTGGTAACTCGGACGGTGTCTGTTAATACAAGGGAATATACTTTGCTATATTTATCCTGGGGTTGAGGATTTTCAATGTCTTGAAAGCCAGTATGAATAATCAAAGTCATTCCGTCTTTCAGAATGCGGTTATTCTTTGCATTGAGAACAAGGGTAGGGTCTCGATTCTCTAAACCGATGCCCCAGCCGACGTTTTTAAGGAAGTGTTTCTCCATTTCTGGTTTCTTGGCCCTGATCAAATTCAGTGCCTTATTATACACGTCCTTGGCTGCCACGCCGTCGCGGATTTCCTTGAGAATGTTGCTGTGAACCATATGTAGCAACTTGTAGTTGCTCTCCTGAGACTTATTGGGATCGACAAGATACGTTCGCGCAATTGTGGAACAATACGACTTGTATCGCAGACACAGTCCAGCAATGATAATTCCGGCGTGTAGGTTGTCATTGTTTGCTTCTGAGGCGAATCGAAGATCGTATTTGCCGCCACTCTGGATGGCAGGTCCTAAAATCCAATCCAGCTGGCTGGCGTCAAAGTCTGACGGAAGCTTGCCCCTGTTGGGTAGCTCGACGGTTTTCCAAAACTTGGTGTCGTCAAGTTTTCTGTCCACCTTTTCAGCCAAGGCAAAGTGTGTGACCTTTTTCTCGCTGTCGAGAATATTGGACATTTCATCGAGAAAATAGGGAGTCATGAGGGCGACGCAAGCCTTTGAAGCCGTTCGCATTGCACGTAGTTCGCTCTCATCCTTCACTGAGAAAGCGTTCGTGGAGAGCGCAACTGATATGTCGACCTCCTCCAACCCTTTGCATTGTTGGGAGAATACTTTCTTCCACTCATCGACGAAAGGTCCTTTAGATGTGTCTTTGGCGATGACCCCAACTTTGTCCTGTGCAGGCACGTGCATGTTAGCGAATTCCAATAGAGTTGTACGGGGGCAAAAAGTTTTCCTTACCCCTGCCGCCTTGATCTTGTCGGCGACCGTGATAAAGAGCTTCTCGTTCTCGGCCGCGTCCTTTCCTCGAACCAGAACTTCAATAGGAAATCGGCCGCCTTTGAGCTGATCCAAGTGCTTCGCTAGTAGCTGTAAGTATTTCTGCTATCGAGCGCGATTCGTAAGGCGGCCATTCATACCTTTCTTTTGCGTCGTGAGCACATACAACGTGTCCAACGTGAGAAGCATGAGAGTGGTCGGGAATTCGTATCCGAGCAGCCAAAACTAAGATGAAACTCTGTCAACAAAGTTGATCCTCTGCAGCACGCGCAGTCAGAAATTCGCCTTCGCTGTTGCACTCACATGCATCGCGTTATTCTTGTTAAATTCAGAGTTTTCCTCCATCTTCCCCATCATCACCACGATTGAGGAAGCTCCACCGAAGAGCTCATCCTTGGACCGAAGGTCATTCTTCCATGCGGTCGCGAAATGCGAAATTCGTTCTTGGAAGAGCTTGCTATCAATCTTGATGTCCGCCATGGTGATTATGGCTGGATGGACGGACAAAGGCAGATACACATGGCCTTGAGGAAGATGACAGACGGGGGCTGTGGATGCTTCGTTGCGACGACCGACGCGAGAATTGTCGTCGCGTAAATGGGTGACCTTGAAGCAAGGCTCGAGCTTAGCTATCACGTGATGCACGTTGACGCGTTCCATGTTCTGGCTCCTCCGCTCAACGACGGATCAATTGCATCATCAATGGGGCATGGCAACCCGAATGGCTTAAATACAAACATATATTATATCTCGATTACGACGGCATGTTTTTGATAAGGGTCTCCTGAGTTCCGAGACCTATTTCTCTCTGGTCCAGCGGTCGTTAGTTCGCCCTGACGTGGGAGAAGGCCTCAAAACGCGGCGAGCAATGATGGAAACGCCATTCATATCGTCTTGAAATGCGTCAGGTGGCTATGACTATGACTCGAGCACCGCTGACTGCTGCCGACCTACGTAGCAATGATCATGTGATACGCCAAAGCAAGGCTGCCTGAGCCAGGGAATAATAGGATATTCATTGTGTTATCTCATCACACAGTGCTTTGCTTCTGTCACATCGATGAAACTTTGAGCCCCAGGCAGTCGCGCGATACCTACCTACCTGTCTGTCTGTCATTCATGTCAACTCCAGCAAAACCAACAACTGTTGGCATTGCGATTATTCCATGACAGATACATACCATTTCTTTCTCCAGGTGGATCCATGCACTCAATCATCCGACAGCCCCGCCGCCCTTCCGGCGTTTACTTATCAGATCGGCTCTCACGATAGATCCATATTCAGGAATTCACTCTTGATCACTTACGCCATCATCTTGGGGACCAGTGAAACCTCCTTGAGTCACCGACTTTGCAATATATTTAACCGATTTGCATTTGGCTATTTTTATCACGCAAGGCCTGCTCATGCTTTTCCATGATGAGACTCCCATACGTTCCTGATCCCCCTCCAGCTGCCACGGCCCACGACGCCGAAATCGTCCAGCGCATCCAACAGCGTCGGGCGCCGCGACCTCTCCAGCCCCTTGATCTTACCCTACTACACTCGCCGCCCTTTGCCGACGGCTGGAATTCTTTCCTCGGTGCAGTGCGCTCAAAAACTAGCCTGGCCGCCGACCTTCGAGAACTTGCCATCTGCCGCGTAGCTGTGTGCAACAGAGCGTGGTATGAGTGGAAGCACCATGCTCCGCTCGCAATTGAGGCGGGCGTGAGCAACAAGGGTCTCGAGGCAGTCAAGCAGCAGAGGGAGTTGGCGGAACTGGAGAAACCTGCTGAGCTGAGTGAAAAGCAATGGGCCGTACTGGTCTACACGGACGAGATGACCAGGAATGTCCAAGTCAGGGACGAGACGTTTGGCAAGTTAGAGAGCCTGTTCGACGACAGAGAGATAGTTGAGATTACAGGAACAGTGAGTCTCTTTATCAATGATTCTAGTCTAGTTTCACAGTGTTTTGCTAACTTGAGTTGCCAAGGTTGCGGCTTATAATTGTGTCAGCCGATTTTTGGTTGCTCTGGAAGGTAAGTTGCATATTCTTCACCGACCCAGCGGCGCACTGCTAATGACCATGAACAGTGGGCGAGATGAATGGTACAGGACCAGACGACGTGGAAGGTCATTGAGCAGCGTTGTCAGCGGTCGTTTTTCACGTCACTTTTGTTTTTGTGCGCAAACCATAAATATGTCCGATGCCAGCGAAGAGACCCTGCCATAGGTGTCACTGATCGGAATACAGTATCATCACATACGCTAATGGGCGTCAGAGTGACTTGCCTTTGCGAATTAAACTGTTAGACCTCTAAAAAGTAAAGAAGCTACGACCACGCCTCAAGAGAAAAATGAAACGGGGGTATCCTATTTAAGTAAACGTAACGAAAGAGACAGACAAAGAAAACTGTAGCCAGCCTAGGCCTTCGAACCCAAAACTTGCGACTCAAACCAATTCCGTTAATAGCAGTCAGTGACTCCTTGGTCGAGAATCCAAAATAGCAAACCAAAAGTAATGCCGAGGCAAACGCCGTTTCATCGTACAATCATGCTTCATGAACACGTTCCCAAGGCTATCCATAATAAAGTCGTAACACTCACCCATTTTGGCGAATCTGCACTTCTGCCACCCTACCTCCAATCTCCAATTACTGACAATGCTTTTTATCCTTGCCGCTTCTATTGCATCTGTATATAATGGTTCAATCGTAATTTATGTCGTGACCTTGCAAGACAACCCATCGGGTTGCGCTGCTGCAAAGAAAGTCCGAAGCCAAATCCCGTTCTGCAAGACGAGACAATCGACGGATAGCTACTGGCCGCTATGGAGACGGCCGCGCCATGGCGAGCTCTATCGAAGCATGACGCTGCTGCATTCGCGGCGACGTCTGCAATTCTTCCACGACGCCTGCCCAGCCCTTTCTATGAGGAGTAGTGACAATTTCCTGGTGGCCTATAGCCTGGGTGGTAAGTCTTCTCAGCGGCGGCCGCTTCACAGCATTCTCGATAAAAGGCTTCTTGAGCGAAGGTTTCGAGGCGGTGGTGACGGACATAGTCTTCTCAGGGTCCCTGGGCAGAGGAGGCGGGGGCGGGGGGTCCCTGTCCACGACGGAGGCCATGATGCCCATGTAGACGACCAGGAATCGCATTCTCAGTAGATCTAGCCTTCGAACTCGGTCTTCGAGCTGACTTCGTTTCGCACCCCAAAGCAACCTCGCGCTCATCCTCAGGGTAGTTGCGCCTTCTGAAACCACCATGCCGTTGAGCTGCTCGCGCAAATCATCTCCCCCCTTCTGGATCTCCCGCAGGAGCTGGCCGAGGCGGATCTTGTCCTCGAGGCGCTGAACCTTGGCTACGTCCCGGTCATAGCTCTCGTTTTCCTGTACAGAAAAGTCGACTGTGTCGATGAAGGTGGCTATCTCCCGCGGGGCCTCGACATAGGCCGTCCAGTACGTGGTCGCAACTTGGCCGACGACAGCAAGAGACAAACAGAGGGCGGTCGAGACGAGGATGACGATCCATTGTATCCAGCCTGCCTCGGCCATGGTAAGAACAGAGGTCGATGATGCGCACACGATGATGGCTTTACGCAGTGGTGGCTTCGCGGCTGGCCGCCGGTGTCATGATTTCGAGAGGGAAGGAAAAGGCGCGTCATGCAAAGTCGATGGAGCGAATATACAGGATGCGCACGAGGGGGGAGGGAGAAAAAAAGCATCAAGGAGTGGCGAGGAAAAGGAAAGGATGGGAAGAGGAGGAGGACCTCAACTGCCTGATTGGGCCACGAATGGGGACGGCACGACAAGCCGCTTGTTTGTATTTGTACTATTGTGCGATTGTGCGATTGTGCGACTGTGTTGGCCACGAAGCCAGGGAACCCTATGTATACCTACCTGGTATGTACGGAGTACAAACCAAATCAGGCCAGGCACGTACCCAAGGTATGTACCACTCACTGGTGGCCAGGTACCTACCTGGCTTGCCAGGGCTGGTGGTGCGTAAAGTCGAGAACTTTGAACTTGCATCTACAGGTCGCCGCCATCCAGCCCGGTACGACGCAACTATGAGACCATGAGAACCTCACTGCCCTGCATTAGAGTTGAATAGGAGTTGACAGCTGGAAGACATCGGTCGGCTGACGTTAATCCCAGCAAAGTCACCCTGGTCGAGCTGCAACGCTGCCTTGCCCCTGCATCTGCGCTCGCAATTTAGTTGGGTCAGACGGGGAAGCCTTGCAGATGGATGGAGACGCCGAAGTACGAGACAAGCGAAGCCTACGAGGGACTGACTATCTATCTGTCTGGAACTCCACGGTGCCTCTATGCTGCTACTCTTGGCGTGGTTGCGGACTCTGTCTGCTCAGCTCATTTTGGGGAGGCTCCATGCTTCAAATCACCAGACATTGCCACCGACACAACACAACAACAACAACAACAACAAACAGGTGGGCCAAACGCATCTTACACCGACAGGCCGTACTACCGCGCCAAACAAACGTACATGCCAACATCTAACGTCTACCAGTGCTGACTGGAAGTCAAAGCTGCATGACAGACAATAAAGTCCAGGACAGGGGCGGCACGGCGATGGGCCCGGCAGCAGCCGCAAGCCAAACGCCTTCTCAGAACGGGACACAATTGTCTCTCTCTTTCTACCAGCCATCCATCCATCACGGCACAATGGTGGCCGTCGCGCCGAATACGAGATGCAAGGAGTAGTGCCGCGACGCCAGACAAGAGATGAGCAACGTGGCCGTAGCGGCCGTGCCGTCTCTCCTCGCTCCTCGCTCCTCGCTCAGGCCATGCATGACTCATCATCGTGGAGGACTTGATCCGGACTGCCGATGCCCTTTCTTTGGCTTTTCAAGGATCAAATGGAAACAGAGGCGCCGGTTAAAATAGCCACGATTTGTCAAGACTCCTCGTCAGCACAATGGATGACGACGGTGGTGATCAGCGCTGCTGGCGGGCCGTCATTGGTCGAGGGCCTTTCCGCGCATGGCAGCCCCACCAATTCCCCTCCGCCGCAAATCCTGCCTGGCCCATGATGATGATGTAATAAATGGGTTCAATCTTCATTTTCACTGCCATATCTGCGTTCCCAGCGACAACAACAATAAGAACAACAAAAATAGAATTGAGAATCGAGCGCACAAACGAGTGCAGCAGAGGCCCATGGCCGCTCCGACCACGGCAGAGCCACCTGCCCCTTCAACGCATCAGTTCCCTCTCCCCAAAATCCTCGAATACCCCGCCGCAACCCCTCCATGCCTCATCACACAGGGCGCCGAGGGCCGACTATATAAGACCACATACCTAACTCCCGATGTCCCCTGCGCACTAAAGTACCGACCCCCCAAGCCCTGGCGCCACCCCATCCTAGATCAGCGTCTCACCAAACACCGCATTCTGTCCGAAGCCCGTATCCTCGTCAAGTGCCAGCGCGATGGCCTCCGCGTCCCGGCCGTGTATGCAGTTGACGAAGCCGCAGGGTGGCTAATGCTGGAATGGATACAAGGCACGCCCGTCCGGGTCAACATAAACAAGTGGCTGGGCAACAGGACGGAAGGCATCGAAGCCGATGTCAGACTCGGAGACCTCATGAGACGCATCGGCGTCGCGGTCGGCAACATGCACCGGATCGGCATCGTCCACGGCGACCTGACAACCAGTAACATGATGCTGAGGCCCGCTTCGGGAACGTCGAGTCAAGACGACGAGCTCGGTGGGGAGATTGTCATTATAGATCTCGGCCTGGCGAGCGGTGCGGTTCACGAGGAAGAACGGGCCGTTGATTTGTACGTCTTGGAGAGGGCGTTTGGGAGCACGCACCCACGTGCTGAGTGCCTGTTCGGCGAGCTCCTGGATGCATACAGAGGGTGTTTCAAACAAGCACCTACAGTGTTGAAGAAACTGGAGGATGTAAGGATGAGAGGGCGAAAACGGAGTATGCTGGGATAGTAAGCCATGAGGGGGAAAGGGTCCATCGGGCACGACGCTGGCGTGTGGATATTTGGAGCATCTCGTTAAGCTCTTGAGTAAGAGAGAGAGAGAGAGAGAGAGAGAGTATTGTGTGAAGAACAATGTTTGGAGACAGCAAGCTAGGGACGAAAAGTCCGGGCATCAATTGATCATGATGGGGAGTGATAGAGATAGCAGTGTCAAATTCGACATCAATGCATCAACCTGACGCAAAATATATGCTCGCTGTAGTATAACCTATGTTCGTTCAAATATCATTACAAGAAGGCGAACCACAAGAAAAAAAATAATAAATACCGCAGCAGCCGTCCCAAATAAACCCCCCGGTCGTTTACCAAGGGAAGAGTCAGAGAGAATTAACCTAAAAGCCTCCATATATATGCACTGGTAACTCGCCCGCCTTTCGTCTGCACTGATGAGTCCCAAGGCGTTTCCTCACCCTCACCTTCGCCTTCGTTGGCGTGCTTGAGCACCATCTACGAGACGACCAACTCGGCGCCAGCAAAGTATCCTTTGTTCTCAATCACACCTCGGTCTCGAACGAAAGCCATGTACCGCACAACCCATTGAGACACAATGTCTCCCTGTAAACCAGCGCCAGCGCTCTCATCTGCCAAGATGTTTGCCCCGTGACAGCCTGGCCCGAGCAATTCTCTCAGAGTTCCCGCGGGCAAGATGTTTGTGCAGTCCCGGTGGACGTTGAGCTCTATGCCATGCGCCTCAGCAACCTGCTTCAGTGGCGGAGGGACGTTGCAGCAGTCATGCAGGTTGATCTGATCCACGACTGGGGGAACACTGGCACGCTTGACGAACGCGCTCAGCTTTTCACTGCCGAATTCAGCTACGCCTAGTTGCTTGGCAATGCCCTGGCGGTGCAAGTCCTCCAATATCTTCCACGTAGCCAGCTCCTCGTTGAGGTTTCCTTGCTGAGCATTCCGCTTGTCGGCCTCCCACTCACAGGTTCCTTCGAACGAAATGCCGGGGAAGGAGACGACGAGTAAATCGATGGTTTGGGTGCCCAGCTCCTTGCTGACCAGGGCGAGTGCCTCACGAATGTATCGCTCGCGACCGGCTACTGATGTACCTGGCAGAAGGAACAATTTCACCGTGATCTCGTACAGATTCGCATCCTCACGCAAGCCAGCGGCTTGCCAGTTGATCCGGGGAATATAAAGAACCTCGTCGTCGCGCTCCGTCCAGAGTTCGACAGGGATAGGCGGTGTAGTGGTGCCGGTATGAATGCCGTTTCCGTTGCCGAAGCCGTTGGCGCTGCCGTTTCCGTTTACGGCGCCATCCAACGCCGGCCGCCAGGACGCTGCATAGCCGCGCTTGGCCTGCGAGAAATTGTCGCGCAAAGAATTTACGAGCTCGAGGTTCGATCTGTTGTTGCCGCCTGACTTGCGGATGATGGATGGCCCAGAAGACATGACATTGCTGCGCGGCGGGCAAGAAGAGAAAAATGCAATCAGCCCTTTTTCGGTTCTGTCACATGCAGGCAGGGTCCGGTGCTGGAAAATTGACGACGGGAGAACATACCCTGTGGATAACACCAACTTCGTCATGGTGGGCGGAAAGGTAGGTACAATAAAACTGTTGGAAATAAGTTTTTAGAAAAAGAAAAGAAAAGGGGGGATGGGGGAGGGAAGAGGGCAGGGGGGATCTCTGTAACGGCGATCGGCTTTGCAAAAAAAGGAAAAAGAAACAAATAGAAAGGGTAATATGTAGAGAAATGGTTCAAAATAGAAGGAGCGCCCGTCCAGTTTCCGATTGCGGCGCAGAGAAGTGAAAATGGCGATGTCCACGACAAAGCGGAGTATGGATGGTTACATGGATATGGAAAATTCAAGCTTGATCCCGCATGCTATTGCATTATGCGCCTTTAGGCAAGTCGCGGCACCGGGTTGAAAGAGAATGAAATTAAAAATCAAAGACTCGAAACTGGTGGCAGTGGCAGTGACAGCGGCAGCAGCAGCGGCAGTGGTGGTCTATATTTTAAACTTTTTGTCGCTGGGTTGCCAGGCTTGTGTGCAACTCCTGCACTTCCCAATATGAATTTAGTCTCGCGATAAGGTCTGCCCTGTCTGACCCTGCATTCGCTAGAAGAGTGGGCCGGCATGGTGTCGATGGGAGGGCATCTGTGACGCGATATTATTAATGATGGGTTTACGCAATGACTTGCCTTTTTCTCTGATATGCTCCGTGCCAGGCGTTCAGATCAGATCTCGGGCGAAATTCGGAGTAAAGCGGGCGTGCTTAGTCTTCGGAGTACTTTGTTCCTGGGAGGCGTATCGCGCACGACTTGAAATTGAGACCAATAACTGCTTATTTAAAATAAAAATAAAAATAAAAATAAAAAAAAGAAGAAGAAGAAGAAGAAGAAATAAAATAAAATAAAAACGGCACCGATGCCCTGCGTATAAAATGGGACTCCAAGAATTTGGTAAATGGCTTGTTCTGGTGGTCGCTGAAATGATCGCCGGGCCGGATTAACTACAGTGGCTGCAGGGGGTGCTCCGTAGAGGCTCGCTTTGGTGACTCGTCGCCAACCTGATCAAAGTTGTCCAAGCCTACTAACGAAAAAGCACCGAACTTGCGAACCTCCCACATCACGGCCCACACCACACACATTCAACGCTTGTCTTGACCCTTCATCCCTCTCTTTTTTTTTCCTGCAACCACCACACACACAGCCCCCGTCACTAGCGAAACTCACTGACGAGCACCTTCCCTGGCACCCTCCCTGGCAGCCTAGCAAAATGGCCATTCAGTACGCTAGCTCTCTCTCTCTCGTTGTGCACCTTCATCATCTCCGCTGGACTGACAAGCGGTCTAGATATCTGATTTTATTGTCTCGGCAGGGCAAAGTGGTCTGTCCGTCCAATTTCATTACCCTCAGGCCCGACTCTTCTCGGCTTTGCAGAAACTGACAATAGCAAACAGCGCCTTGCCAAGTGGTTCACCACATTGTCGCCCAAGGACAAGGCCAAGATTGTTAAAGACGTTTCACAACTGGTCCTCGCTCGTCGAACGCGGATGTGCAATTTCCTTGAGTATAAGGGTTGGTGGCTTTGCAAAACATGCTGAATCATCCGTTCAAAGCCGGCTTGTTAACTTTCGACTCATTTAGACACAAAGATTGTTTACCGTCGATATGCGTCTCTCTTCTTCATTGCCGGATGCTCGTCCGACGATAATGAGCTGATCAGCCTGGAGATAATACACCGCTATGTCGAGCAAATGGACAAGTACTACGGCAACGTGTGCGAGCTCGACATTATTTTCTCCTTTACCAAGGCATACTACATTCTTGACGAGCTGCTCCTCGCCGGCGAACTACAAGAAAGCAGCAAGAAAAACGTGTTGCGTTGCATCGGGCAGCAGGACTCTCTGGAAGATATGGAGGTACGTACAGCACGCTGATATTATTGATGGTGATGATATCCCTAAAGCCCTCTTTTCTTGCCATCTTGATGTGCCTGGAGACATGTCTTTGTGTGCGCAATTTCTTGGCTTGCGCCCGTCGGGGCAAAGAAGTCGAACCAGCTGACTCGGGACTACTTTTGTGTTTGCACAACAATCAGGTCGAGGATGAATTCACCAAACTCATGTGAGGGGCTACCCAACGCCTCATCGTGACGGGGACAAAGTCACTTGTGAGGCGCGGCCCATATTCCCTGCACTTGCGAGTGTCATGATGCCATTGAAGCCAATTCGCGAAACCTGCCGTACGTTTGTTCAATGTCTGGCCACAGGAACTCCAAGCATCGGACATGCTATTCTGGTCAACTATGAGCGTGAAGGATCGTGCAACGGTTTCTAGTGCGGTAGCTGTTGATCAACGACATTGACATTTGGACTTGACAGGCCGCGATAGAAGTCGACAATCGTTTTAGGCAAGCAGGCCTGATTTGACACTTGTCCACAACTTCGACCGTCAACAAAACGGCCTGTCTCCAGTTTCTATAATGGGTGCTAAAGGGATATAGGGTGCGCGGGCAGACAAGATTCTAATTGCATAACTCATGGCGATGCTGGGACATGGCGATTGTGGTAACGCTGCGTGTATTTTATCTTTGAGAATGGACCACCATTCTCTATAATATCGAGAGATAGAAGCTCCATTTGTTCCGCGTCAAACATCGAGTCTTTGCGCATCTGCTTTGTTGGTTATTGCCCACGAGGCCAGGGCTGCTAGGAAGCTTTCGTTTGGAGCTTTCTACTAGGGCATCAAAAGAGGACAGCAGCAGCAGCAGCAGCAGCAACAGCGCAGGCACAGATGCGGACACAGACACAACAAACATGACGAAGGACGGAGTACTCGCTGTCTAATGGC
Organism: Balansia obtecta B249; assembly: GCA_000709145.1. NCBI lineage: Eukaryota > Fungi > Ascomycota > Sordariomycetes > Hypocreales > Clavicipitaceae > Balansia > Balansia obtecta. Next base: position 16,302 of record JFZS01000018.1, read on the forward strand.
CTCTTGTATCGCACGAGGAGGCAGGAAGGGCAGGACGAAACACAATACATACATTTGACGTTTCGGGCCACATCAATGCAAGCACGGTTCATACTGTACCCGGTAAGCCGAAGTTTTGCTAGTGTTTCTAGCAACGACGTGCCATCGTGGCATCGTCATTATCGGCTCGTGGTGTTACTTGACCATGTCATTCGCCGTGCGCCATTCAACACCGGACACGACCCAACCCAATTGTGACGGACACCATGCCCCCTCCTCCTCCCCCTTAGTCGCGGATGCATCTCAGATTGAAGTGTCATTGGATGTCCAGTCCGGTGGACGCATCGATTGACAAGACATTCAATGCCGTGGTCTGGATACTGGTGTGAACAAAGACGTCGAGGCCGCATGTTGGTGTCACAGTCATGCAAATCATGGTGCGCCCAACGCGGGCGTGCGACTTTGGACTCCTGTTCTTCACCTTCAGCAGTGGGCAACACAGACTTGCGCGCGCGCGCATTGCCGACGACCAGCCGCAGCCACGGAACGGCAGCAGAAGCAGCACGAGCTCTTTACGGGCAATCTGTGTTGTTCACCCAGCCCAGGTGGGGTTTGCGCAAGCCTCCATGGATCCATTCATCAATGTCGCCTGACAGCAGACTCCAGGCACAGAGGGAGAGGGAGGGGCCACTGATGGATGATGACGATGACGATGATGTTGGATGGTGCAACTCGGTCATGGTCGGTCGCTTGGCCCGCCCCTGTATCCACTGATCGATCCAGTGGCAGTCTGTCTGTCTGGCAGCTGTCTGGCAGTCCGTCTGGCAGTCCGTCTGGCAGTCGTTGGCAGTCAACACCTGCATTCGCCTGTACAGTACTTTGTACGGAGTAAGTACATGCTTACTCTCCGTAGCTGGTTGGTCACTGGCTCATCACTCCCGCCTGCCACTCTGCCATTTCCTTCCATTCTCTCAAATGCCCCCCCACTACTCGCTGCTTCTCTCCTCCTCCATCATCTTCACCATCGTCATCCCTTCCGAAGCCAATACTGACCCCACTGACCCCATTGACGGCCATGTCTGCCGAGCCCTGCTGCTAGACTTACCCGTCTAGCTCTTTAACTTCCTCCTTGGATACGAACAGGCTCGCAAGCACTCAACGCGCGCATCACCCCTCTACCGACCCGACCGCGAAAGTGGAATGACATCTCAGCTGTTCCCAACCCGACGATTGCCATCCAACAACTCGCCTGTCGCACAATACTGCGCCGCCTCGACCTCAGGTTACCGCCACGCATTGGCGTCGTTATTTCATTGGCGCTGCATTTCCGTGCCGATCCAAACTTTCAATCTGTCGCCATCGCCATCACCAAGCAACCGACCAAGACCAGAGCTGCTTATTTTGCCAGATTCCCTTAGTGAACACTCTCGGCCACGCGCACTACCTTTTGGACCTCGTCATTGTGATTGATTGCCACGATGAAAGCAAGTCTTCTTACTCACTGGTATAACCAGTCGTCTTTGCTAACAAGTACTGTCCCCAGTACCTACCCGTTCAAGATTTCGAAACCGTTACAAGCGCGCTCAATTTTAATACACCTGACTGCAACGTCACAGGTGGTTGTGACTTGTACACAACGAAATCGACTGGATCGGATAAGAAACTGTATAAGAACATCGACAAGGACTTGAATTCCCAGCATGCTGCTCTGCTGAGACTAGGTGCTAGCTTGTCGCCGCCTGATCGTGAGCACATGCTGGCGTCGTCACCTAGTATGCATTTATTTTCGACGTCCAGCGCATTCGGCCCATTATCAGAACTCTCCAGTCGAAGGATATTTGCATACTTGATAGCGACACTGAATGCTAGCCACTCACATTACGATTTCTCCAACGTTCTTCGACCCGGTGATTTCAAGCGCGAGAGGAACCTGCGCCGTGTTATGGTGAACCTGGATTCCATCTTGCAAAACGTGCGCCCTGGGTCCGAGGCCGCATCTTGTGACTCGTCCATAGGCGGCGAGCTTAACTCAGTCTGGGGTCCAAAATGCTGGTCATTGATAGATAAAGAGATGCGACTTAACGAGTGCTCAATTTTTAGCTACCGTCCCGATCCAGATCCCTTTGAAGAAGACGAAAGTGCCATCTGGGCAGTCCACTATTTCTTCTTCAACAGAGCCTTGAAACGAGTCGCATATCTTTATGTCCGAGTTGTTCCAGTTATTTCCTCCACCAGCCCCACGCTGCGACCCATGCGTGTTGGGCAGCCCAAGAGACAAATTGATGCCGACGCAGACGGAGCGACAAAACGTGCCAAATACTGGCTCGGTGATCGCGATGTCGAATTGGTCAGATCCTTTGACGACGACGAGAACCAAATGGATGACGGATTGTACTGGAATCGAGGGGAAGATGGTGATCTTGTCTTATTCTCGGACGACGAATATTTTGAAGAAGAAGAAGAAGAAGAAGAGCGAGATGATGACGAAGACTTGGACGGCGAAGATGCCCATACTCTCAACAAAGAGAGGCTGATGAGTGAGGACATTGCTGGTCGGATGGAAATATAAAGGCGCCGCAGCGTCATGACGACTACGTCTTGATCGCAGCCCCCCTCCCCCCCAAGCGACGGTTCCAACATGCATGGGCAATGAGCGACTTTTTGCAATGATGAGTTGGTGATTCTCGACACACTGATATGAACGCCGCTGGATTGATGACTATTTAATTGATGATTTGGTTACGACTTTATTTCCGCTCTTGTCGTTTTACACCCTGATTTATTCCCTATTATTTCTTTGCTTCCCGATTCAATCCGAGGCTTAGCATGGCGCAGGGTTTAACACGCTTCTGACGGGTGAGAGCGTCGGGCCGGAAAACCTAGTGCCTGGAAAGGGCGTTTTTTTTTTTTTTTTTTTTTTTTTGCTTATTGATACCGCGTGCTCTCCGCGATGGGATAACGTCTTGGGCAGCAGGAGCCCCCCTTGGGGACGACTCCGTCTGCCGCTTTGGCCATTTATTTGCTTCACGTGCTTGCTCGTTTTGGGGCAAAGACGGAGGAGGGTTTTGCATTATCAGTCAACATGTGGCGAGAATTGCTTCTTGATTAGTATGTTTTGTATTCGTATGCTAGGAGTAACAATAGCTATGGTTCCAGACTGTCGAACGTGGTGCATGCATGTAGTCTTGGGACGTGACTAGACTTGTTGGCCGTATGACCTTTTGCCTCCCATCCTTGCGCGTCCGCTACAACGGACACTCCAGGCTGTTACGCAGCTTGACCTAGGGACAGCTTCCAGCAAAACTTACAGAGGAAAACTAACGCAGGATAATGCCCGTCTCAGCTCACTCCGGCCGCAATAGATTACGTTGGCAGATTTTACGGAAAGCAAAAGTGAAAGAGTGCCAATCATTGAATACATGGTGTCGAGATCCGCCGCAGCAAAGCCATAACCACAGAGCGATCAATCTAAGCAAAAAGAAGAGAAAAAAAAAACCATACATGCCGACATTTATTTGCAGAATAAGAGTTTGTCTAAGATGGGAAACATTTTCCTAGTCTGACATAAAACAGGACATCAGGGTATTTGCCATTTCCGTTGAAAGCCACAGCATATTAAGGAATAGATAATGGAGACATGGTGGTTGCGAGATGTGTGGTAAATAGCTGGTTGAATGGAGGAACGTGAACAGGGACAATTCATATGTTGAGACAGTAAAGGGAGAGTTCGTACGAGGTCGTTGGGGGGGGGGGGGGTTCGGTCGAGGCAGGGGTCCCTTTTTTATGCTTTCCGTCTAGAGTGCCATTGCCTTCTTCCTGCGGTTGAACATCTTGGAAATGCCACCACTGCCGTTAGCTGCTTCTTCCTGCCGCGCTTCAGCCCGGCCGATTATAGAATGATTGTGCGACGGCGGGGCAGAGTCGCGCAGGAAAGCCGCCAAGTCAGCCGTGTGGCTCCTCGCTATTGCCTCGCGTGGCTCAAATTTCTTCATGGGAACTCGAGCTTCAGTGGATGGCACGGATGGGGTCCCGCCAGCCCGGCTGACGGAGGAGCGGGAGGCGTCAACAGGCCCGTACATGTCATAGCCTGCGGGCATGTTGACCAGGAGAGGTACATACCCTCGTCCTCCCGTACGGCTGTATCTTGTTTCTTGGGCTTCCCTGACCAAAAGGACATCATTATCATCTTTGTCCTTGCCCTTGCCGCCACGACTCAATCCTCGCATAATCCTAGGGGCATTAACCTTCTTCTTGGGAAGCCGTGAGGCGACAGAGACAGGCCCGGGAGGCGGCTGGTAGTTGCGCAGAAATTCAGCCAAGCTTTCTTCCTTCTTAGCTGGGAAGCGAGCAGTCTCCGCAAGGTCTTCATCTTCTTCATCGTCTTCTTCATCGCTGAAATCAATGGCGTATGGATCTTGAACCTGTCGTGTCTTTCGCACCGGCATGATGCAATCCTCCTGCCCCAATATTTGACTGTGCTTTGCGGCCGAGGTCCGTCTGGTGCGGAACAGGGCCGACTTTGAGTTGACCGATGAATGCATCGAAAGCATAGAGCTTCCTGCCAAATTGGCTGAGCCCTGGCTGCTGCGGATATCAGGAAGGCTGGCGTCAACGGCTTTGCCCCCTATAGCCACGGACATCTGGTCTGAGTCCATTGTCGTGCGGAAGGGAGCTACATGGCGAGGGATTCGATGACTGCTGGGTGCAATAGGTGGGCCTTGGCGAATGAAATCGATCAAATCCGAATTGCCCGCCCTGTTGTCCACGGCGGCATCGCGAGGCTGGTAGCGTGAGCGATTAAGGCTGCTCGCGACGGAGACACGTCGTGAGCTTCTAAGCCCTGGACTGACTGGTGATGAGAGCCTGGGTATATAGTTCCCCTTGCTTTCTTCTGCGGGACCAGTTGATTTGATAAATTCAGCAGAGTCCGAAGTCGTTTCTACAGGCACGCGGGCATCTCTGGTCTCTGCTCCACCTTCACCGCCTGTTGATGTAGCCAAACTTGTCGGGGCTCGTGGGACTGGTCCAGAAGGCATGCTACCAAAGTTTTTGCTTTCAACAACTTTGGGGCTGGCTGGTCTAGGTGAGGATTTGGCAGAGGTGAGTGCCCATACATCTTCGCTCTTCCGGCGCGCAAGCTTGGTAAACACTGGACTTTTCGACTGTACGACAAAATGGTCAGCAAGGAGACCAAAGAAAATCAAATGACATGACTGTTTTTGAGTCGCGCAGTTACATACTTCCCCATCACGCATACTTTCCGGTGTTAGAGTATACGTGATCGTTTGATTACTTTGAATGAGCTCCTCAAAGTTGCGTGCTACGCTCTCTGAGCGACTGGAGCCATCCTCAGACGTACGTACAGGCTTGACCCGAGAAGTTGCAGAGGATATAGATGAGGCAGCGGTGTGGATCTGTCGGGCATTGAGGCTATTCTGGAGAGATGAGCTCACCTCGTCAGACTCGCGGGTTCTGGTGCGTTCAATCGTCAAAAGGCCTGTACTCTCAGGATTTACTGTTTGTGATCCCACGTGGCTTGGTGCCCCACGTAAAAGACCGGGCAAGCTTTCTTCGTCGATGGTAGCATCTGCTTGGCTCGCTGGCAAGGGGGGGGCTCTTGGGTTTGCCGACGCCTGTTCATCAACATGTGTTTGCGTCTCCGTGCGGATTTTAACCGGGGGGCCTTTCCGGCTCCCTTTGGGCGAGGCGGTGATGCTGCCAGCGGCCGGTGTCATTGTGGCACCCGGCGCAGCTTTATCGCAACTCAGGCCCCCTGCTGGCTGTTCTATTTGGTTCTCATCAGACTCAGAGATCGATGTACGTTGCAGAGGGAGTTTCTCTCCTGATGTAGGCGTATCTGGTAACGGCTTTTTATTTGCCGCAAGGCCAGCAGATTTCAGCCTGTCCTCCCCTGAATCAGAGCGTGCAAGAGCAGCAACGACAGCAACACCAGACAAGCTCACAGGGCGGGTCCGATCAGTCTTGTCCAACGAGCCTGGGCGAGAGTGCGTGGGACTACGAGGGCTTGGTGTCTTCGGTGCTGAGACATCAATGATGCGCACCGACTGCACGCTGGAAGACCTCTGATGATGACGTGACCTGCTGTTGCTCTCAGATTCTACAGAGCGGAAACTGCCGGATACAGACACTCGCGAAGATGTCATGATCTCCGCCTTTTCGTAAGCAACTTCTTCCGTGGTGTCGTAGTCTGATTCGTCAATCTGGCCGTCAATCTGACCGTCAATCTGACCGTCAATCTGGCCGTCAATCTGGCCGTCATCTGTAGCAGCCACTGAGGCAATCGCCTCCGCCTCAAGGATTTCATCGTTTCTCTTGCCCACATGTGTCTCGGTAGACTCTGCAGTGCGATTCGAGTCGGCTTCCAAACTATGCATAGACTCTTCTACTGGCTTTGCAATCCAGTGGGGAAATTTGGGAGCTGCGCGAGGTGGAAGAGATGTTGATCTTTTCAACAAATTACGAGGCTGGAAATCCGCAGCTGTGGGAAGACCATTTGAGATGATGGGATAAGACAGTGACAAGCTCCTCGATCGCTTCAGTACTCTCTCATCTCCGTCTTCGGAAGCCATATCGGCCTCGTCATCACTGCAATACGCAAGGCCCGGAACCTCGATTTCATTAACATCATTATCCGAAATCGGCAAGGGAATATCTTTAGGTTCCACGTCCTCGACAATAGGGTGTTCAAGCTGCTCTTGTGACCTGCGGTAGTCACTACTGTTTTCGCTGGTGGCTGATTTTGGCATTGCCGTCGTATCATGTTTCAATGACTTCGACGAGCTCTTCGAGGATGGGCGTCCGGCAACATCAGTGGCAGGCGTGCGCATACGCTTTTTCCAGCCACGCCAGAGACGCCCCAGAGTGCGGTCCAGTGCAACACGCTCCATATCAGCATCGCTCACAACAATTCGGTCCGCAGGATTTGACGCGTCGCGAGCTCCGTCCTTCAGCTCTTTTTCGATCTTTATTCGAACTCGCTGATACGCCGCTTGACCAGCGACGGTAAGTGTGAGTTCGCCCATATATTCGAGCACGGATGTCAAGAAGATGGCGACAGCGGGAGAAACAATGTCGGAATTCTGTTCGTTGGTGCCAAGTTCGAGATTTTCCTCCTCCATGTATCTATCTTCATCCTCCTCCTCCATGTCTCCCAGTGACGAATACACCATGCATCGAAGACGAGTTCGCTTCCAAGCCAGCTCTGAGTCCCAATTCCGGGAGGTGTTGGCACCTTGCGGCTGAAAGCAGTCGTCGTCGTTGGGACCTCCCAAGTATTCTTGTAGCTCTTCTTCAGCGTTACGAATAGCATCCTTGGCAAGCTTGGGCTTGAGCACCTCGACAATAGCAGGACGAAGGGCAGACAGGCTGGTAGATTTTGCGATCTGCAAGAAGTTGAACAGCAGCTGGTCCAGAAACCCGTTCACCAGCTGCAGAGCCGGGCTAGATATCGTGGCACTCTCAATGGCAGGCTCAATGCCGTTCTGATCGTACCAGGCGTCCGCATGGCTGTCATGATCGTTGGTGATGATCTGAGAAGCGGCGCTGTGAGCGATGTAACAGGACTCGGGTGTGACAGCCAAAGGTGGCAAGACAAGACCAAAACCGATGGTTGATTGTCTGTCGCTGGAAAGACTCTGAGTTCTTGATCTCACAAGCCTAGGCGGAACGGTTCCGGAAGCTCCAAAGGGCCCATGGGATTCCCAGATTGGGCTGGCCATCGTCAAGCCTTTTGATTGCGCGGCTGAATGTACAGTCGCTTTGAATGTCGACTGGTCCTATTGGTACCTTTAGACTATGGTGATTTGATTGACAGCAAGGAGAGTGCATAGGCCGACTCGTATCATCCGATATGAACAACTTTCAATTGCTACAATCGACGCCGATTCAAAGCAAGTAGAGTTGAAAGGGTAAGAGGCTATAGAATGTTAGATCAAGCCAGAACTGCTGGGCCGAAAACATAGCTACGAAATATGCGCGTCTGAAAAGGCCAAGCGCCTGGGGCACGTGGAATGGTATAACAAAGTATTTCTGTTACATTGCAAAGGGGGAAAAAAAAGGGTCGGGGTGTGTCCAAGCTTGCACGAGCTGAGGATCGGCGACTAAAGCGACCCGTGATGGTGGCTCTCGTAAGCGCAATCCCAGCTTAACCAAGTCAAGCCGTTTGTTGCAACGACGTTAACAAAGAGGTGTTTTGACTCAGCAACACAATCGGTTCTCGGAGAAGCTGTCGTCAAACGAAAGAAGATGACAGCTCGAAATAAGATAGGATGAAAGAAAAAACCAGAAGGAAACATGAGGAACAGAAGACAGCAGTGGGAAAGCGCAGCAGGTCGCATTCGAGTTTACGGACCACGAACGGCTTACCGTTGCAAGACCTAAGGGCAGACCATCTCGGCAGTACAAAGTGCTGGTAACGGTGACTTCTCGACGGCGGCGGAGAGCGGCGAGGTAAGGACAACAAAGGAGAGTTGAAAGCGTCCTGTCATGGCCGGATTGGGCGTGTCTCGTGTGAAGATGAGGAAAACGGGAGGTTCTGGCCAGGCAAAGGGTGCAACGACTTTCACGCCGGAGTGTCGATAATTTGCCTCCTGCTTTCGGCAGCGAGAATCAGGGCACCTGGTGTACTGCTAGAACTACTAGTTCGTAGTGGCTTGTCAGCGGCCTGGCGCCCCCTAGTTCAGATGGTCGCTCGGCCGGTCAGGGGTGGTGGGAGAAGAAGGACATGATGCACGGCGGCGGATGATGGATGGAAGGATGGAAGGCCGGCCGGACGGACGTGGCGGAGCAGGGGCGAGAGAATACACCGTAACCCGCTCCTTCCCTCTCCTCTCATCCCATGCCTTCTCCTTCTCGTCTATCTCGTCCCTCGACCGGCAGGTGCAAGTCTCGTTGCTGTTTCTTTTTGGAGAATGGGGACGGTGGACCGACTTAGCTTCGCCAAATTGCGGTCCACCCCCTGTCTTCTCAACCCCATCACCTGAGGTACCTGGCCACGTTCTCGCCTGGGCGTTTGGCATTCAGAGGTACATGCCACACCATTCTATTTATTCTGTTATAGAAGTCCCAGCAAACATCCGAGCTGATACAGAGTACAAATAGCTACATCGCAAGTCTCAACACCCCCACCGGCTTTGAGACTTCTGATGGTTGCGGTCGTTATCATTCAAGTCATCCAGCGGCCTTGAAGACGACCGTGATGAATGCTGCTGGTGGAGCCTGTGATGGCATCGCTATGCTTTAAAAAAAAAAAAAAAACCATGTTGTTACTGCAAGTCGTTGGTTTGGGCAATTATCGCTAATATTAGCCCCAGCGCGTTGTCGTGATGTAGCATGTAAGCCGTTCAGCCACTTCGGAGTACTGAATACTGGAGGTCATTCCCAAGTCACTCCACAGGGCCGGCGAGAAAAATGGGCCGGTGCGAAGGCGTAGTCCCACCGTCCTCCAGGATGCCAGGACATCCCAGGAGACAGGGCAAGGTCGTCGGGCGGGCAGGACAACAATAGCGTCAGAGATGTTGCCAGCACAGGGCATACCGGCGTCTGAGTCATGGCACGACTTGCTATCTACCTACCCAAGGTACCTAGGTACTTTACTTACTAGGAGATCTTTGCGTACGATAAGGCTGCATCTACAGGGGTCTGGCCCAATTGCAAGCAAACGCTGTTAAAGAGGTGCATCTTTTACGATGCTAAATAAAGGGGGGATGTCGCACGTCTCACCACTTCCGTCGGGTCTATGTTGAGGGCATCGCCAGGACGATGGATCCAACTCTTTCCAATGTCAACGGAAATTGCTGCGACTTTTCCCATGGTGAAGTACTTCGGACACGTTTTGGTCCCGATTGGCCCACCTGGGTCCGTGCGTTGGTGCATTCGTGAGCCAGGATCGTCATCTGGTACTGATTTCATCCGACCCGTCTCCGCAAGTTGGCAATAAATAATATTTACCTGCGTAGGTACCTGGACGCAGTAACACTCTGTACACCGCCTTGGCCTCATCAAGAGTATGAGTATGCATCTGCCGTCTTGCGGTGCGCGCCCCTGGTCAATTAAAGAAGGGGTTGATTGCATCGTTCTATTTGGGCTTGATGTGCAAGCTTTTTGCGTCATTTTACTGTTAAAGGGCACGTTTGGGAATCAAAGAGCTGTTCCAAGTGCAGGTACATGGCGGCTCTGTACGGAGTAGGTGATGAGACAACGGCGGCAGTAGGAGCTAAATCCGAAACGGAACATGTTCCTTCCCCGACTTCTCTCTCTCTCTCTACTCTATATTTTCCCTTCCCATTTCCTTTTCCTTTTTTTTTCCCTTTTTTTTCCCTTTTTTTTCCCGGGCCGCTCGGGGTACAATTGACTTTGTATTTTCTGTCACGTCTTGGTAAGCTTATTCTATTAACATTCACACGACGATGAAATCCTGTACTTAGGCCTCTTTAGGCAAAGTAAGACCTTCTATTCTGGCTTCTGGTGAAGATATTCTGTGCTGGCCAACTCCGCCCCAATTCTGGGCGACGAAAACAGCCTTTTAGTGTTAGCTCTAATAGCCTACTAACCAGAGACGCGCGGAGAACCATCGCCCTATGCCTCGAACTATTTTAAGGGGATGCACTCGGCTACTTCGACGCCAAAGGAGTTGGTTGGCGAATACAAGTGGCGTCGCCGTAAACCAACGGCACAGCGGAGGTATATATTCATATATTCTGATGGGAGTCTAGCTTCCACTGCTCCGTACATGGTCAATCCTTTCTTACTGTATCATTGCCTGTTTCATTAACAAACACGGCTGACATGCTCTTCCAACAGTTGCTGCCGATTAAGCAAATGGCTTGTTTTCGGTTTTCTTCCCCCCCACAGTGGGGACATTACAATTCGGTACATCACAATCGACTACCGCTTTCAGGCCGGTGGAGTGGGCTTTTAATTAAGACCCCGTAGAATATGAACAGACCCACATCCATATCGGCACACTCACATATCACGATGTTTGTGACTCTCATCCAAAACCCGCTCTTGATGCGTTGACGGGCGGTCAATTCAAAACACGATATTGGGGAACGGGTCTGGACTGCAGGCCTTGATTTACAATTCGCTCGTCTGCATGCAAAGTTTCTCTCTGTGTGTCTCCCTGCAAGCACATTAAGAAAGCAAACGAGCTGGGTTCGTCGTCGTGCGTCCGAGGCTGTGATTAACCGAAATTAGAGAGGTCCACGTACCAAAAAAAAATTAAAAATAAAAAAGTGGTCGGAGTCGTTCGAGTGGAGGAGTTACATGGTAATAGCAACTGGTGGCCTAGGGCAGTAGGCTCTTGTTTGATATGGCAAGTTTTCCGCATACCTAGCCATGTGCGTCCATTTGCGAATGACGACGATGCTTCTATATCCATATCTATCCCTCCATCAGCTTGCTTGGGCGAGGATGCAACATTGGAGCAAGACTGACTGTAACCCACTATGAATGCCGATTAACAGGACGTCAACTGGTAGCTGTGCTGTGCTGCCAAGTAGATCACAAACAAAGTGAGATATTACAACATGTACGCAACTTCTGTTTCAAATGTCTACATTCAAAGGCCCAAGTAAGTGCCGCCAGGCCTTGAAAGGGACGGTGCATCACGGAATTCATTCTGCCTCTTAATTTGATAGGAGTATGTTGAATAGTACGACGGATTGCTCAGTGCTCCGTACTTCTGGTAAACTTACGTATACATACTCCGTGCATGCCGCCAAACCCAACGGGGTACCAGATGGAAGACAAAACAAGGTGGGTGCAACGAAAGAATAAACAGAAAAAGAAATCTAGTGTCTTGGCTAGAAGGATCTCAGCGACCTAGACGCGACTTGGCACGCAAACCTCGCAGCCGCATGCCCGCTCCGCGCAAGTACCGTGCCAAGAACCAATGTCTGAGAACTACAACAGCCAAAACGATGCAAGCATCCAGAAAACCAAAAGAAAAGCGCTGCGTACGAGACAACGTGCCAAGGTGAGACGTGGCGGCCAAAAGCACAACACCAGCTCAGGGCTGTCGGATTGTGTTCCGCAGCGCTTTATTTGCTCCGGCAACCAGCCGAGTGTGTCACCGTCTCGACGGCTACGTACCTACGTACTTACCTGCCTAGGTATGCAAACGGCTGCGGTTTGCTGCTGTTTCCATTGCACGTTCAACGGATGAGCAAAGATATGAGATGCCAATAAATGTGGTGGATCGAGTAGCAGCAAGGTTTTGCAACGCCTTGCTCTTTCTGGCTAGCGCCACCAAGGACCGCAGTGATGAATGATGATTGTTGAATGTTTGCTTGTATGGTTGCTTTTTTTTTAAAAAAAAAATTTTATTCTTTGCGTTTGGGTGGCCTTCAAGCATGGGCTCTTATTCGATATGCTTTTCATGCTTTCTTTGATTTGCCGGACCGTATCGCGCGCGGGACGGTTACCTGCGCCGGAGCCAGTCGCTCCTTCCCGCAACGGCAGGAGCGGAACTATGCCGGCGCTCTCTGTCTTATCCTGTACAAACCGTGCAGTATTTTTTTTTATTTTAAATTTTTAAAAAAAAATTTCTTTCAACTCCCCGACGCCTTTCTTGAACCTGCAGCGCTCATTACAAGCCTCAATGTCGGCAACCGCCCCAACCTCTAGGTTGATAGCCAAGACTTGATCGTCATGTCCGTCACAGGGGGGCCAAACTCTATTTTCAGCTGCGGCTTTGTTTGCGAGCCCCCAGGTGACCATGTAATTAATGTACCTTGATGGCAGAGCTACCCTGTAGCGGGAGCCATCCGACGCCTAATTTTAATTAACACGCGCGCCCTTTGCCACGCCCCAATTGTATTGTAAGAAAGGCCCCAGGCGCTAAATAACCACGAGATGACCTAATAAAAGAGGAGCTCGACCAAGTTTACTGCGTCTAGAATGTGTGTGGCGGACAAAGGTTCGCTCAGGAACCCCGTTGGCTATATGCTCTGGAAACGTCTGTACTGAAACACCACGGAAAACTCTACGCCGCAAACAGAGGTGCAAAGGCGAAAGGGTGAGAAAGTCAACAGTTGTAAATAACAGCCTGACCGGAAGCATGATAGTCTGACTGTTCCCCAGCACAATCAGGTTGGATCAGAGGGAGAGTCTCGATGCATCTGATGGAATGACCACCTTGGAAAATACGCGCCCAAGACAAGGAAATCGGACCCAAGACTGTTGGTCATGTAAGACTATTGAGCTGCCAGCTCTGCCCAGAGGCCATGGACGCAGGTGGACGTGTTTCGATAGCACAACGAAGACGAAGGAAAACTGTGATTTTGTATTGGGTCACCGAGTCCCATCAAACTGCCATTATACATGCCGACGTCGTGTCCACGAGAAATCGTCACTTCCTAGCTTCTAATGATGGCCATCAGGGAACATGTCGCTTCTTCAAGTTCCATAGTCCAATAAACATCGACGAATTAATAAACCCACTGTATAGTCAGCACAGAGCACATACATGTTCAATCTGGAGCCGTGGGGATGAATCCAGCATCGCATGAGCACAAAAGGCACCGTCCAGGTTCTTATTGTATGCGTGTTAACTATAGGAATTGCAGTCATATTAATATCATAGGGTATCAAATTCGCCACGCGTCTTCCCCGTCACACTTCCATTGGCCGACGTTATCTTCATGCTTGCTTAGCAGCCTCATCGGCCTCGGCCTTCTTCTGAAGATCGTGTTCCACACCGCGCTGTTGAGCCTTGCCATCAGCACGCATCTGATCGTAGTGTGCTTGTCCCTTCTCATCGCCAGTCAAGCCAGCAACAGCTCCACCAACGGTACCTTGGACGCGAGAGCCTATGCCTGAGCCCAGGTCACTCACTTGTCCCTTGGACTCTTGCTGCTGACCCTCGCGATTCTGCTGTTGACCGGCCGATTTTAAATTCTGAACCAGAACTGTTAGCACATGACATTTTCTACCAACAGGAAAGGAAAGTCTTCGGTTCTCTGCTCACCTCACTGCCAATTAACCCACCAACTGTCTCTTTGGCAGAGCCAGCAGTCTGGTTCCAAGAACCAGCGGTTCGGTCGGGGTGGTCTTTGCTGGCACCTCCGTCACTGGAGATGGTCGCTCCAGGGATTTTGACAGCGGCCTGAGAGGCTTCGTGCTCTGTCTTGGCGGCGTCTTTCTTGACATCACCCTTGGCCTGGTCACCAGTATTGCCTGTCAAGCTACCAACGGCACTCTGGATGGCACCTGTGGCTGAGTCGACGTACGACTGGAGGGTGGAAGGTGCTTGCTTGTCAGACATGGTGACTTTGTTGTTGATATAGGCTCTGTGAGCGTATTATCCGTGCGTGGACTTGAAGAACGAGATGGAGTTGCTTCTAAGAACGTGAAGTAATGGATAGGTAGGCAGCAGAAATATTGTGCTGAAGTGATGAAAGGAAACAAGTCTGAAATGGATGAGGTGGAGGGAGGAGGGTATTATAGTACACATCGAGATTCACACAAGGAAGGAAAACTTTTCACGAGATGATGACAGACGGAGCCTTGTCAAGGAAACCTGCCTCTCAAGCCTCACTTTCCCATCTCAAGGAAATAAATGGGACCGCGACTTCCCTGTGATGTCATTGTCGCCTGCCAAGATCCAGATGACGCCTTTGTATGTGTTGTTGGTGGTGGGCTGTGACGTCATTAAGATGCGCCTACCCGCGTACACTAAGATGTACTTGCTATTCATGGAGAGTGAATTATGCGACAGAACATACCAAACGAATGGCACTACAATACGACTGACAATTCAAGACTGGGTTAGTGCGTTGTGAAAATATTGCCTGATCAGTGGCTCGATCTTTTATACACGTGAGTGGTGATCGCATGTAGCCTCAAGGGCATACTCTAAGACAAGTGTTTCCCGGAAGCCTTCGTGCGGAAGCATAATCGACCATTATGCTGGCCCAATGCGTGTTATTGCGATAATGCTCAAAAAGAAAGAGACCAGCGTACGGCAGAAGGGCATTTGTCAGCCCTCGACTATAGGCTAGTTCGTGACAATTCAAGACGTGCTCATTAGGTATGCTATGATATGTAAAGATCCATGAAACCCTCTGCGCTTAGTCTGAATTTTGCCTTTTGCTAGCCATCGTGTGAATGCCAAAAATAGACCAGCAAGACCATTTTGCCACTATTTCGCAATAACTAGATGTGTGTGTGTTGCCAGAATCCTCATAATTGGACATAATTGCCTACACATCGAATGTCAGTAAAGTCGGGTAACTTGAGGGAGAACCGACGGAGTTTTCTGATTTACCTGGAAACTGTCCTTCTTTTCCATTTAGTCGGCCTGTCCACCACTCGTTCTCATTTTGGGTCCTGGAAACGATTTCGATAACATCACCCGCTCGGAAACTCAAGTCCCCATCAGCTTGGGCGGAATAGTCATAAAGAGCTGTTACAGTTTCTGCCACAGGCGCTGCTGTTAAGCGCTTTGGTTTTGGTTTCGGTGGCGGAGGCTTTGCCTTGGCGGCCGCGACAGTCGCCAAGGCGGTGCTGTTACCAGGTGTATATGGTGGTGGTGCAACCTGGTTGGAATCGGTCGACGGCCGGCTGTGAGCACCGATTTTGAGGCTCGGGCTTGTGCTTGTACTGGTACTGGTAGCGGATGGCCCTGCAGTTAGTAGGCCAGGCTGTTTGCCGCCTTCGAGAGCTGGTCGAGCTCCGTACCGGACCGGTCGAGGTCGCCCAGTTGTTTTGAATCTGCAGATCGACAGTGCCTCAGTTTGTTCTTGGATGTCTCCACGCTTTTGAATAAAGGCTTCCTCGATATCGAGGGTGAGATCAAAATAACCAATATCACATCGCTGCATACGTTCATGAAGTGTGTAAAATATGTTGAGCTGCATGTAGTAGAACGATTGGAACAGGGGTTGAATGAATTCCTGTTCCAAGTGAAACAGCTTCGGCAATTCCTCCTTCAAGAGGTTGTTGAAGTATTCATAATCCTGAGTAGCTTGTTCCGCATCTCCCTCTGCTTTCCACATGGCCTTTTCGTCCTTGGGAGATCGTTCCTTCTTGTCCTGCAGCTTCTTGAGCGTAGCGCGGTGACGGTCATAGTCGAGCTTCTTGTGTTCTCTCTTGAGGGCCGTTTTTCGGATCACTTTAATGACGTCCATCAATTCAGTAGCTGGTCGGATAACCCTAGTCTCGATCATATCCAGCTCCGGTGCGAGAGTTTCCAGCAGCTCCTTGACGATGGCTTCGTATTCCTCACAAGCCCGAATTCCTTCTGGATTTCCCTCGGGCTTGATACTGGTGGGATCAGACATGCGGCCAGATATGGGCTTGTAGATTTCTGTCATGGCCTTGCTGAACTCTATCTGGTGATTGAGCATACCGTTGATAGCCTCAAAGTATTTTTTCGACTCATCATGCAGTTTCTTGGTCTCTTTTTCTAGTTCCTGGAAGCGACGCTCGGCATCGATATAAACCGCGTCCTTGGTGTGGTCTCCGATATTAAATTTGTGCTTGAGCTGTTGCGGCGCCTACGTTTCGTAATTTCGTGTTAGAATTTTTATCCGCATCAGTGTAGCTCTCGTAGAAGCCCTCAGCTTCCCGGGCAAGCGGTGACGGGTACGGTCGAGCAGGTCTGACTGTGTCTCATCAACGTACCCTAGTAAGGCTCTTGGAGAAGCCTTTAAAACTCATGATGCAAGGTCTTGACGCTTAACTTCTGTAGCAGGTGACAGCAGCCCGGGACGAAGGCGGGCAGTTGCGCGCAATTGATAGACGACGAGAGAGCGGCGGGCGCGGCGCCGGGCTTGTCTTTTTGATGAAGCCAGAATTGAGGGCATTGACGTCGGCGGGCAGCTAGCTGGGCGACTGATGGGCTGATGGGGTGGCCAGGATTCTGGTGACAACTTTCAGCGGCTGTGCCGCCAATTGTGGCGCAAGTTGGGGCATCTAGGCGCTGACCAACCCGTGCGCACAGCGCGGGCGGCGCGGGGGACGATTGCGTCACCCCACCATCACTCGTCGCACAATTCGCAGACTGCAAGTGAGTGGCCTTGGCACACAACACAAAGGGATCCACCCATACCCTATACGGAGTACCACTCTGCTCCGACTTGCACATGCCCCGCAAGGCTATTGAGCCAGCCTGTACTGGGCTGTGTCTGTCGCAGCCAATCAGCGCCACTGAGAGCACGCTTATCACCGAGTGGCCGAGCCGAAAGCTCTTTCATGACAAATCTCTTGGTATGGGGAAGCTACGACTGCATTTCCCCAATCGATATGCACAGTTAAAATCCTCTTTCCCCTTCCTTTCTCTCCGCTCGCTGGGCTTCGAGTCTCCCCCATATGTAACCGCCCGCATCAAACCCATCGCAGCCATGTCCGGTTTAGCATCTTGCGCGCTGCGGGCAGCGAGTCGCCATGTCGGTGCATCCACCCCTTTGCGAGGAGCCTTGCCTCGTGCAGCCTTGGCGGCGACGCACTCTCGGGCCGCGAGGCGAGGATATGTGACCGAAACCAAGCAGGATCAAGCCCGCGTGGAAACCGCTATCAAGCTAGATAAGAAGGATTTTGTCGACATTCCCCCTCCGCCGATGGGGGCACCTGCTGATGCCAAAGTCAGCCCTATGGCTGGTAAGGAGGCCAAGATTTGTTCGCACCAACATCCGAGCCGGCGGGAAGTGCTAACCCATGATTTTGGTACACAGAGGTCCTCAAACGGGCTGCCGTTATGCAAGAGGGCCAACGGCCGATCTATCTCGACATGCAATCGACGACTCCCGTTGATCCTCGTGTGCTCGATGCTATGATACCTTATTACGTTGGAGTATATGGAAACCCGCACTCTCGCACACATGCCTATGGCTGGGAAAGTGAAAAGGCAGTCGAAGAGGCGCGTGAACATATCGCGACTCTTATTGGCGCCGATCCCAAGGAAATAATCTTCACATCAGGCGCCACAGAGAGCAACAATATGAGCATAAAAGGCGTTGCTAGATTCTTCGGTCGCTCTGGCAAAAAGAACCACATCATCACCACCCAAACCGAACACAAATGCGTCCTTGACAGTTGTCGGCATCTGCAGGATGAAGGTTTCGAGATAACCTATCTACCAGTGCAGAGTAATGGATTAATAAACATGGCTGATCTCGAAGCCGCCATAAAGCCTGAGACGGCTCTCGTCAGTATCATGACTGTCAACAACGAAATTGGCGTCATCCAGCCTATCGAAGAAATTGGCAAGCTGTGTCGGTCAAAGAAGGTCTTCTTCCATACAGATGCCGCTCAAGCGGTCGGCAAGATCCCTCTTGATGTAAATGCGATGAACATTGATTTGATGTCCATATCATCACACAAGATCTATGGCCCCAAGGGAATCGGTGCCTGCTACGTCCGCCGACGACCCAGGGTCAGACTCGACCCTATTATCACTGGCGGTGGTCAGGAGCGGGGTTTGCGAAGCGGCACTCTCGCTCCTCCTTTGGTCGTTGGCTTTGGTGAGGCCTGCCGCATTGCCAAGGAGGAAATGAAGGTTAGTCTTGTTCCTCTTAACCATACACCTCTTTCCCCTTGCGCTCTGTATGATGATCTGCTCTACATGCATGGCTTTCTGAATGGCCCGTGACAAGGCCGTTCGTGTTGAGTGAAGCATCCTATCTGATTTTTAGTTTTGGGCTGTTTCTAAAACGATAAATTACACAACGTGTTGGTGAAGCGACTAGGTAAACTAATTCATTCACAGTACGACTCGCAGCGAATCAAATATCTATCCGAGCGACTTCTGAAAGGCCTTCTTTCCCTGGAACACACAACCCAAAACGGTGACGAGAAGGCTTTCTATCCTGGCTGCGTCAATGTCTCATTTGCTTATGTGGAAGGAGAGTCTCTCTTGATGGCCCTCAAAGATATTGCCCTGTCTTCTGGTAGTGCTTGCACATCTGCCTCTCTTGAACCGAGTTACGTGCTTCGCGCGCTTGGAAACAGCGACGAGAGCGCCCACAGTAGTATTCGATTCGGAATCGGACGCTTCACGACAGAGGCCGAGATCGACTATGTGCTTAAGGCGGTCCAGGAGCGCGTCAACTTCCTAAGAGAGCTGAGTCCTCTATGGGAACTTGTACAAGAAGGAATCGATCTGAACACCATCCAGTGGAGCCAGCATTAACTAGGGCTGCAGTGGACGTTGGGCTGGGTTGACATGTCATTTACGGATGCATTTTTTCCACATCAAAATGTTGGGAGTTGGCGGTTAGGCCCCATGGGCCTATTGGGTGCCTCTGTATTAGCATTGTATAACACGATACCTCATTCTTCGCATGCGACGATCTGGGATATAGGAGGCAAAGGAATAGCATAGCATAGTCTGTCGCTTACGCTGCGGAAGAAATACAATCTTGACCTCAGCCGCACCAAGTCGCGACTGTACCTATCCTGTGAATGCGAAAATTGCCCTCATATCCATCCGTAATATAAGCCAACATTGCTCAACAAGACGTGGGTAGGCCAGCAAAGCATGTGACCACGACATCGATGGGCCAAGTCGTATTAAAATGGCATTCACGCAAGACGAACCATGGCCTATGCTGCACGCTTTCGATCCAAATGTGTCTACATATGCCATCACATACATTCTAATACCATCCCATACATACTTTTCTATCGCGCATTCCCCGAAATCAGAGTCTTCAGTTCCAGCGGACTAAGCGTGCTCCTCCGCCTAGACGCCGTCTTGCTGGTCTTGCGATCCCGCTTCCTCTTCACCTTGTCGTCTGGCCGGGTGTCCTGCTTCGTCGGGTCACCTGCGGCTTCTTGCCCGACTGGATGCTTGTCGCCCTCTCGTGACGTCGTGATTGGGGCTGGTACCATGACGGGTCGTGACACGCCCCTTGTTGAGCCTCGCGCAGCCTTCAACTTGGCTCTCAGTCTAGCGGCATCTGCTTCCTTCTCCGAAGCAGCTAGTTTGGCTGCAATGTTGGACATTGTCAGCGGACTCTCGGCTGATTTTGGCGCCGTGTCTCGGGGGTGCGCGAGTCCAGCGTGTGTTGATTGGATTTCGGCGGCGGACAGGCTCTCTTGTTCTTTGGATTCCGCTGGGCACGGGGCGGGCTCGATGCTTTCCTGCGGCAGGGGGGGTTCTACGTCCCGTCTTGGTAGCAGTGCGTCATCGAGGGATGTTCTGGATGGCGAGCGAGGACGTTCCGCCGGTCTACAGAGTTGGAGCGGGAGTATCGATTGGGATACCTGTGCGCGAGGTCGGACGGGTAGGGACCTCATCGACTTCGTCTCTGAAGCACGGGTGCTCTCCGCACCGTCGAAGGCGCAGTCGCTCGGCCTGAAGCGCCGTTTATCGTTTCGTAAGAAGCCGCGGTTGCCGGCGGAGCTCGAGTCCCGAAGGGGACTGAGCTGCGGTCGTTCGGGAAGCGGTGTCGACTCTAGAGAGTCATCTTGCTGGTCTGGGGAGTCCTGTACTGGTTGATCGATTATGTCCTGTATACGATTGCGAGTGTCGCAGTGATCCTGTGGTGGTAGGTTGTCCGCATGGTCGATGGCGTCGCCGTCACTATCGTCTTCCGCATCGTTGAATTCTTCTCCCACGGCGTATGCTTCCCTGCCTGCGTTTCCCGGACAAGGAGACCGCAAGAAATGACATGCATTTTCTTCTTCAGGTTCTTCCTTTACAGCTGATAGCTCGCCCGTTGCTACAACTCTTGTGTCATCCTGACCGCCAGGACCAAGTCGCATGCCCATTCGCAGCTCCTCGTCGCAGACCGGTTTGCCGCTGGCAGCCATTCTCTTCCGCCAGCCATCCATGAGATGCACTGCCTCTTGGAAACGATTCTCCATTCTTATCCAGCCCGTTTTCAGCCTGTTGATTTCTTCTTCTCTAGTAACAACCTCTTCAATGGGGACAAACGACGGGTTCGTAAGAATCGTTCGCATATGATCCATCACCGAGTCCAATTCGGCGGCAATATCTTCACAAGTAGGACGCTTCTGAACCTGCTGGTCTTGTTTCTCGTCTGCAACCCACCCGCTCATGTCCCGCAGCTGCGTCATAGTTTGCTGCATCAAACCCAACATGGCTTCGTTCTCCTCGGTCAGATGCTGCGCCAAGTTTGCCAGCGTCGTGTTCGTCTCATTTCGCAGTTTAGGATCGTAGTGAACTGAGTGGCTCATGGACGTGGTGTTGTCCCTGTCGCTGCCAGCGCTGCCCGTTACAGTGATGGTGGTGATGGCAGGGTTCCCCCTAGTCCCCCTCGACCGACCAGCTTCGCCTAGTTGTCTCTTCAAAGTGTCGATCTGGCGATCCCGCCTGCGTATTTCCATGGCGCAGGATGAGCGGGTCTGGGCAACGAGAGACTTCATCCTCGCTACTTCTTCTTTCAGCGCCCTGGCGTTGGCTTCCGCCGACTTTAGCTGTGTTTTAATTGTAGTCTCAGCTGCCGTGGCGAGGTCAGCTTTGCGCTGAGCCTCGGTGCGTTTTTCACTGACACGAGTGAGGTCCGCTGTGAGTTTGAGATTCTCCGCCCGTAAGGCGCGCATCGAAGTTGAAAGTGATTCGCGGTGTTCAGCATCTCGCTGCAATTCGTATAATTGTCAGCAAATCAGACCGGGAGGCTTCTTCTTCATGGAACCAGACTTACGTCGCGGCGCAATATCAAGTCGTTCAAGATACTGATTATGCGCGCTGAGACGGCGGCTTCCTCTTCGTCGCTTTTTCCAACGCTTGCGAAATCGATAGAATCGCCATCGCGCAATAAGCCTCTCGAGAGCAGCTGATTGTTGATGTACAGCGACGCTGTATGAAGGTTGTCGGCGACAACCATGTCGGCAACAGTGACTGTCGCCAAGTGAATCAATTCAGGCACCCGAGAGCAAGCAAGCAGATCATTGCTCGCGATATCTCAGGCCAATTCCGTCTATTACCTCCTTTCCCGTGAGTAAAGCGATTTGTACGTCTGTGATTGAGTGGTAGGCTGTTTGGTTTGGTTGCCATGTGGAGAAAGTAAACAAAACAAAACAAAACAAAACAAAACGGACAATTATCGCTGACTAATACGGGCCTCCATAGATTAGCACAACCACCGCCACCACCGCATGATTGGAGCCAATTCCGCAACACCATCTCGTTCAATGGCTACATCTCAGGCTCGGATCTTGGTGCAAGAAGGCTCTGGTAACCAATAGCTTCAACCAGCGTGTTTGTACCATAGAGCAACAGCACCTTACATTACGTGGTTGGGGATGGTCTCGTTCTTTAGTGGACTGAATATACGTCTGTACGAAGTACGGATATAGGCCACGGGCACAATGTATGTGGTGTAACCGTTGAATATTCGTACCCGCTCTGCGTTGTATGTCAAGTTGTCGGGCATGAGCGACTCTGGGATGAAATTCCCAAGACACCAACAAGATGAGCATGCCTGTGTCTCTCCAGAGGACCACGACAGGATGATTCTACATGCTAGATACAATCCAAAATATACTGCAGAATGCGTATATTGTGAATAAACCACCCAGGCCGCACTCAATTATTGAGCCTCTTGTTGTCCTCGTTGTGCCGAAATCCAACAGTCTCCGATCACGGAATGTTGTTATTTTCCTCCACATGCAGAGAGCCTTTCGGCCCAAAGTACGCGACCGGTGAACCGACTACATACTTTGTATCTCATAACTTGCATCCTTCTGAGGGTTATCTCGCCATAACTGCAAGGTTGGATTTTGTAGTGCAACATCTTGCATGTAGAGTATGAGGATCGAGACTATACCCTTGGCAAAGACGCGTCGTGTTGATATCCTTGTTCCCTGCATCGTAGATTGACAACGAAATGTGTCTTCGTGGTCTATGAACCGAGCTCTGGATGCTCAGCATACATATATACGAGCTCCAAATAGGGCATATCGTGGTTGAAAACTAGAGTTCAGGGCATTAATGTATGGTTTTACCATGATACAACATACTACAGATGAATCCAGGATTCCTATTTCAGACATGTTTGAGAAGATTGTAAAGCGGTTGTTTTCGGCACGGCCAAGCAATCACTGGAGAACTCCCCAGTCAACTTGGTGCTTTGATGGCCCCGCGGCGTCATCATGATATGGAAATCTGAGAAAAAAAAAAGTAGACCAAGAACGAATATTTGCACATACATTGATAGCTGCAAGTTCCTTCTCGCTTGGATTCCGTCATGTTTCGGGTTTGAACTTGCCGCGCTTCTCGCGCATGGCATCGACTTTTCGCTTATCGTCCTGGAACCGTCGCAACAGGGCGGCTTGTTCCTTTTTGCGTTCCTCACGCAGTTGGAAGCGATAAAAGTTCTTGAGCTCCGACTTTTTCTTGGCTGCCTTATCCGCCATCCTTTGTTTTGCCTCTTCGGCTTCGTTGCGGCTGGCTGGCGCCGCTCTGCCACCTCGTGTCACTGTAACGAAACCATCTTCATCAGGTTCATTTCGTAGCCTCTTGGCCAATTCTACGGCCTCCTTCTCTTTCCGATTGAACGTGTTAAAGAAGGCATGAATTGCTTTTTGCGTAGCTGCTTTGTCTACTCTTGAAAGCTGCAAATGTGTCGCAATCCAGGGTGACCCTAGCGATGGTACGTCGTCTGCCAAGTTCTCTCCCCATACCGGATACTTTTTAGTTTTGTGAATTCTCGCCACAGCTTTCAGCACCAGCTGCACACTTTTGCCGTCTGCCAGTAAAACGACCGCGGTACTGTTGCTCCTATGTAATCGCCGAGTCCAGATTTGCGGCAGTTGTGACTCTTGGGCTTCCCGTTCTCTCTCTTCTGCCTCGAGATCCAGCATTTTCCTCTTTTTGGCAAAACCGTGCACTTTGATCGCCTGAGCAGGGTCGGCAGATAGGGTACTCTTTGCTTCATCTTCGAAAGTGATTGTTTCGAATCTTCCAGCTCCTACTAAGCTTGTGAAAACGGCTCGAAAATGAGGCTCTGTGCTATCACTTGGGATGTTCTTCAAGAACAGACTGCGGCAGTCGTTTGGTGTAGGAATTTTGGGAGTATTTCGTCGAATGCGAATGTCGTGGATAGCGCTGTGAGGAAAAGATGGCATTGGGGGCATACGAATAGGCAAGACGGCGAAACCATCGCTCAAAGGAGTTTCGGCTGTCATGGTGAAATAATGAACGGATTTCTTGTAAAAACAGCTTTACCATATAACCAGAGCCGTGATTGTTGGAAAAAAGCCGGCAGTTCAGTTCTTGACAAGAAAAAAAGTTGGCCCCACCAAGTTATCGAGGATCAGGCACGTGCCAGTACTGTGCTCACACTGTATATGCGCGCCATACCCACGTCCAACAACGATTTGACGTCAGTCCTCCGTACATGTAGCTGGAGAGAGCTCACGGTCAGGGTAGCTTAGCCAGCTTCTTCTTCTTCTTCCATGAGGCTTCTGTTCTCATCGCCCACAGCCACAAAGCGCGCCCATCACCCTGCAGCCGCTTGCCATGAAGCTCATCATAGCCGTGCCGGCAACTCTTGCCCTCATTCTCCGAGCTTGGTCCAAGAACTCGCTCACACCCGCGGGTATCTTCGCTGCTACTCTCACAGCAATCGCGCATGCTTACCATCCCTGGAACCTGCCCTTTGCCTTGCTCTCCGTGTTTTTCCTCGCGGGAACTAGAGTTACGCATGTATGAGATTTCAAGGACGACATGAAAGCTGGGCAAAGTCTAATCTGAAAAACTCGTAGGTGAAGGAGAATGTCAAGGCGAGTTTGACGGTGCATTCCAAAGGCAGCCCCGGAGGCGAGAGTCCTCGAACCCATGTTCAAGGTAGACTTGAACTATGTCAATGACCAGAAAATCCTGTGACTGAATGGGTTTTGTGCAGTATTTGCGAATTCTTTGATGGCATCGATCTTGACCGTCGCTCACGGGTATCAGCTCCGGACTCGAGTGGCCGCCTATGCTGACCCGAACACTCCGAATCCAGACGCCAGCATTTGCTACTCCTGGGGCGGGGATATTCTTGTCGTTGGGATAATCGCAAACTATGCGGCTGTCGCGGCTGACACGTTCAGCTCCGAGCTAGGCATCCTGTCGAAGAGTTCGCCACGCCTGATCACGTCACTTACCCTAAGAAAAGTACCCCCAGGAACGAACGGAGGGGTTACTTTGCTCGGCCTAGCAGCAGGACTTCTTGGTTCCATGGTTATTGTTGCTGCTACCATGGTATTCCTGCCTACGTGCACTGCGGAAACAGCACTTACTTTAGGAGGCGGAACACCATGGACTTTGTCGCAGCGGCGGTTGTTCATGGGCGGGATGGTAATATGGGGCGCAATAGGCAGTGTTCTGGATAGCTTCTTGGGAGCTATTTTCCAGCGATCAGTCCGGGACGTGAGGTCAGGCAAGATTGTGGAGGGCGAGGGCGGCAATCGCGTCATGGTCTCTCCATCCACCTCCCAGACTGCAATGCAAGCTGCGATGGCAGGTAGCAACTCTAGGACTGGTGAAATGTCGGGAGACAAGAAGACTTCAGCTGTTGGCCATGGGCCACCAGTAGAAGACAAGCATGATGTCAGGAATAAGCAGGAAATGCCGTATTTTGGCGACCAAAGACCTTCTAGGGTGGTGGAGAGTGGATGGGATCTCTTAGACAACAACGACGTGAACTTCTTGATGGCATCCGCCATGAGCATGGGTGCCATGGCTGTTGCTTCTTGGTACTGGGGCGTGCCCCTGAAGTCGGTGCTGAAGCCATAAGATGGCAAAGCCGTAGAACAATAGGTTAAACGCGGGTTTCTGCCCTGTCGGAAACAATATCTGCGCAGTCGACATTGTCAGGATGCTGTCGATAATTAGGCCTGTTTTATACAAAGATCGACTGTAGTATTTCAATTTGTAATTCTTCGGCAAATGTCAGATGCAAATTGCAGGGGTTTTACCTTTCCAATATCTATCGAATACTAAATCATAGAGAAAATGGTAAATATGGGACATTGGACATTTGCACACATCGAATTTGGAGTTAACACACGAAGTGACGTTATACAGACGAGAAAACAAAATTAAGGGGGTGGGAGAATCAAAGGAAAGATGTTGCACATCCAACTCGTCATGATTCTTCTTAATGCTCATAACTTCATTCATAATCTGGTCCATATCGCCTGGCTTCGCGTCCAGAACCTCCAGCCTGCCCTCGTTGTCTACTCGGCCGGTTCGGTACCCAGCATGGCTGCCGTGCTTGTACCACGTATAGAGTGTGAGAAGCGTGGCAACAATAAGGAAAACAAAGATGGTCCAGTTGCCCTTGCTGTACATAGGGGATTCGCTGCTGGGAAACAGAAAAGGGACTGAAATGCCACCCGTAGCCAGAGCAGTGGCCATCGAACCTTGGACGGAGGCCGTTCGGTGCTGCATCACCATCAGCAAGGGAACTTTTCCAAGCATACACGCACGCAACCTAGGAGGAGAGGAGGTCAAGCTTTAATCAATACAACTATTTGCCCTATCGTCTCTGCCAGCTATCTACAGACCTCTAACAAAAAGATAGTAGTTAATCATTATTATCTCCCTAGACCATGAGCATGAAAATAAGGTGCAACAGCAGGCTTGCATCAGAGATCTGAGATCAAACCCGGCTAAATGATACGCGGAGAAGAGACTCCTCAATTGATTCTTGTCTAGCTAGATGGATTAAAGTCCACGATGTCCTGCATTAATTGTGTCTAAACTCGAATATAGTCAACGATGCCGCACAGTTTATATGATAGGAGGATTAGATTGCGGAGTACGATAACGGCAGGGGAATTGACACTTGCCTCGTGATGAGACTTATAATAAGCCCATTTCGCAGTGTGGACAATCCATACTTAATTCCGTTCTTGCCTTTTTTACATGCGTGCAAAGTTGTGACATGGGACACGTAGTGATCGTCTGTATTAAGTGAACAAATCCCTCCAGGGTGCTTGGAGCATTTTCCTCGTGGAACTGCATGGCCACAGAGTCCATGACGCAATATTGATGTTATGATTCAGTAAGTACATCATGGTCTGACGACCACACCGGCCTAGTATGGCAACATAATAAAATTAAACACAAGTCCTGACTCCTGTCAAACTACAGACTACTTCTAACTGCAGTACGTCTTTGCGGCCACCCAGCAACCGCAGCTATTACTGTGTGCCGGCTAGCTCTATCGACCTCCAAGCCCAGATTCCAATGGCTCCGGCACTTCAACCGCCCGGCTCAGCAAGGCCAGGATCGTTTCTCGTGGAAACGCCAACAGTGAACACCGGCGCGACGGAAGTTGACATCTTCGCAAGACAGGCACCCGCCACAGTTACCGTCGCGGCTGCTCCAGCTTCGAACAGCGGTGGAAATGACACCCAAACCATGAGTGGTGGCGCCATTGCAGGCATTGTCATTGGCTCCGTGGTCGGCATCTTGTTGTTGATCTGGGTGATACGCTCATGCTTCAACCTCGGCGCTCCGCCGCAGGAACGGGAAAGCATGTACCATTACGTCGAGCCCGACAGACACCGTCGTCACCATTCCCGCCATAGCTCCCGTCCCAGGAGGTACTCGTATCCCTCGGAGGTGAGCGTTCCAGCACCAGCTGCCGTTCCTGAAGCAACTCGGACGAGGAGCGCGCAGAGGAATTACGTGTACGAGAATGATAGACGGGGACGAAGATATAAGAGAAGCTACTAGGCTGATATAACACGCACGCGACTGGAGCCTGATGTCAGAGGCGGAGTTTCTTTCGAAGGGCATTTGCGTCGTGGTGATTGCATATGCTTGTTTGCTGCGACATAACAGAGTTGTATGATGTTGCCTGATATGCGGGACATGTAAAATTGTGTTTATTGTATTGAGCGGACATAAATGAGGAATAAGCGAAGTTTTGATATAAAATGTTGTGTATTAGGGCTATCAAGACTTATACACTTAACGTGTTATTTAGTACTGGATTATGATTCTTGCTACGAGCTGTGTGTGAACTGGTTAAATGTAAGATTCACAATCTGCTTGTCATTGATCGCTCTTTCAAAAACGTCTTTGTTGCATGCATGTCGGGCCCCGGGGTACCCATCAGAGGTTCAGCTCAGCTCTATATTATTACAGGTAAGGAGGAGGTGCTTTCCAGTCAGGTCACCTCGCTAAAATTGCTGGCAGATGCTCTCTGGGGCGGAGTATCTCATGAAACAAGGCCTTGTACCCGAGACAATGACTTGTGCTGGAATTCTTATCAATCTCGCTGGCGAGGTCCAGATTGGCAATGTGGAGGAGTTCCAGAAAGGGGGCGATAAGAAAATATTCCTGGCTTCGAAACGTATGGTCTCAATGATGTCGATGGATGAAGAAAGAGGCCCCAAAATCAACATTCGCCTATAGCATTTGCATCAATGGTCTCCTGAAACTGTTGACATGCTTAGCCTGTTAGACTCAGAGCGTAGCATGGAGGAATTAGCCAAGCATGATTTCTGGAAAGGGGGAAGGAAGGAAGATTTAAAAGCACTTGCATATCTCGCTTTGATTACTGCATATCATAAAATATCTCAAAAAGATACTATTACCCGATACAAAGACTCAACACTTAAATATTTCAACATTTCGATGTTAGGTCACTGCCACTTTCAAATGGTAACACCCTTCAGATCTAACATCGGCCACCGATAGGCCGTCCTCTAGAGCTTTTACGGAACTAAATTACGAATCAGAGCAGAAAATCCATCAACCAAGAAAAAAACACGAGGACACAGGATGCATGTGATGAATTTGCATCCGGGCGTTCGGCATCCGAAAAGGAACACTCATGGGGTAAAACCAGTAGGAACGGACCTTTCCAGAAGTCCTGATAGAGGACTGCAGGCTTGGTAATGATGTTGTACTTGTCAAGATGGATTGGTAGGTGAAAACGGTTAGGACGGTTGGAGCAGTGTACTAGTAGTTTAAGTCTGTATGCCGACCCCTGCATCCTGGTCGAAGTGCACAGCAGTACGAGTTGACCAGTCGGGTAGTTATTAAGGACCGGTAAAATAGGACGTGCTGGTTTGTCTTGATTTATAGACTAGTCTGGGGAAATGGAATATTCCTTTGTACTAGTCTATCTCGGGCCGTGTAAGGGGTAGACCTGGTTAGACAGGCATGAAAGACTGCCTAGTTTGGAGGAGATGCTGTACGTGTATCTACGAGGCAAAGTGGGAATGGTTCCTCGTAGAGATCAACTTCAAAGCTCAGATGCAATACAGATAGCCCACGGGTGCTTCGATGTTTCTCTTCAAGAAATTTGTATCCGCACTTTCGTCATTATTCGGTCGCAAATTGAGTCTCTCCGTCAAAGGCTCGACCCTCCCAGCCCTTCCGGGTGATGTTTCAAGCCTTATGCTGGGTGAGCTGGCGTTCTGTGTCCCGCCTCGTCCAAGTCCCTGCTCCAACTTCCAATTCAACGCAGCAACAAGTGCCTCAGCGAAGAAATGGGAGAAGAAGTAGTCAGATTCATAGCCCATCATGACGATATTACCCAAGTAAAGGTTCTCGTGTCGAGTATGCGGAAAAGGAGAATACTGTGGAGCTGTAATATATTAGGTTGCACGGGAATTCGGCCTTCGTCTCTTGGCAGCTCGGCAAGCAGTTTTGGGGGTGGGAGTGGAAAATACCAGGGGTTTGGACATGATAGTCTAAATAAAATCGTACGACGATGCAAGCACTTTTTAAGGCGACGAAAGGACGCGCGAAGCTTGAGTGGACTTTTTTGAGGCACGAGCATCCTGTAACCAAGAGTAGCCCGTAAAGAGTAAGCAGGACCGACTAATCCATAATCCGTAGGTCCTATTAATACCCATAGAACTCTGAAGGGGAACACGCCTGAGCTGCTATTCATGAAAAGGCAATGTGTTTTCATCGATCTTCCCTTTCTAAAACAGTATCACAATCTAGTACAAGTACTAAGCCCGTACATGAGCCATGCTACGCTGCGTCCTGCAACATCAACCCGCCTGCCTAGTCGATGCCTCGTTTTCCTCACCTCTTGACAACAGTCGCTCAACCATACTCATGAACCTGTTCTTGTACTCAACGGGATCCGCGGTGATCGACATAGGGCCCTTATGGAATAGGAGGTTGAATGCTCCTACAAGGCCAGTCATCATTTTCGCACGCAATTTGTGCTTGGCCCACAAAAAGTCCAACAATACAGCCCGGTATATCCATTTACCATCTGTCGAAGGGATCCCGACCCTCCATGACTGGCTTGGTAGTGCGGTTTCGGCATGATCGACCGCTCCCGAAGCTGATTGTTCGCCTATTCGATCTCTGGGGAACCTCACGAAGAACAAAGAGTAGTCCACCACATTTGAGCTGGCGAGAAATTTAGTATCCTCGGAGAGTATGTCCATAAGCTGTTGCTTCATGAGGGCTGGTACATGGACCTCGTCTGGGAATTGGTCAGCGAGTCTATCTTTCACCTCGTCCGATGCGAGCGTTCCGCCAGCGATATCACGTTCGGGGAAGAAATAATTGTCGGGCTTTAGGTCGTAGGTATCCCACTTCGTGCTGGCATGGTCTCCTTGTCCATCTCCCAGTCCATGGAGAAGATTTTCCATGACGATGTAGCGTCTCGGCTGGATGCCTAAGAGACTTCCCACTGTAGCATGAGTCGCACACAGCATGTCGGTGATTCGGATGAGTAGACTACTGGGATGAGTCTTCATATGGGCTAAATAGGGACCACAAAGCTCGTTCAAAAAGAAGTCGCTCTCGAAGCTCCTGTTCAGGGATTTGACAATATATCTGCCATCACTGGTGTAGAAAAATGTCGAGCCGCTGTAGCCGAGATCGTCAGCGGGCTTCAGGTTTGGGTGGTTTCCTCTGCTATCATGCTGAATCGAAGCATTTGCCGTCCGTTGGACAAAGGAAGTTTCATACTCGGCTTCATCCAAATCCCAAAAGTCATGACGCATGGCATGGAAATCGGCATAATGACATCGTGTCAGGTCAAGGTGGAAAAGGGAGAAAAATCCGAAAAAATCACCGAGAGCTCGTCCGCACGTCTTTCCCTTTTGGCGATCAGCCTCCTTGTCCACTGCCCTTGCGATCGCATGCGTAATGGCGGCTGAGCGCCTCTTGCGAGACACCATGGCTCGGGAGCGGAGCCACGTCACTTTTTTGTCTGAATAGGATTCCAGTACGGGTGAGAAACGCTCAAAATAGGTAGATTTGACGCCTATTCCTATATTGAATATTAAATGTCGGTACTTGCGATATTCAAGGCTGTGACAATGTTTGATGTCAGTAAAAAATGAAACGACGTCATAGCGAGGTCAGACCAGACTCTGAAACGAGCCGTGAGCGGGGTAATGCCTCAGATGCCAAGCCTAGCAAGTCATGTCAGGTTGCATTTTCATTTTTCATCGTTCAAGCAGGTCCAAGGCAATGGAATTATTTTTATGGTGACAGGATGCGGTTCCAAAAAGCTTCATAGATGTCCAACTGCGGCAACTTTTTCTCGCAATGGCTGAGTGTGTTCCGAGACAAAAAAAGCATCTATGTCGAAAGAAACCAGACGTGGATCGAAAAACAAGGCAGTTTCCCCTTCGCTCAATCAGCAAAGCTTTGAATTTAGGAGAGGTAATAAAATAAATAAATGAAGCATTATATGTTCGGTATGAATGACGATCTTACACCTGGAGCGCGCTGTGCAATTTCACCGGAAAGAATGCTCCGGTCTAATGGTGACCCCCGCCCGTTTATGCCTGAGGCATTAAAGTGCTGTGTGCGAGGGGGAGTGGGGCGTGCCGTTAACCAATCAGAGACCTTCACCTGTCACGCATTTACTGGTGTTGTCTCTCGGACATTTGTCGCGAGCTCTACTTGTTTTTGTAATTGGGTCAGATTGATCGGTAACTTGTCATTTCATGCTAATAGAATACTTTACGCTTTAGTGCTAACAAAGAACTACCAACATCGCCACCTGCTACCGATGGAAGAGTGCGAGTGGCCAGCTTAACACTCGGTGGGTACCCACCCTCGCCCCCACAATTCGTTCTCTTCACCGATGAAGACCCATCCTATTGCCTAAACAGGCAACCCGCCAACGGGGACCCCGTAATTATACACGTTACAAGGTACCTACCTAGGACTAAGTCAACACCACGTCTTGTTTTTCCAAGGATGTGCCTTGCCAATTTGGCTGTAACTGAGTACTGTGCATGTTCCAATTCATCAGCAATAGCTAGGTATTTGCATGAATGAAGTCTCGAAAAGTCTCATGCTCGAATAAATCACGATGGCGAAGTAATCAGCACCGAGCCAGCCACAGCCACAATGACGGTATGGACTCGGTTGAACCACCATCTCGGATGAAGATTCTCTTTTATTTTCGTTCTTCTCCATCTGGCTGAAAGCTTTTCGCCGCTAGTTGGCGTGGTATTTTCTCAATTCAAAGCGTCACAATATCCCATGACATCGGTTAAGCGCCATCTAATCACAACCTCATGACGAGTAGGCAATTGCGATTCCACCACGAGTTGTATCACTTTATGAAGAATGTTGTCCTTCTCATACCCATTGCAGTCAATTTTTGATATTGCAAATTTTGACCTGGTCGCCGCGCAATACCTCGGGATTTCCTCTGCAATTTAAACGACCTTCAAAACTGGCTATCCAGACACTTTCACTGGCTTCTGCGTCGACGGGCCTAAAACATGGAACCAATTCCACAAAGAGGAACTCAAGCCAAAGCCTTTCGGAGATCATGATATCGATGTCGAGATCGCAGCCTGCAGTATTTGCGGCTCGGATCTGCACACCGCTACAGGATGATGGGGAAACTACATTGGGCCGTTGTGTGTTAGTCACGAAGTCGTTGGGAAAGCAATCAAAGTTGGACAGCATGTCCAGAATCTGAAAGTGGGAGATCCGGTTGGTGTTGGTGCCCAGGTATGGGCCTGTCTCGAATGTGATGTTTGCAAAAACAAGAACGAGAACTACTGTCCGAAACTCGTTGATACGTACAACGCCCAGTATCCCGACGGCAGTCAAGCACACGGTGGCTTCGCGTCGCACATTCGCGCTCACGAGTTTTCACTTTCAAGATTCCTGACGCGATAGAAACAAATGTTGCCGCCCCGCTGCTTTGCGCTGGCATTACCATCTACTCGCCCATGGTCCGAGCCGGTGTTGGTCCCGGAAAGAGAATCGGTGTCGCGGGTATAGGAGGTCTTGGACACCTTGCCATACGATGGGGCAAGGCCCTCGGAGCTGATACATATGCCATTTCGCACTCTCCTGAAAAGAAGGATGATTGCTTAAAGTTGGGCGCAAAAGATGTTATCCTCACCACGGATGATAACTGGGCTGAACGATGGAAAGCCAAGTTCGACTTCGTCAGCAACTGCGCTGATGCCACGCACAAGTTTGACATGTCCCAATATCTCTCCATTGTGAAGCCCGGTGCTGACTTCCACATGGTCGGGATTCCCCGACAAGCTGCTGCCTGAGATGTCAGCCGGCTTGTCCACTGGCGGTGCTCCCAAACTGACTGGTAGCCACCTGGGAAATCATCAGGAGATGGACGATTTACTGCAGCTTGCAGCCAAGAAGGGAGTCAAGCCATGGGTCGAAGTGATGAATATTTCAGCGGAAAATTCCCAAGATGCGGTTGAAGCACAAAAAGCAAACAAGTTTAGCTTTCGATGTACTTTGGCTGGCTACGACAAGGCTTTCGGGAAGGCGTAGTAGGTAGAGCGCTTGGGCGGGAAAGGATGGCCAGAGTTTGTAAGAGAAAAGAAAATACTGCATAACCGGTTATGGCTCAGATGAGAAGGATTCAGACCTGCTGGCTCTGGTTTCACATTAGTATAATCCTTTACTGCTCTCTAGATTATAAATGAAAATAACCATGACTACTCACGATTATGGTATGTCCTGACGAAACCTTATGAATTGGTCCGAACATGGCTTCCTGATACCGTTGCAACAGCTGTCAACGAGCTCCGTTTTTGTGTCCAGCCGCAACACGAACGATCGAAGGCGGTGCTGTAGCTAGTCGGAATCGCAGCTGGGACAGACGAGTCACTTGCCCGCTTCAGTAAATCCCCAAGACAGATTAGGGTTTGCTCTGTTTCGGTTTGTTCTCTTTCCGGAAGGGTTCCGGTCGGCAACCCCGAGTTCACGGTACGTCAGAGCCACGCATATGCAAACCGCGAAGGGACATCATCGTTAGAAATCAGTCGATAATGGTCCCCGGAGAAACTTGGCCCTGTGCTGCTCAAGGTGAGAGGGGGATTCCAGTTGCCCTGAGACACATGCTCATTGGCCATACCACCCGGAATTTCCTCCGTAACACGACGACATCCTGTTAGCAAACCGCATTCTATCCGACGGACGGAAGAGCATGGTAGCGGCTATAGCACGGCCCCAGGTCTCTTCGACCCTGTGGCTCAATTGAACCCCCCTTCTGAAAGATAAAATGACGTAACAATTCAACGTCGCTTCTGAGAACGCGGACGGCAACGACCTTTCTCCCATGCATGGCTTGCTCGCCTCGCCACCACCGGCAGGCTTGGCAAGCGGCTGTTTAGAAGCGAAAATGAGGGTAGAACAATCCCGATTCCACACGAAGGGTCCTTCCTCGAGTTTCTATCACTCCCAGGGCGGCTGAATGACTTGTCGTGAGCGTCCTTCTGCCGCGAAGCCTTCCGATCTGCACGGTCAGCACCAACTTGGTCTGTATTTATGGCTCAGAGATTGACACCTCCCGCTTGATCCAATGCGTGTGAACTCTTATAGAAAACACAAAGTTGCATGTGGCGAGAAAAGCTTGTTAGTACAGCCTCGCCATTGTGATTAGGGAAGTCTGCTAACCACTACCATGGATTGTCAGCAACACAAGGCATAAAATAAAAACACCGACTTCAGTGGTAGGAGCGTCGCCTGCCGCCACAGAGTTCCAGTCCTCCTGAGTCCTAGTCTATGCGCCTCAACTTGGTCTTCTTCACTCCAAGCCCATCTACGATCTTCCACATTTGGCTGAGAAAGAACAGCAACGCTAAGAAATGAACCAAGGCGAATTACATCAGAGCTACATCCTCAAACCACCTCATGCAACCCCTTACGTTGCAGATGTCAGAATAGCAAGTCGGACACATATTGCAGAACTCGAGCCAGCCTTTACAGATTGGTCTACTTTTGGCTCATACCTTGGATTGAATCACTCCTGTCTGCTAGAACTTTTGCACGTCCCCCTTGCATCAGAATGCTTTCCGCTTTGTCTTCTCACCGGCCACCTGTTCATCCGTGACTTGGAAAAAGGCGGAGGTGACTATTTCTCCGCAGCGCTCCTCAGAGCTTTATTCTGCCTAGCTGCGCCTCTTTTAGAGGATACATCTGTCAGACCGCAGCAGCAAATATCTGGCATACCAGCCTCTCCAGGGCTCGATGATGACCTTGCTTGTGTCGTAGCAGCGACTCTCGAAGGAACATTGTCCCCTCTCGGTATTGCTGACACACAGGCAACTGGTATTCTGTCGCTTTATTACACCAGTCAAGGGCACATCAAAAAAGGCCTGAATTTAGCGGCCGGCTTTGTAAAGGCCGCTACGCGACTCTGTTTAGCTCCGACTGTAAAAGAAATAAGAGACGACGAGTATAGAAGAGCGATTGCTAGCACTTACTGTGGCGCCGTCTCGCTACATCGGTACGTTTTCGACCTTGTGCGTGCTTCCTCAACAGAACTACGGTACTTTGTATGGTTTGTCTTGATTATATGATTCCAAAACCAGTGTTCTCATGTTATCCGTCACGGTAGGATTCTTCTCCTGATCCGAGATTATCGAAGCGGAAACATTGGCTCACCACTGAGCGACGACGAAACGATCTTTCACATTTACGTTAATGGTGAACCATTTACAATCGATCTTCAGGGTATCACTCTAGGTAATTTGTTACGTCCCCGTAAACGACAGTACATCGATTCTGACAAAGCTTCAAGACCAAGGTTATTGCCTAGACGATCACGATCCAACCACAGATGGAATCCATCTGTTGGCAGCCAAGATGTTTCAGCTTATCGAATGGGTCTACAAAGCTCGTTATCAGGATGAGATGAATGGAGATCCCTCCATTCAGGTGGCGCACACATACTCCAAACTGCCCAAGTGGTATGCATCTTTGTTTGCGCAGATGACACGCTATCCAAGGGGGTTACCGTTCATCGCATTTCTGCAGTAAGTTAACCCTTCCTCATCTGTCAACATGTACATTCGACATCTCCAGAGAGAAGCTGAAACTCTATTCATCTCAGTATTGTGTATCATTTTTCCATACTATGTCTCCTGACGCCGTTCCATCACGAGCTGCGCCACCTCAACGAATGCACGATCCAGCCACGGGAAGTGTGCGAGCAGGCCGCCAAGGCAATACTGAACCTAGCCGAGACGTACGATCAGATCAAGAAGTCGAACAGGCTGGCCATTCTCACACCGTTCTTTGTGTCTGCGGCCATTTCATTTCTTAACGCAGACGCGAAACGAAAGCAGGGTTATCAGGCAGGTGCGGACTCAGATGTCAACTAGGGCGTATTGTTCATGTGCCTTTAATTATTACGCACCACTGAAAAATACTTTCACGCCGGGGACAGAGAGGTTTAGTGCATGCCGTCGTGTTGGATCCAATGGGCGTGACCCCTTGAATCGGATGACCATGGGTGTGCTGGCTAGGGAGGGCAAAGCTAGTATAATTTGGAAAGGTCGGTGCAACGGAAATGCACCGGATGCCACCATCTCGAGACAAAACGTGTCTTTTGGACTCCATAACTCCTTTACCTTCCTCGTCCATCGGCCGGCTTCCCATTTTTCAGCATCACTGCTTGGCGCTAGGAGAAATGCTCGGACGGTGCAAACAGCCACGGGCTGATGCGCATACATATTTCCCACGCTCTCCCATACAAGCAAGCTGTTAAAGGATGAAGAGCAGTGAAAGAGTAAGGGCTCTATGGTTCTCCATTTTGGACGCTTGGTAGCTACTTTATTATGAGAGTAAAACCTATAGCCTTCCCGGTTGCTATCTGTATCTCTGCTTGTTACTATAGATGTCAAGGCTTGTTGTATCACTTAAGGCGGAGTGCAAGGAACTGTATGATCGTAGCTAGATTGATTCTATAGGTAGGGTCTAATGCTCTAATGTATCAGTATATGACCTTCCTTTTCTCTCAGGAGCTTTTCCTATCATACATACTTGTAGCGTATGCGCTGCTGCCATATCTTAATAGGGTTATGGTCTTTACGCTCTGTCATAGTGATTGTCACCTGCCTAGACTCAAAGAATGGAACTGTTTCTGCAATAGTCTTTCTCTCTCTCTAGAAACCGCGCCTCTTAATTACAGCTCTCTTGTAGCACCTCTTCTAGAGTATTGTTAATATTTATATTACTTCTTGTCTTGGCCCTGTATAATAAGTTTACAAGGAATTCTAGCTTCATGGGAGACTAGAATAGGTGCAAAGGAGGCCATAAATCATGCGAAAGCACGTGCGCGTCTTGCCACCTTGGACGAGAAGGAGAGTAAAACAGGCTCAAACACATGGCAGACGGGGCATCGAACAGGTCAAGGTTCCTGCTAGGTTGATTCATGCTGTACATAACGGACCAGCCAATCGCTAGTGAGCTGAAATCGGTCCCTTCAAGTCGCCGGAAAGACGTCTGGTAGTAAAGAGAGCATGGCTCCAACGACATCCAGGATGGGCAGGGCCGGTATAGCGATAAGGAGCTAGAAGTAACAGCTAGAGCGTCCAAGGATCAGCGCCGAAGCCGCTTCCCGCGATGGCAGATCTCGTATTGTCCCTTGCTTCGACCATCATTGGCATGTTACGCGTATAATCTACATAGATAGATATACACCCCCCCTTGATGCTAGTGTTGCTGGAGTATTGCTAGCCATCGCGCGGCAGATCCACCTCTAGAGCTATTCTGATCTCGCTAACTAATTACACAGTGGTATTATATATTCAAACGCATAGAACTGAGGAGGTGGCTGCATGGTTTTAGTCGAAAAGGTCCCTGGACATATACTATCCTGTTGTTCTTTTTTCTGTTTCCCGAGAACGGAGTAGATTAATTACCTTACCCCTTAATCCTCTCTTTTTAACTTCTACACGACAGGTGACAGGTGTATGGGTAGGGTTGCTCAGCTGCGGGCCACCCAAGATAGGCTTAGCTATAAGGACGTCAAACCAGTCATCATATGTAGATTAAAGAACTCGACAAGGATACCCAATCTAGATTCACTTCCAAAGTAGTCTCGATTGGGGCGGGGCGGGGACTGGGCAACCCGGGTGCATACAGCCACCGTCACCTGCCTTGGCAGCCGAGGCCTAGAACAATTTGAGCAGAGCGAGCTAGTTGATGTAAGAAACAGCTGGAACCGAGTTTCCCAGCGCGTTGGCTTTAGCTGCGGGCTACCGCTTCCGTACAATTGAACATATATAACCGTAGCATGTGTTACGTAAATCTTATACAAGAGTGTTGGCAACACAACCCACTACCTCGTACATGTCTAGGCAGTCTGGAGCCGGAAAGGCCAGTTGGTGGCTCCTGCGCCGGATAGCAATAAATACTCCAGTGCTTACCGTGCTAGCAGCGCATGGAAGGCACGAAGTCATGATCAACGTGATTCATAAAGCCACGTACGTGTACGACAGATGGGACTACCTCTTTTCCCTGCGCGGTGAAACATACTCGATAAGCCCTAGATGCTACACTACGAATTGCACATTTAGATGTTAGTCGTAACATCACTTTAGTAGTGACATTCGGAGTACATATTCAGTGTATTGTAGCAGCAAGTGGATCAATAAGGACCACGGGAAGGGATCTCTTAGCACATAAAGGTGCAAATTTGCGAACGTACACACACATCTCTATGCTGAGACAACACCTGCGTACCGACGCAGTGGGGTAACATGGATTGGCTCTGCTACCCCAACTATCTTTCATGTTGACATGGTCAATCGAAGCACGAACGTGGAAGAGGTATTCGCTAGCTGCATACGGAGTACGGTTATTAAGATGAGACTATAAATCCCAGCAACGATCCGATCTACAAAGAGCGACGGAGAGACGTCTCACACCCCCAC
The DNA here is from genome assembly GCA_000709145.1 of Balansia obtecta B249. Lineage (NCBI taxonomy): Eukaryota > Fungi > Ascomycota > Sordariomycetes > Hypocreales > Clavicipitaceae > Balansia > Balansia obtecta. Next base: position 55,362 of record JFZS01000018.1, read on the forward strand.
CCACTTCGAGAGAGAAACGCACCGAACGCTACGCTTTCCGCGGGAGCTATCGTGGGCTCGTTGCTCTGCGGGAGCTAAATGTGAAGATGGAGGCGGGCCCAGTGACCCGGTTGCTGCCCTGGCGCAAGTAGTGTGTAGAAGCAGAGAGACTGCCTATAAGTAAGCCAATCCACTTTGTAAGCGCGATTCCTACTGTTTCAGTATAATACGATCTGACTAATTCTGCTGGGTACTAGGTAGTTCATGCCTCCGGCTGCTGTGCAGGACTGCTATAGGGTGCCACTAGAGACGTAGTCCGGATCGTAGTAACATGGTGCTGTAATGAAAAGAAAAGAGCCAAAGTGATGATGCGTCGTAGATGCGTTTGTATGCCTTTGACAAGTGTCAATGGAACACGCTGGCCACAGGATCCACCGTTCTATCGATTGCTAGTCGACCCTAGCAACAAGGGCAGAATCCACAACAGATCCGATATTATGATAGCACCAGGATACTTTACAGTCTGCACAAATCCAACTGCTACCGATTGGGGGCGATCCCTGCAAGTGAACGGGATAGGAACAAGCTGACGACGAGTCCCACTTTTCTCGGCACAACTTACCTGGTAGTATCTAGGAGGCAGCTCCATACCCAGTTTAGCCCAGTTTAGCCACGGAGGACACGTGATGAAACCAAAACACAGTAGAAAAGAAACTCACGCTTGTCCCGACGGCCCAGACTCCCTGTACCAAAAGCATCCGGCTTCCACCAAGCAGCATGTACCCTCTTACTGACGGTGTAGTTCATCCCTTTCCCTGCGCAACCAATGACCCATCGAAACACCGTAAGGGGGGCTGCGTGCTTGGCACCTACGTATCCTGCATCAGCAGCGGGGAAAACAATTCATTATAAACTGCAGTTCAACAAACGCAGCATATGAGGTTACCATACAGCCAATTGGTCCAACAACGCCACGAACATTCACGACCCCCTTGCCTTGCACACGCCCCCTACCTACCCACCCCCCCACAAACCCCACTTCTCCACTCGCGCGGGGCAAAAGCGGGGTAGCTGCGCGGATAGCAAAAACGAATTAAAAAAAAAAAGAAAAGAAAAGAAAAAAGAAAAAATTCAAAAAAAAGTAAAAACGCTTTGACGTTGCAGTGCAGCGCCGGCGAACATCGGGCTGTGCGTGCGTTCGATCGACTGCCACGCCCGTCCGTTTACGGGGATTTCGTGCGCCCAACATCGCGCTGCGGCTGGGGGTGAAGAGAGGGGCGGGGGTCCCGTTTGCTTTGCCCTGCCGTCACATGTGCACAACATACAAGCCAAGGGAACGATGAAGAGATGCAATACGACGCTGCGAAGATGAAGCCGACTTCGACTTATTTGTGCTTGGGCCTTCTTCTCCTTCCTCTAGTTACCAGGCAAAGCGTCTTTTTTTTTTCTTTCTCCAAGATGCCCGTCTGCCCTCCTCATGCCGTGTTTAATCCGGATTCGCTGCTAAGCCGTGTCGGTCTGCCGTCTTACACGATAAGTGCAATTGGACACAACTTACACAACTATTCGTCGCATCTTCTCCCTCGAACATCTGTCTGGCATGTCAATTCACTTCAAAACACACTTGGGTGGGCTCTCGCAGCGCTGGCCATTCTACTATACCGGCTGGAACATGAAAGACTGCGCAAACGATGACGAATCAAGAAATTAAAAAAAAAAAAAAAAAAATGAGAGAGAGAGAGAGAGAGAGAGAGAGAGAAAGAGACAAAAGAGGATGTAAAAGATCAGTTATTGACCAATTACTCTAATTATATTAGGGGTCTTGTCGTCGTGGTAGCATCAGATGCTGATTAATACTGGTTTACACAAGCACGGAAATTCCGGCTTCAACAGTTCGCGTTGAGTATTTTATCATGGCCATTCAATGTGGCCAATATCACCCTCTCCCTCAAGTTTATGCTGACAGACCTGCCCCGACGTCGACGAGAATCTTGACCTGGTTTTCCTTGTCGTTGATGAGAGCCTGGAAGCCTTCTTCTACGATTTGGTCTAATTTGATCGTCTTTGTGATCATGCCCGCGGGCCTGATTTTACCTGTTGTGACTTGTTAGCAAATAGTGTCCATGCATGATACGTCAGAGATAGATAAACCGGGTAGGCTTGTTCTCACCAGTAGAAATTGCATCCAGCACGGCTTCGAAATCACCAAGGCTGTAGGTGGCACTACCAAATAAAGTAAGCACAGGTTGTCATACGTGACGCAAGGCATCTAGCGGCCCAAAGGAAACTGGACATACACTCCCATGTAGCTTCTCTCCCGGAAAACCAGGCCATTCATGGCCAGGCCAGCCCGCTTCTCCCAAACTGCAATATTCACGAGAGTACCTCGGGCTCGTAGAGCTTCAAAAGCAGTGTCGAGTGCGCCTTGGGCGCCGGCACAGTCGAATCCAACGTCTGCCCCGAGCCCGTTGGTGAGCGCGGCTACTCTTGCTATCACATCCTCTTTGATGGGGTCAATGGTGTGGTGGGCTCCGAATTGCTCAGCAAACTTTCTCCGTCTAGTGCTGACTTCGCAAACAATGATGTTCTTGCAACCTCTTCCGACCAATACCTGTGTGACGGCAAGGCCGATTGGGCCAGCACCCAAGATCAGGACGCTATCCGTGTCTTTGTATGGAGAGATGTCGACGGCGTGCCAGCCAACAGCGAGAGGTTCCACGAGTGCGCCCTCCTCAAGTGTCACGTTGTCGGGAAGCGGCTTCACACAGGATTCGGGAACAACCATGGTCTCGCAGAGACCGCCGCCCCATCCGCTGAGGCCAACAAAGCCATTGCTATCACAGCAATTTACAAGTCCTCGAACGCAGGAACGGCAACTTCCGTCATAGATGATGGGTTGTACACAAACCCGGTCACCAGGCTTAACGGACTCTACTCCCTCGCCAACCTCTTGAACAATACCGGAGAATTCATGCCCAAGCGTCAGCGGTAAGGTCTCGTTGGTGATGGGATGAGGGTGGTTGGGCTTGGGGATCAAGTTGGCGCCGCCGAGGTACTCGTGCAAATCAGAGCCGCAAATTCCGCAGAACTTGGGAGCAATTTTGACCTTGCCAGGACCGACCCTAGGGACATCGATTGTATCAAGCCGAATATCGCCTTTGCCGTGGAAACGAACAGCTTTCATGGTCGCCGGCGCTTTGCATGCTGACACGGCCGTGGCACGGATGGTACCCACGATGGTGGAGTCTTTTGTGAATGTTTGTGTTGCCATTGTGAAAATAAATGTGAGAGTGAATGTGAGAGTGAGGGTAAGAGGGAGGGAGATTGGGGGGTTCAAAGATCAATGCAAGACGAGTTCGATGAGGACGATATGGAGAGTACTCGGGTCACAGTGTGAGCAGGCAGATGTATATATAAGTACACAACGGGCACCAGTCGGGTGATTGTGTGATACGAGATGCCTTTATTAAAACGAATAATGGAACCGCGGTAGTAGTCGCCGCTGCGGTCTTTGTGCTCCGAGAACGCTTACGCTTCACGGAAAAGGTCTGGGATTAAGTTGAACCATCGCCTGAAGCTGTCAGGTGAACCATTGATCTTTTCAGCTCCAACGGGGTGCCGCGGACTCGAGGAGGCCAGGGGGGAAGGGGGGGGGGGCGTGGTTTTGCTGGGGAAGAGCATGCTGACAGTAGGTGTCAAGTGGATTTGGAAAGCAAGAAATGTGGCAAAGAGCTGTGTGGTCAATGGATTCTGCAAGCATCCCATTGGCGTGCTAAGCTGATGGGATTGATGGATGCTAGAAACCCCCGGTTGCCTTGTCCGGCGTGCTGGGCCGTCGTCCCGTATAGTTTTTGGGGGCTGAATGTTTGGAGGGAGTGAGAAGAGCGAGAGGAGTGAGAATGAGAGAAGAGCCCTGGCAACCTGAACAACCCCTACTGCGCCCCTAATTACCTAGTTTACCTAGAAGGCTTCGATTTACTGGACTGCAGGAACTGGTCTGGGTAATGCTCGACTTACCTAGTTGGGTAACACGGTCAAGAGCTGGGTCAAGAGCTGGACCAAGCTAAGAGCTAAGCTGACGAGGGAAGGGGTTAGCCAGCCAGGCTTCTGCCTTTCAACCTCCGCTCCGACTTTTTGACTTTATCTCAACCCTCCCTCGTCTTCCTCAACAAGTATCGTCGGGTCGTCATCGGACAAGCCGGTTGGACTCCCACGCCCATAGCTCCCCCATGGCTTCCGCGGCTTGGTCTCCTCCTGTCAAAGCGGCTGGATCAATGATTCGTTGAAGCGTGTCGGTTTCCCTAATCCGGGACGGCGTTAATGCCGTTATACGAATGTCATGCTCATGCTTCCAGGCAACCAATTTCTGGGTCTCACTGGCTGATAGGCAGCTAAAACGGCCCTTTAGAAGCGAAACCAAACGTCCCCAAAACCATGTCTCTGGCCGGAACAACCGACCTTGATGACAGAGAGAGAGAGAGAGAGAGAGAGGGTTGCAGCAAAAACACACCTTTTCGGGGTTTGCAGGTTCTCATGACACCCCGGGCGATGCACATGTGCTCACCCGCTCCACTTGTCCTCATTTTCCTGTTGTCATAAGATGGCTTGTCGCTTTCGATGCAATGACAACGATGCAGGTATCTTTTGCTCCGAGCAGCAGAAGGCCGCGAGTGGTTGCGTACAGGAACGGAGCATCTGTGGCGCACGGTTGGGTGGATTCTTGTCCTTCTCTTTATTCCGCCCCAATTCCTTCCCTTGCTTGGCGTCATCGCCGTCGTCGCCGTCGACGATGGCTGGCTGGCTGCATTGCGTCTGGTCAACCACCGTGCCACAACAAACGGATCATGACATGCGAAGCAGACAGAAAGACGAATTGGCAGCTTCATCGTTCCCCCCCTCCCAATCAACCCGGCAGGCTTCTTATTTCGACTGCATCCAATTAGCGCTTCGCCATCGGATCGCACGCACCCACAAGTCATTACACCATGCACAGCCAAACTACTGCAGAAAGAAGCATAGCCAACCTGAAGATCCGATTACAGGGGTAAGTGCTGCACGCTGGATACGAAAATGCGGAGAATATCATCAGCTTGCAACCTGTTTGTGTCTATTTCGCGCAAATCAACTCGTGGACCAATCATAGCTAGCGCGCATCGGCGGTACGCATGTACTTCAATCTACTTGCGACTCTCGCCATGTTACTCTGCAGAGGTTCCGGTGGATTCGAAGATGGAAGTACTCGGTACGTTGTACGGAGTAACTTGCACGCATTCGCAGGAGCTGACTCTGGAGGTGCGGGTATGTGGCATGTGGAAGGAAGTACCGCGAAGAAGCACGGTGTGGGTCTCGTGACCTTCCTTGTCCCTTGGCGCACGCACACACTCGCACACGCACACGCACACGCACACGCACACGCAGTGGACGGAAGGAGCTCCTCGCATGGCATGAACTTATAAAGCGACGAAGAACAAGAAAAAAAGAAAAAGAAAAAGCAACACCAGCTGCCCCCAATGGCTCAAACCTTCACTTATTGACTTAGTTCTCTGTCCAATTCGAGCGTTCATCAAGGCAGATGTTGCTCTTGATTTGCCAGGGTCAAGTTGAGGCTCGATTGGCCACGAGCTGCTTCTCAACAAGTTCTTCACCTGCATGCTGCTAGCAACCTTAGGCACCATGATCATCGCGCGCCACTCCGATTTTCGGGAAGAGTTCGGTGATAGTTGCCATGCCCTACGGAGTACACGGTCTTTCTAGGAAACCAATGTTTACGTTGCTGTTGATTTCTGCAGGCTCCATCAGACCTTGGATCTCCCTGACACCAACGTGGCCCAATCATGTACCTACCCATAAGGGCATTTTGCCTGCTAAATTCACTAAATCCAAGCAAGGTACTCTGTGCCGCACTCTGGATAATATGAGGCTAGAAGTATCAAACTGGACTTTAAGAGAATAATGGGTTGCGGAACCCAGCATGGAAAATCTTAGACTGACGATAGACCAACGAAGGAGTTACCTCCTTTGATGTGCATAAGGCTACACTTCCCACACTGATAAGCATGGTTGCCAATCATGTCATGGCGGTGACATGTTGCTCCATACTAGCTGTTAGTCCAGTTTACCAAGAGTCAAACGGTGCTTCTTCAGTTGCGGGGTGTACAGCAAGTTACCTGACGTCGCCGCTGCGATCCAAGGAGGAAGGTGGACCGTTGTGGAAGGATAAGGTAGCCAGCCTCGTGAGATGGAAGAGACAGATCAATGCTCACTACCTTGTCTGTGCCGAGGGTCTGCTACCTGGGCGGGCTCGCAAGCTCTGACACGTCAGGACAATGCAATGATGACATAGACTCGTAGTTAGCATGCCTGTGACGGTGTTCTTGCTCGTCGTATGATGACACATTTAGGTTCTGTCCATCGTCAGAAGCCGGATCCGGCGTGGCGATAGTAAAGCAGATCTTTGCGGAGATGCTTGCGTCTAGCGGCGGAAGATCGGAGTGAGTTTCTATGGATCCCCGCAAGTACCGGCCATAACTCACATGTACTGTAACTCGGTATTTAGCCGGCTACGTATTTACGGAGTTGTGCTATCGAGAAATGTAAACATGGAAGCTCCGCCCGACGTGATTGGCCAGATGGAGGCCTTCGCACCGCCGACGGCCCTCCATCGCCTTTCTCCTCTTTTTAAACTTGCCAGGTCATCTGACCATCTAGGTACCTCCCAGAGTTAGGGATCTATTGCACTCTCTCATCTCGCATGTCGCCAATGTCCACTGAGTAATTAGTCACCTGCCGTTGCAAAGCACGTCTCGGGGGTCCGATTCGTCGTGCGTGGTGGCGTGTGATGAAAGAGGATCGTTAGATGAAGTAGTTAACCCATTCGAGGCATCCGAATTGCAATGAAACGGAATGCACGTTTTGGTTTATTAATATATTGGACACTTAATGCAGGGCACTTGCAAAGACATGTGTCACTATTCAGGGCCTGCTTCTTCTTTATTTTATTTTTTTTTTCGGATCATGGCGTTGGAGCTGTTGATGGTTGGGGCTAGCTACCCGGGCTAATGTGGTTCGTTGCTCATATCCCTTCTTTGTTACGCAGCCGCCACGCTCAAAGCATGAGGTTTTTTTTTTTTCTTTTAAAGGGGGTCATATTGAGACTTGGTCTTCCATTAGGCTTGAAGTGACGTTGCCATCGAATTGAGGCCGTCTGGCGACATTGGTTGTCGAGTCAGTCAGAAACCAACCTACCTACCAACCTACCTACGTAGTCATTCTAACATCTACAGTTAGCTTGTTGTCCCGTGCAAATGCAGGGTGCTACGGCCGTAATTTGTACGTTACTGCGGGTCGTCCTTCCAAATCCGAAGCCATTCCCGGACATCTCTTTGCCTGATAACTACCCTTTTTTTGCACCGACCCCCACCCCCCCCCCCCCCCCATTTTTTTTTTTTTTTTTCCTTTTTCTTCCACTGTCTCTTTGTGCATGACCCCGAGAGAAACCTTTTTTCAGCTCTGATCAATTCCCGCGAGATTCCAGGTGGGGTGTTGCGGTAGTACCTCTTTTGCAAATTTGCATGTCTTACAGTACTTTCATCACAACTTGAAATTGTCTTTGTAAAGCGGCGCCTTCTGATTGGGCCGCCATCGTGCTCGGTCGAAAATGGAAAGTGTTCGTCCTGTTACTTTTGTATTGGCATCGAACAAGGACGTACAGCCACAGCGTACAAACTATCAGTGGTGCGCAGAAGTGCATGGGCCCTGATGCGGGAGTTGCTGGTGGCCTATGCTTGATGTCCCCTCATTTCGCCTTGTTCCTGAGAACCAATTTTTTCAGGTGTAAGCTAATTTTACAAAGTCTGCTGGCACCACCATGTGAATCCTTGGTGCTTTTCAGTCATGCGCTACGTGGCTCGATGGTCTCAGCTTTCAATAACTTTTCTGGGTGAGGTCCGACAAAGCTAGGATGGTTTCCAGGGCCTTTTAGGTGGTTGGTGAAGATGGGTTCTCACACAACTCTTGGAGACTCGCGTGCTTTGATAGGTAGTTATCTCATCAGCGAGTTGAACGAGGGCATTGCTTTTGGCATGAAACTCTGTACGGATGTTACTCTCAATTGGTCCACTGAAGAGCACACCTTGCTTGAGAGACTCGATATCAACTCATTACAAACACCCTTCGCTCCACAGGCAAGTGGACCAGTATCACCAGCGCCTTAGAGACAGACTACATCCGGCCTTTAATGCTCCCAAGTGAAATACCTAGTGCTTTACATACGCCTCGTTGAATTTCAGCATGAGCCAGCACCAAGCCATATGTGAACACGCCAAACGATTTTCTGACTTGGTGAGTATCATCAAGCTCATCTTCCCTCTTTCTTACAACTCTCGTGGAGAGATTTATTATACGTCGTGTGTGAGTAGACGTGCTCGTTAAACTCGTACCCACATCTCAAGGTAATTCATACTTCATCGCCAGGCCAAGTTGGGCTCCTCCATTGGCGATGCGATTCATGATTTTGAAAACCTCCTGCAAAGAAGCCAGTGACTCTCGTCTCTACCGTCCAAGGTTACTTTAAAGGCTCGACAGTCAGGATCATACACACGCAAAGTTTCTTGACCCCGTACAGAGTTTCAATTGGACTGTCCTGTCATAGGCTGCGGCGTGGACGATGACTGCTTAAGTTTGTCTCCTCACCACGAATGCCAGCTTAGGTAAATGGCCTCCACGAGAGATTAGGCGTAACGGTGCACCGTGAGTATAGCACGCTTTTGTCACGCAGCAGATCAGGATTGTTGACAGATCAGCACAATTATGTCGACACCAATATTTTATCTGCTGGCAAGCGTCGCCATCTCGGGCAATTGTCGCAAGTGTTTGACCTGGTGTGGAGGATTATTAGAATGCTGATGCCAAGCAAATTGACCGATGTCCGAGGCCCGGGGGAAAGTGTTGGAACTAAGCTGCTACTGAAGCTACTAGGGTCTTGATGATGGAAGAAGGTCCTAGTGAAGGTCTTTTCCGTCTGTAGCCTGTGTCTTGCTATAGTGGTTAGATCTCTACACAGCAGAGTGCATTCCGAGGTCTTCAACACTAAACATCTTCGCGGTCTAGTACGAGCATTTTTCACGAATTTCGTGGGCTAATGGCCAATCGAAGTGCAACGTAAGTCTAGTTAGATAGAGGCTCAGAATTATGAGTCCACCGAACGACATTATTATAAAGATACAGGGTGGGAGGGTGCGAGTCCCCTGTTCTCACATGCGTCGCGTAGAAACATAATTCCAGGCAAAGCTCCGCTTTTCTTTGTATGGATTGACTACTTGGACCCAAGTTGAACCGAGAGCCAAGAGCCAAGAGCCAAGAGCCAAGAGCCAAGAGCCAAGGAACGAAGAAACAAGCGGTCGGTTTCCGGTTGCCAGCATTAGGTTCTTCGGGCGTCACAGCAGCCCCATTCGCATCGAGAGGTTTGTGAAAAAAGGGGCCCGTGACTTGTATTTGTGGCGGGCATTTGGTATAAGTGCTCTCCTGGGGTGGTTCGAGTGATAAATGACGCATGCTGATCGATGGTATGCCTGAGACTCATCTAAATAAACACTTAGGTTAGGAAGTTCGATCATCGTGCCCTAACGGTATTGGCTGCTGCGCTGGGCGAAAGTCGGACCCACTAGTTTGAACCAATGGAACGACTGCCTCCAAGCGATACCTGCCGCACTCTATTCGTTATACTATTATACAATACAACCCCTGAATGATTTTACAAATCTACTTGCAGGAGTACTTTAAGCCAAGAAGATAAAAGTTAAGTCAGAGTAGAGATAAAAGGTACTTTATTTTATATAGCGTATAGAAAAATTAGTCTTTATAGAGTAGTACTTATACCCTATATCTCTCTCTATATACGTCTTTATTAATAGTTACGTGTCTATTATAGATAGATACACTTATTCTACTGTTAAAGAGCAGCCTAAATGATAAATAAATGTGAAATGTAGGACCTGTAGATTTGTAAAATCATTCAGGGGTTGTATTGTACAAGTCCTAGCTAGCAATTGGCTGAGCGACGAAGGCAACTAAGATGCTCAGCCAGAGCCGGCGAGAAAAGTGGGCCGGCTGGAGGTTGTATATAAGTTTTGTAGGTGCAATTATCATGCCAAGTGACGAACAGCTGGCAGCCCTTCCCTCTAAACCTCTAAACCTCTATTCCCCATCCCATTCCTCTCCAAAATGAAAAATGAAAAACGATGCCCCGCCTTCTACATGGCGCGATTCAAGGCAGCGTAAATGATTCATTCGATTTCCTCCGCTCGGAAATATTCCTGCGGAGTGCGGAGCAGGCTAATGAGTATTATGCTCTATGCAGACTTAACGGCGGATGCATTATTGACGGGGTAGGGCCTAAGTTAAGCTAGCCATGGTTTGGCCCGCTGCCTCGCAACCTTCACGACCAGAAGCTGGCTCAAAGATCGGGTCCATCGACAAACTGCCTGGTTATTTCGCCCATGTGCCATGCTAATCGGCCCTGATGATGCGATTTGGAACGTGTCGCAACCTCGAACGAAGATCACACTTTGCAGACAAAGCTTTCCTCATCACAAGAAGACGCATCGCATCAGCCCGCGCCGAAGACAGGTACGAGTTGCGGATGGCAGCAGCGTGCTCCATGCTTGCAGCCAGCTCAATCATCACGAACCAGGCTCTGAGCTAATCCTCAAATGCACCTGTGATACTGACTGCTTTCTCAACAACAGAATCCTATCCTTTGGCCTCGTATGTCATCGCGGAAGCGGTTCCGAGGCACGTCCGCCATGGAGGCCACGACGATTTGCACCTGCTTTGACCCCTCGACGGAAAAACTTACTCTCACCCCAGATCCCTGGGAGGGCTTGCAGCCTGTTCTCCAGGACATTAAGCTACTAGAGTTGCTTCACCTTGACCGGCGCCCGACTTTCATCATAAACCCAGCCAGCACCGAAGCAGATAAGACACTTGGGGACTTGAGGATCGTCTACTGCAATCCTGCTCTCCACACGGCCATCGATATTTACCGCCGCATTGCCGCTGACTCCAAAATCGCCCCGGTGTCTGATCTTGCATTCCAGCACTTCAAAAGCTGGGCTTTCCGCAGTGAGGAAGTTCTCTCGGATCAAGAAGTTCCCTTCTTGCAGTATGCTGGTCGCACTTGGTCGCATATTACCCTCAGAGGAGGCTTTCGCGTTGTCAGCGCTAATGGCGTAGTCCCGCAGGACAACACTGGCTTGGATAATCCTCCCAGCCGGAACGAAGCCAAACAAAAGTTCTTATCCGACAATACCTTTGCTCACAATGCCAAAACTATTTCGCCCGAGATGCCAGTCCTTAACCCCCAATTTCAAGACCGGCAAACCCCGCTGATAGAGGAGCGGATCCATTGCGATTGGACTAGTGTGCCCATCGAGGATGAGGTCGACGAACACAAGGTCTTCGTAAGATCAGTGGACTGGGCCAGCACCTCTTTAGGCCCAATTGACAAATGGAGCTTGGACCTAAGGTCAGCATCTGGTATGACAATGAGAACTCCTTATGCGGCGGCCTTGTACTGGGGTCCTGAATTCATCACCTTATACAACAAGCCGTATGCCGATGTAGCCGGCAAGAAACATCCAAACCTTATGGGTCAACCATTTCAGGAGGGCTGGGCAGAAATCCGGGACCAAATTCTGCCTGTGCTAACGCGCGCCTGGAACGAGGGAGTGTCTACTATGAAGCACGATGATCGTATGTTCATCTACCGAAATGGATTTTTGGAAGAAACTTACTTCTCGTGGAGCTTGGTACCGCTTTTTGGAAGTAATAATCAAGTAATGGGCATCTTTAACGCCGCGTTCGAGAACACCCAGCAGATCGTCAATGAGAGACGTCTGCATACCTTGCGCGAAATAGGAGAGCACACGGCTTCAGCTAAAACGTTCCGAGAATTCTGGTCATCAACACTGAAGGGCCTGGAATACAACGAAACGGACGTACCATTCTGCTTGATCTACTCTGTGGGCGACGATATCGAGAGCGACACTGCGTCAGTAAATTCTGGCAGCATTGGCTTTCCTCACAATCTGACCCTTGAGGGAGCACTTGGAGTACCAAGAGGTCATCACGCAGCACCAGTCGCACTTGACTTGCGAACTCAGGAAGGATTTGCCCCTTACATGAGGCAATCTCTAGCAGCAGGGGGCGAACCCGTTTTGCTTTCCAATGACGACAGTACTTTGCCAACACATCTCGTGGAAGGCCTCGACTGGCGTGGCTTTGGGGATCCGTGCAGACATCTGGTTGTTTTCCCCATCAACCCCATCACTGCGTGGTACGAGGCAACTAATCCAGGGGCATTTGTCGTGCTGGGAGTGAATCCTAGAAGACCCTATGATCGGGGTTATAGACTTTTTGTTCAGCTTCTTATGAGACAACTATCGACATCACTGTCATCCGTGGTGTTATTTGAGGAAGAGGTCAGACGAAGCGCCAAGGCAGCTTGCCTAGCAGCAATTGATCGCGAGAACCTTTCGTTACAGCTCCAGATGCGAACGCAAGAGGCTGTTGAGAGCGAATACAAGTTTAGCAGGTTGGCGGAATTCGCGCCAGTCGGGATCTTTATTGCCGAATTCGATGGCTGTTTTAGATATTGTAATGACATGTGGTGGCAAATATCGCGTCAAAATCGACCTGAGGACTTTGGAAGTACTACCAAGCATGCATGGATCCACAATGTCAAGGACGAAGATCGTCCAGCATTGCAGGCTGCGTGGGACAAGATGCTCGTCGAGAAGTCGATAATGTCTATTGAGTTTCGATTTAATTGCAGGCAACGCATTGGAGATAGTATCGTCGACACTTGGGTTCTTATGAGTGCGTATCCTGACACTCACCAATCCGCGACAAAAGAATCTATATTTGGTTGCATCACCGACATCTCCATGCAGAAGCGAGCGGAGCAAGTTCAAAGCGATCGTCATAGAGAAGCTGTGGAACTTCAGCGTCAGCAGGAAAACTTTATCGACATTACAAGTCACGAAGTGCGCAATCCTCTCTCGGCGATACTACAATGTGTCGACCAGATCATGAGCATTATGTCAGAGTTTTCTGATTATACTACCGAAGGCGCGGTTAGAAAATTGCATCGCGACTGCCTGGACGCAGTCAATACCATCAGCCTCTGTGCCAGTCACCAAAAACGCATCGTTGATGACATATTGACTCTTTCGAAGCTCGGCTCAAAGCTATTTGCTGTAACACCAGTCGACGTACAACCTTTGGTCGTGATTGAACAGGTTATCAAGATGTTTCAGCCCGAAGTTCGAGCTCACAACATTAATTTAAGTGTCCGCGTCGACCAGAGTTGTTATCAAAACAGAACTGACTGGGTTAGTCTGGACCCATCCCGATTACGGCAGGTTCTGATCAATCTCATCACAAACTCGATCAAATTCACCCAAAACCAGAAAAAGCGGGTCATCACCGTAACAATGAAGGCGTTTACCGATATTTCCGAGCTGTTGCAAGAGGGCATCGCATATCTCGAAAGAAGTGACTTGAGTCACAGTCTTCTGCAGGACTGCCACGAGTCGGAGCTGACCGCTGCCCAGTCCATTCTTCTCCAGTTTACCATCCAAGACAGCGGATCTGGAATTAGCGACGAGGATATGAAGCTACTCTTCAGGCGATTCCAACAAGCTACACCGCGAACTCATGTGCAATATGGCGGCTCAGGGCTCGGTCTTTTTATTTCGCGAACACTTGTGGAAATGCAGGGCGGTCAGATTGGCGTGTCCTCTCGGGAGAACCAGGGCAGCAGTTTTCACTTCTACGTTAGGTGTGGCAAGAGTCCCAAGTCTACGTCGTTCGCCGAGAAAGCCCCGGAACCCCCGAAGCCTTTAAAGCCAGCGTTAGATGTTGAGACTAAAGACCAACCAAATGGGACCAGTAAGGCTGCGCAGAGCCGGAGCAATCCGCCTAATCAAAGCGAAACGACTTCGTCGTCGAAGTTCAATGTCCTCATTGTAGAAGACAACCTGATCAACCAAAAGGTCCTGAACCGACAACTCACCAATGCCGGCAATAAGACCTACACGGCGAATCACGGTCAAGAAGCATTGGACGTACTAGAGAAGTCCAGATTTTGGATCGGTCGCGCATCAGATGGATTTGACATATCGGTCATTCTCATGGATCTGGAAATGCCTGTTATGGACGGTTTAACCTGTGCGAGGAGAATTCGACAGCTTGAGCGTCAAGGAACAATCATCGAGCATATCCCCATCATCGCCGTGACAGCGTACGCGCGGGCAGAGCAGATCGAGATGGCGCAAGATGCAGGAATGGTTAGTTAAAGGCCTTGAAGGCAGGAACTGAAATTGAACACTAACTTTCAAATACAGGACGCGGTTATGCCGAAGCCATTTCGCATGACAGACTTGCTTCCAAAGATCAAGGAAGTCGTAGAAAAGTATAGCAAAGATGAAAATGCATGACTAGCGGACTGGGGAAAGGGCAATTTGGAGCGAGACATCCCGTTGACGATAAAACTGACCTGGCAATAGAGACAGGGTTATGGCCGCAGAAAGGAGACAATCTCAAGGCTTTCAAAGCATCGAACACCATCCTGTGCTCCGACCAAAGATACAAGCTTGGCGTTGATTAACCGTCATGAACGGGGTCGTCGGTTTATTCGAGAACAGCGCCCTAGAGTCCAAGTACGAAAGTGCTCACCAAAGACGACAGAGCCACCATGATGCCAGCCAAGAACTGCTGCTCATGAAGTGAGGCATCAGATTCGAGCCAGTACCGTGGCTAGAGAGCCCACGAAATGCTGACTGCCACGAGCAACGATTTCCTATGCCATGAAGAACGACCAAAGTGGAAAGGTACGACGTGCGAAGTCTCGATATCGTCTAGCCGTACACAACACAGGCGATTCACACTGTAGCTACGTCTGGGGAGTGAGTTATCTACTTGGCTAGCTTCCGTCGACAGAGCATCGCTGCCACGGATATATTCTCGTTGGACGAAAATGGGTGAAAACGAGTGAAAACTTCTGATCCTCTCACGTGCAGAATGACTCCGATGGGCAACTCCGAGGCGGCCTGCCATACTGGTGTTATATATCCTCCGACGATGCCTAGGACTAGAGCCCAGTGGTGGCTGTCGATGAATAATGCTAGTGGCCTTAGATAAACGTGCAGGCTCTGCAGTCTATCTCCTTTATTCTTTCGATACTTGCTCCTATAGTTCTGCTGGAAGGGTAGGTGGAGATCATCCTAATAAGGAAGTCCTTTAGATAACCTTATTAAGTCTAAATAGGAGCCAGTGTCTCGGGAATAACAAAGATGGACTGCGAAACCTGCTGTTTAACTAAGGCCACTAGGAGTAATAACCGACGGCCACCGCCACGAGTGTAGTTGATTCGGTACGGAGCCTCTGTTTATGCTATCCTCAGATCTTACATTCCGGTCCCTGAAGAAGTAGAGATACCAGTGGCAAAATGAGCGAACTCTATGTGACCTCGTACATATAGAACCCAACGAGAGATAGAACGCCACCTCGCATTTCTGGCAACTCAATCGGACAGTTTCTCTAGTGCAAGCTGAACCTTAATGTAGTTATGAAAAGAATAGCTGTATATAAAGTATACGCAGGGATATAATACATCTTGCACAGTTAAAATAGATATAAAGCTTCTAACTATTTCTTTACCCCTTTTAATTCAATCTTATCCAATATATAGTGCCAGATGCCTTGAACGGCTTGCTACGACAGACGTGCACTCCCGTCTGGCCATGGATCGCACGACAGGCTGAGTTCGCTAGCCGGTCCGAGATGTTTAGCAAAGAGGCAGCCCGAGTTCCCAGTCAGTCAGTCATTCAATCTACTTTGTAGAATTTTTCTTCTTCAATCCACCAACTTCAAGCTAACAATCTCCAGTGTCCAACGACAGCCAGTACTACGTGAAGCTCAAGTTTCGAACCTCACGCAGCGTCGGTATACCTCCCGCACCCTGCAACCCCTACTGTCGAGGCTTCTCCTTCTTCTCTTTCCAAAGAGACATGAGACTCACGCCCGACACCTTGACAACCTTGAACCGCACGCCGGGTATATCGCCCTTGGCGCGGCCCTTGCGACCGAACCCGGCGAGCAGAACCTCATCGTTTTCGTCGAGAAAGTTGAGACATCCGTCGTTGGGCACTATTCTCCCCATCCATACCATGTTCTGTCAGCATCCAAAATCGACTCGGGGGCAGGGCGCAGGGTCCCCATAGCGTCCGTACCAAAAGCCGTCACTTTCTTCCCGTTCTTGATGAGCTGCACCCGGACGCACTTGCGGATAGCCGAGTTGGGCTGCTTGGCCTCGACGCCGACCTTCTCCAGCACGATGCCCTTGGCGTGCGACGATCCGCCAAAGGGCGAGTGCCGGAAGGTGTTGCCGAGTGTGCGCTTACGCCAGTGCAGGTCGGCCCATCTGCTTTGTTTGCGGCCGGTGCGCATCTTGCGCGCTGCTTTGATTCCGCGGGGGGCCATGATGGTCTCGGGTTCGATGAGGTTTTCACGCAACCGGCAGGAAATAAAACGGGATTTGAGTACGCTTGGTTGGAACGATTCAAAAGCATGGTGGCTTGTATTTTGTCTTCATATAGCAGAATTAGAAGGGGGGCAATATCGTGTATTATAACTTTGTACATGTGCTCACCACTGGCCGGATAGCACCTGTCCGGCCCTGACGCGACTATCACACTATCCCACTTTGAAACGGCACTCTGTACCCTGCTGACTTGGAGAATCTGTTCAGGAAAAGTAGGCGCTGCAGTGATGGCTGCGTGAGTCGTGGCGGGTGGGATTGTCGATTCCGACATGTCAGTTGTTGGATGCCGCTGTATCGAGCCGTGCAAGCTATGTTGGCCGGAATACAGGGTGCAGGCGGCACAGCAGTCTGGAGGCGAATGAATTGGAACCAAGGTGAGAATTAAAAGCCGTGACATGTGTTTTTGCTGGGTGTATCTATAGGTATGGTGACATGCGCCGAAGCCTCATGAGTATCTGTAATCGGAAGCGTTGTGAGTCTTTTTATGGTTGCCGAAGTTTGGTACTATTTGAGATGTTTTTATTATCTAGACTTGATTGGACTAGCAGGCGATGCATTCTTGCTTCGGAGCTGCAATACACGTGGAATCAAGTACAGCGCGATATTACACGCTTCACCAGTGGTTCGGAACGATCTTGTTCTGCTGCTGGACTACGACGTCTTAACTTACAGATACAATCTTTAGTAAACCGTCATCTCTGCATCTTTCTAGTTAGTTTCAAGAGGACCAAGTGGTCATCATGTTTTCGACCCCTGGGCCGCGAATGGCTTCGTTATTCTTTAACCAAAGTCTCTGTCTGTTCCCTAGTTCGCGATAGATCTGCACATGACTTCGCGTGCTGGGTGACGTATTCATTGGAGATTTGGAACCTATCACAGAGCGCTTTATTGGCTTGTCCTGTTCAGAGATGCGGTCTTAAGCACAGCTGATTCCAGGCCAAGCCAAGGAGAGATATGCAAGGGTGCTCAAGGATTGAAAGATTAATCTCAGTTCGCACAGGTCATGCTGACGATGAAGGTCTCTCACCCTCGGTGGCTGAACGGTCGATTTGTCTTGGCGAATTAATTGCTGATATCATTGCCTTATCTCGGTTGGTTTGTATGGAACCGTCCCGCGGGATGAGTAAGAAGTTTAAAGCAAGGCTCAGCATGCCCGTCCTGGACGTAAGCAAGTAGCAGGGCGTAAGAAGATATGAGGGGTAGAAGCTTGGCATGGCGTTTTTGCAGAGAGCACCATCTTGTGATGGTTCGGCATTCTGAATCGATGGTTTGAAAGAGATGGCAAAAAGACGTTGCCGACAAGTGCAAAGATTGTAGTTTTTTCTTTCTCTATATATAAGAAACTAGTCATGTTAGTAGTCGTGTTGATAACAATAGAGAATAGCCTCCATCTTTCTTCCCATAATCAATATTGGCTTGCTGAGATGATACCTCATAGTAATCCGTCTCAGACGCCTTGTCATGGTGTCAAGCTCGCCACATCACAGCACCAACACACAATCCAGTAAGCACAAAGCCACTATTGTTGAAGTAGAAGGCATGTACAGTACAACTGGTTCCGCACTGCGTTTCGACCGCATGGCCCTTGCGGGCTCGGCATGGGCGATGGATGCAGCGTCCAGTGGCGCACCCGTTCTACCGGCCACTCCCCTTGCTTCGATCCTAAACGACGTTGCATTGTAACGATATGACGATGTGCTGATGCCCGAGAGGATTGGCGTAAGGCGAAACTGACAAGTCAACTGTGGTAGATGTTCCACACCAAGTTTTGCCTATTCTTAACACAGACTGTCCGAGCGTATGTATGTATATGAGATGAAGCGTTGTCATCAGAGGAATTAAACGAGGCGAGGCGAGGGCCCGGCCGCCCGGCCGGGAGGTAGGTCATGCAGAGACGGCATCACACACACGTTATGTTGATCCAACACGCTCGATTTCGCGATGAAAAGTGGAGGAGAGTTGTCGAAGGAGGGTGTCTGGCGTGGGAGAAGTGTCGGTCGTAAGGAGAGAAGTTGTCGTTTCTTATTTTTCCCCACTTCACAGCAATCCCAAGGCCATGTCCGCTGCTCTCTACTTTCTACTTTCGAATTTCCAGACTCTGCATCCCTTCTCATCTCGCTACATTTCCGCGACAATAAATAGAATCCATCAACAAGGCCTCGATTATTTAACCTACGCCTCGAAGTGGTTCAGACAAACCATCCCTGCTCACAACGTGCTTCTCTTCTTCCCGCAGAGGAGAAGAACCTTTGCCTAATAAATCAGAAAACCCCAGAAAAAACCATGAAAGAAACAAAAGCCAAAAGAAAGGAAAAGCAAAGCAAAGCAAATTTCGGTCCAAGTCATCAATAAACAGATTCGTTCAAATAAAATTTTTTTTCCTATTACCAGATAGGTACAGATGTCTCAAGCCTCTACGCCGTCCGACTCCCCAAGTCAACCGTCCCGTACTCCTGCCCCCGGCGGCGCTTCCACGACAAGCGGTCTGGCCACAGGTGTATGCATCGCACTGGTGATATTCATCACGTTTTGCGCTTTCATGCTGAGGAGGAGAATATTTCCGTGGTTCGGCAGTGGTCCTGAGCCGGGGGCAACGGCTGTACCGCGCAAGCGCGATGACACCATGACCATTGAAGCCCTCGCGCTTCTTCCGACCTGCGCTCATCCGGCATCCACTGAGCAAAACACTTACTCTGGCGCCGGAATCGAGTCTGTCTCTGAAGATAGATGCTGCTCTATTTGCGCGGAACCATTCGTGGCTGGTGCAGAGCTCCGCGTCCTGTCTTGTGGTCACCAGTTCGACCGATGCTGTGTCGATCCATGGCTTTTGAAGCGTTCGGCGACATGCCCCTTGTGGTAAGCTCCAGCCTCAACTGGTGCAGTGTAATATCTCTAACCATCCATCTTTAGTCGTCGAAAAGTTGGTACCCAACCCTTGGAGTTCTTCGAGAAACCTCCTAGGTCTCCTCGACCAACCTTCTTCCCGGCCAGGAGGTGGAGAGACGGCCAAGGCAGTCAGGCAGTAAGTAACTCTTAAGTTTCATTTGCAATGTTGAATAAGCTAAGCCTTGACAGCAACTTGGCCCAGGACCCTTATTGAGTAGCGTGCCGAGTGTCCGGTCCGGTGGTCCTGGATCCAGATGGGCTGGCAACACGACTCTCATTTCATGTCCTCGAACATCTTTTCTACCGGTTTTCGAAAATAACGTCGAAAGAAAGTCAGGAGTCAACGAATCGTGACTCGTGATGGACTACATTAACTCCAAATAGTCGCTGCCAACCTTATTTCCATGATCGCCGCAATGTACGCTACCCGTCCAGCGCATTATATCCCAATCATTTCCGACTCATGGCACGCTCCAGAATGGAGCACCTTGTATTTGAAGTCTCCTCTATCCTTGATGGGCATCTGCAACGCAATCGTATCCGACGCGCTGGGGTACCGAGTTCGATGACCATGTTTGGACCGATCAGCAGTGTCGGCGGCAATGACAAGCCCATACTTTCCTCCATGCACCCAAACCTCCTCGTCGCCCTTGTACAGACTTATATGTGCTAGTCCGCTAGTGAAGTGGACGTATCTGTCCAGAGCATCCATTAGCTTTTGGTTGTGGCGGTTTAATGATTGCCCAGGCTAAGGGCTGATCAAACAAGAAATTTTTTTTTAAAAAAAACAATCTATACAGAAATTTGATGTTAAGAACGTACTGAAACGCTGGAGCGTTATGAAATCCACCATCGAATCGGGCTGGGATAACGCCAAATGATCCATGTCCCAGTGCTCCCAGCGAGAGCTGGAGAGCGCCCGCAATGCCTGTCTCAGCTGTCTGTACGAATTGGTGAGCTAGCTGCCAGCATTGGAAGAGCGACTCGCCATTCTCTGCTGCAATAGCCGTGATGTTGAGGAACGGCGTGGTGAGAGTGCTTAGCTGCGCAAGGGCGCCAGGTGCTAGAGAGGCGAGCAGGAGACTTGTCAAAAGCATTGTGCAAAGAAAAATTGTTCTGTCACTAGACGATAAAAGTCGGATGGGCGCGGCCGTTGATCCCATCGTCTGTAGAAAAGAACATCAAGGGGCAGAAGGGAAGGAACCCTCGCTGATCCCCCGTGGCAGGAACGGGGTAGATTGAACATGCTGCATTACTATACCGCATATTGCATGGCTGATCGCTAGCCTGGTTGCCTAGGAAGGGCGATGGGCCTTGCTCGTGCTGACAAGAGAAATTAGTCCATTCAGTTTACAAGACTAGTGTAGGTATCATGGTCAAGAACGTAATATCAAAGAAGCCTACAATACTACCCCTTACTTTATATACATTTATATCTAGTACCGGGTATCGCCGCAGTTCTAGCGTGAATAGTGTAGCGGTTAGCATGCATGCTTCCCAAGCATGCGACCCGGGTTCGAGTCCCGGTTCACGCAAAGGTTATAAACCATGCTATTTATAGCGGCTTGCCTTTTTGCGTTGTATATCTCTTTCTTTGTAATTGGTGTTTTCCCGTAAGTATGTTGTAAACTAGATTACCCTGCTGATTATGCTCTAATACTTGAGAGACTAGCTGGGGATATCTGATTATCTGAATACACGTACCTCCGCCGCGAGACTGACTTTACGTTATCTCGCATCATCGCTACAAAGTCTTTGACCAAGTGGCGCAGCAAAGGACCTGCAGATGAGTTCCAATACAACAGCACCTGTCGGGTCTACTTTTGTCTTGTTTCGCGAATGCCTTTTCACTATACGGAGCATGCGTTCATCATTAATTAATCATGTACGCCATTCTTTCCACCTATTTCTTTCACGTTAGAGTAGCATGCGCCCAGAAAGTGGTTGGTGTACGGGTAACTGAGCATTGTCTTTATTTATTCTCCCAAATCCCCCTGCTCCTTCGAAATGGACAATGCTCGTTTTATTGTGGCCTTGTGTTGCCAGATGAACGCCTTCCTCTCTCATAAAGCCACTTGCTGTTCAAACCAACACTCGCCCGCTTACCTCCGGAAGGGCTTGGAGAGCCAGGATCCGAGAATAGATTTGACGATGTACTCTGTGCAAGTGGGGTTGTAGATCCAAAGGATAATCGTCGAGCACTACCCAGCCCACCCAAGGTTTTCTGCAACAGGGGGCTACCCACAGGGGAATACTGTAACGTCGACCCTCCAAACGAGCCTTGCCCAACAGGACTCCCTTGGCCTGACAGCGGTGAGCTGGCATGACTGGCTCTGCTGCCAACAGAGCCTGCAATCGAGGGTGTTCGTGAGTATCGTGGAGGTGTGCTGAACTTGGCGTCACGAGTTGGAGGGGCCGATGACGGTGCGAGCCCCAAGAGCTTTCGTTGGCCAGCGGTCAGGGGAATATCGGCAAGGTCGTCCTTTGCGCGAACGAGCGGGAGACACGCCAAACAGACCTGCATAATTGGAACGAGTTGGAAGACGAACCACGCCCAACTGAGATATGTTTTGAAACTGCTCGAGACGCTAACAGGCTTTAGGTCAGTCGTGTTAGGCAAGATGGCGGCAGCGTGCAGTACACGTACATTGATGGGCTAATCTTGAGCCTCGCTATCGTTCGCACCGCCCACAGAACCAGTAGCGCGGCGATATTGTAAGCAATCTGCCTGACATTCTTCTCGGTGAAGCTGGCTGCGTTTTGCCGTCTCGTGATTTCGTTCAATCGAGGATGTCTCCAGGTGCCGGGGCTGTCTGCGACGGTAGAGGCCGTGGCCGTGATCGGTGTCGACTTGACGGGGGTCGACATGGCGTATGAAGGCGTGCGGTATGTCAGTCAGGTTCGACTCCCGATGCAGCGGCCCAAGATTTTTCCTCTGGTAGGGAGGTATTGGATCGATTGACGCGAACTTGACGGCTCAAACCGCGTTCATCAATCGGCACAAAAGGCAAAAAAGAGAGAAAACAAAGAGTAAAGTTAATATTTCTGCCTTTCTCGGGCTATCATTGCTGCTGGTTAGTAAATTTCCTTGGATGTGGACACGGACGTGGTGTCCGGTGAGCTGTGCTCAATCTCGTGAGGAATTGGGGGGGGAGGAGGGGGGATTTGTTGATGTCGAATGTTGGCCGCAGATGCTTGTGCTAATTAGCACAGCCCCGTGGTAACCGCGACAAAAAGAGCAAGTGGGCAGCTTTGCACCAGGCCGAATGCAGGCAGGCGTCGAGACAGAAGTGGAGTACTAGCCACATGTCCAATGGCCAGTAAGGAAAGGAGGACAAGTCTGGAGAGACACCGCCAGAGCCGCAGCAGCCACACCACGCCACACAAGTTCAGAGAGCCACTCCGCACATTTACGTTCATCACGCATGTGGCTTTGACAAGTGTGGCTTTTCCCTTGAAGTTCGACATCAACAGCTTCCACCCACACTGGCCTCCCTTTCACTCTGACCACCTTTCAGCCACTTGTCGTCCAATATTCCCGCATGCTCGAAGCAAAACCCTTAGGACTTGAGCTGCCCACGCGAGATACGATACATCCATGACTAGGTCACATTGATCCGCAATCGCCTTACGCGAATACTGCCGTCCAGCTAGCCCGGCGTTTTCGACGGCCTACATTCGTTCCGCTGTCCGCGTGCACCCGCGCACCACATGATTGCAATCCACGCATGCAACTCGTCTCAACATGGCTGCATCACCAAGCTCGGTTGCTGCCACTTCGGACATGGAGCCACCCAGCTCTCCCGCTGCGCAAGACGGCAAGTCGTTTGCTTCTCGCGCCGTGAGCGACGATGAGGACACACAGATGGCCGATGAGCCCGTCGAGCTGCAGGAAAAACCAAGCCGCGGCAGGGGCAGAGGCTCGGCAAAGAGTGGCGATGCACCACATCAGGTTGGCAAGATTCGTCATTTGAAAAAAGAGGATGGCGAGCCTCTGTGGAGGGAGGATATCCAATACGACTTTCTCAAGGCCGTGTTCGACAACGAGCAAAAGGTCTTCACCAACTCTTATGATCCAGATATTGGTAAACAGTGCTTCGCGGATCTCTACATAGACACCATGTCCCGGAGCAGCAAAACTAGTAAAGTGTTGCGAGATAAATTGCTGAGTGACCGAGATGCTGCTAAGGGTATGGCCATGGTTTGTCTGCTTGTCAATGTTGGTCGCATGAACACGACGCTAAATTGTAAGTCCCCGCCATGTTCTCGATATAGTCCTTTTTATTTTTTTTATTTTTTTTTTCAAATCTAACTCCGCTGCCATCTACTAGTTTTTCCCGAGATGAGGGCTCAACTGAGAACCTACCACGCGATCCCTTCTTTGCAAGCGCACCAAGATGCCCACGCATATAAGCAGCTACAAGACGCCCCTCGCCTCAAATCTATCTTGAAGGGTGGCGCCGAGGATCGCGAAGAGCCTAATTCGCTCGAAAAAATCAAAAGGGTCGACGTTCCGCGAACCAACCCGGTCAACCTCATCTTCTCCATGTGCCATTGTGCGCAAAAGGTCGCCGAGCTCCATTTTCCTGATCATCAGGAGTTTCACGACCTCATCATGAAGACTAACTATACCAGTCAATCTCGAGCGATGGCCTTTCTGTGGCTGATGTGGTTTTACCTCGAGTCCGATTTCACTGAGGAAGGTTGTGAAGAGAATCCATTTGGCGCCGGGGTTGACTATGGTCTGGATGTCGCCAATCAGGGCGTTCCCCAGTTGATCGAAATGACAGAGGAGGAACGAGCCAAAGAGAATGTGGACAGTCCGGAGGAAATTGAGTTTGGTCGGGAGAAGCAAAAGACTCGGGCCAAGATACTCGAAATGGACCAGGCCTACCTTAATGAACGGGAGACGAAGCGAGGCAAACGTGCCGCTAATATCGATGACGGACCAGCTATTCTGCCTCGCATACGTCCGTCCAAGCATGATTCGGATCGAGACAGCACACGATCCACGCCACCCCCTCGTGTGCTAGGAAGAGGCGGCCGTCGTGGACTCGGCCTCAAGTATCAGATTTTCGAAGGCTCGTCTCCTGCAAGGCATGGCTCAGAAGGCGTAGGGTCCCGAAAGCCCCGCCCTCCCACAGCACATCAGCTTGCCGTCGAGCGCAATCGAAGCGAACGCGTCGAGTACATTCTGGACCGAGGTTTGCGAAGGCAGCACCACAAAGGTCGCAAATCCCGCCGTCAAGAAGGGGCCATTTACAGGGCATGGAGGAGACTACAAGCTTCGGAAGATCCGTTCGAAGACAGCGACGGAGACGACGTCGTCATTCGCAATATATCCAACAAGGACAAAACAGCCACGTTTCGCGAGCAAGGGCTCGGCGGCTTGTGTCTTCTTACCAGTGAAGCAGATGACTTTGGCGAAGAGGTAAGCGCATATGCAGCGGCTCTCAGACGATCTTCGCGACGGCTTTCACGTTGGGCAGGACAAGGAGCGGATGCCGGAGTGGTGGCGCCAATCAAGAAGCCCAAGGCCAAGGCCTCGCCCAAGGAAGGCAACACCGGTGACGATGCGGATGCTTCTCCAGTTAAGAATGGCGAGGCCAATGGCGATGTAACCATGGGGGATGCAGACATTGAGGAGACTGCTATCATGGACGACATGGATGACGACGTTGACGATCCGGACAAGACCGAAGTCCTGGGTGATTCTGATGTGGAGTAGGTCTTTGAGGAATTCAGGTTCAAGGCAGATGGTCATCGCCGATCGAGGCGAAGCATGTATTTGTAGGGGGGGGGGGGGGTGGGGTTGTTCGATTTCGTACCAACGGGTAGGCGGACGGCATTTTACACGATATTTGGCTTGGTTTGGTTTGGTGGAGCAATGGTCGGCATAGCTTCAGTGTTTAAATAACGAGGGCGTTGCTATCTCCCTGTGTTTGGCGTTTCTGGAGTCTGTATTTTCACCGTTTTGGAGGGTCGACGGACCATAATACCGAGATATGGCGCATGCCGCTGCGGTCGTGGAGCACTACGTGATCGTCGCCGGTTGCAAAAGGAGGGCAATTCAGCCATTCAGTATGAAAGCAGCTCTCTTTTCTCGCCCACTGTATCTGTAACGAGCCGTGTGGCCTGTTGCGGTGAAGACTTGTCGAGCGGCAGTAAAAGCGCGCCTGGTGATGCTGGCGCCATGACGTTGAACAGATGAGCCGGAGCAAGATTTCCCACCAGACGTAGCTGGACCAGGTCACTTACTTTGAATTCAACTTTTCCTAGCTCATTTAGAGCTCCCCCTTCCCCCACCCCCCCCGCCTTTTTTTTTTTTTTTTTCCTTCCAACAGTTGATACACTTGCCATAAATCAAGGCACGAACTACCGCGCTAATCACTGTTCATCACCTGGTTGGATCATCTAGACCACCAGTTAGAAGACGATGGCCATATTAGTGCTTCCCCTTGATGCTTGATTATCCGAGCTTCTGGAAGTGGGGCGGGCCGGAGTACCCATGTACACGCACCGGCAGAGGTACCTAGGTACATAGGCGTGCGCCACGCAATGCAAACAACTTTCGAGTGTATAAAAAACCTCAGAATTCACCCGTCTCGCTTCGCGCACAATTGGCTGGACCGTCAAGCCCGCTCCTCGCCATGCCTTCCGAATCCAAGCTGTCCGGCTCGCCAATGGCGCCGCTCCTTGGGATCCTGGGCTTTCTGACAGCCCTTCTGGCCTCCGTCATGTACCTTGCCTCGAAGAATCTGGACAGGATCTACGTCTTCAAGCCTGAACTTCTCGAGGCCGTGCTGGACAGGGGGGGACGGACCTAGCACCGGCAACGAACTCTAGGCCTGTCGTCCGGTTCGTCGTGGACGAGCTTCACGGGACGCAAACGAGGACTGGGCCTTTAATAACGCAGGTGGTGCCATGGGGGCCATTGTACATCTTGCATGCCAGTACGTCCGGGGGGGGGGTGGCATTTTGCAGCAGAAAAAGGTTTTTTTTTAATGCTGACGTTGGAGCGTAGGCATCACCGAGTACCTCGTCCCCTTCGGTTCGTGAAGCGCGGCACGGAGGAGAAGGGGTGTGTGTGTTATGCACACCAAGTTCTCAAGAAAAAATTTTTTTTACCAACGCAAAACAAAACCAGGGGCTTTGTATTGTTATTTTCTATTGATTTATTTATTTATTTTTAGGAACTGCCATTGGCACAAGGCCACACGGGACGTCACACCGCAGATGATTACTTCCTTGTCCTGACTGACGAGCAATGGGCCTCCGTCCCCGGCGAGTACGAGCCCGATGTGCATCCTACCGGCAGCGTGTACTACTTGCGCCGCGGCGAAGTGAAGCAGCGCAAGATTGTCGGAGCGGTGCTTCGTGCTCGAGCACGCCCGCGGATGGATTCCTGCCCATGATGGTCTACGGGTACGCGGATGCGCTGACCAGCATGCTTGATTTCCCGACGCTGTGGAAGACGACGCGCTTTGACTGCGCGGCTGATGCGTGGGAACCTGCTGCGAGGCAAGGTCTAAGCCGGTTGGGCGTGGGTGTTGCCATTGTGTACGAGTGTATGTGAGATGTCTGTCTGTTGGATGTTGTCTTGGCTGTGGGAAGCGCAGGTTATAAATAGGCAGGATGGATGCAATGGATTGTGAAAGGCAACGTCGTCTTGCATATATATCTGATGGGGGATAAAGTGCGCGGCTGGATCAAGAGCTAATGACCAGAAGAGAGCTGGCGAATTAGTAGCAACAGGTAGACTAGAACACTAGATGTTCTATATGCCCATCCACATGATGACTCCAAGCCGCATATTGTCCAACAACGAACTGCCTCGGCAACCGCCACGTCCAAAGGACTCACTACAGAGAAGAAAGCAGGGTGCAAACTAGCGTCGTCGTGGGGACTTTCATCGCAGGGCACTTGGCGTGGATATTCTCGAGCATGGCAAATTCCCTCCAGCAACTTACAGACGGACGTCACACAATTCGACAACGGCACATCTGTCTGCGCCGGGCGACGACGGAATGTCGTACATAACGCCCGCCAACCAAGACCGGTCCGGAGATTCTACAAATCAAAAGGCCCCAGCAGGCAATGGCAGTGCTTTGATTCGTGATATAGTTCGCCTGTGTTCATTGTGGTGGAAGGAGAGGGCGTGCCTGTGAAAGCTCTGCTTCCACGTTCTGGTCCTGACGTCCTTCCTTAGCTAGTAGTTTCTGAGCCTTGTAATCAGGTATTTCACCTTGGTACGATGGCGGCCCATATCCATGATATTGTGCAACGTGGAAAGGGGGGAACGGGGTGAAATGGGAGTGACGATGCGTGTTCTGCTCGACGGCGGCTGACGTTGGCTTCGTCAGAGTTGGTGGCACAATGTACGTTGTACCCAGGGTGCACAGCCACCACGTGTAGACAAACTCCACTTTATGCCACCGTGCAACTCCACCACATCGAACTCCGTACATGACCTTGATGAAATATTGAATTCGAGGGAACCGCACCCCATTTGCAATCCTGGTCCCTGGTCATTGCAAGATACATGATACGAAAGGTCAAAAGCGATGAATTGTATATTCACAAACCACGCGTTGCATCTCGTGACTTCATACCAGCTTAATTGCTGCTGTAGTTGATTTTTTTTTTTTTTTTGCTTTCCAATCTTCCAAACCCTTTTTCTGACGGAAACCTGACTTCTTCAAAGACTTTTTACATTTTACAAAGATACACCGTCTGCAAACTCATTCAACGCCAAAAGGGGAAAGACGAATTCTTTCCCCTTACAGGAAAAGCCCCAGGTGCTATGGCATTATATGATAAGTTATCATCTCGCTAGATAATGACGCTCGCCTTGATGCGCTTCGAGATTCTCTGCCGCAGATAGTAGTGACATCTATGCCAGCCACTGCTCCTCATCTCTCTTCAACCCGCGCATAACAAGACCCTCGTCCTCGTCCTCTGAGTTGTCAGTCTCGCCATCGTTGTGGATGCGAAGTTGCTCAACAGACGCTGTTGCCGCTTGCAACTTGTTGTCAGCATTCGATCTCTGCTCGAGCTCGTCATCATCCAGCATCCATGTCAACCCGTTAGCTTCTTCCTCGAGCGGAAACATTTCTTGTGCATATTCTTCCAGGCCTCTTGGGCCCTCCCATAACTCGAGTGCTTCGGTGGGACAGCTGACCTCAAGCTTCATATCGCCAAAATAGGGAGGCTGCTTCTTCGGATCCGGCTCGTCCACCTTGAACAGCTTCTCCAGTGCCTCCAGTTGTTCTCGGTACCCAGCTGGGATACGTACTTTGATTTCGATGGGGCCACGCACATAATGGACAGGACGACCGACGCCGCGAGAAAAGAGCCGGCAAGCTTCCTTTGGCGACAAGTATTCGTAAGCAAGGGCGATGCGGTGGCCCCTCCATTTGGTCGGTCCATCCTTGAATATCTGTAAAATAGCAGGACCGACATCGTGCTCGGCATCTAGCCAAGGCAGTTTGGCATCTTCGTGAAAAGGCGCTTGCCAAATAAAGGAGCCGTCGGGTTGTAGTTCCATGCAGAACAACGGGTACTTGAGCGACGTGAAATTGTTGTTGTATATTCCCGTGTACACAAAGGTCGCGGGCAGTCCCAGCTCCCTCACATACTCTTCCACCTTGTGCTTGGCTGCCCACAGGGGTGGAGAGGGCCAAGTCTTGTTGTATGCTGCGTGGTCGGGCATGGACGAGTAGATGTAGTGCTGCACTCCGGCCGTTTTCGCGGCATCAGCAAGAGCCTTGCCGATTTGGACCTCGTCTCCATAGAAGGTGGTGTTTATGAAGGCAAGCTGTGCCCCACGGAAAAGTTCTGAAATCAGCTCATGATTGACACCAACACCAGAGATGGGGCCATTTTGGGTAACGTCCTTGTTCTCTTCCGTTGGCTCGTGTCTAGTGTACAGTTCGCCAACAATAACCGTTACGTTCGGGTTCGTTGAGACTTCAGTTGCGACCACGCCCTGAAGATTTCTCATCTGTGCGCGGACACGGTAACCGACGGCCGTGGCGACGCGAATAAAGGAAGCAGCCTGACGCCCACTTGCGTTTGTTACGGCAATGGTCTGGTCGGGAGTTGACATTAACCTCTTGGGGGGGCGAAACGTTATGGAGTTATTCCGCGAGCCGGCCAACGGGGATGACTCTGAGTAAGATGAGCGTGAGTGTTTGTGCTGTCTGCGGTAGTTGCTGGTCTGATCGTTGGACACATGTATAGGAATGCCGGCGGCCATAGGGCCAGTGAGTTGGGCCGGCATGGCTCTGGGCGGCTGAAGGGTTGATTTGCTCGTTGGAGTCTTGGGAGACTTGGTTCAGCGAATCGACTAGATGATGATGTTGGCGGAGAAGACGCGCAGGCAACGATTGATCTGCTTTGCGACAGGCGAGGCCACCGCGAAATACCGCAATGCACGACAGCCCGCCTGGGGAGGAAGAGGTGTTTCGTGGGAGCTAGAGTCGGACTCGAGAGTCGGCGGAAAGCCCCCGATCCGACTGTCAAGGAGAAAGACAAGACCTAATTGACAGTACGTAAAGCTAAAGCGCGCCAGTGGGCCAAAGATGGAGGAGGGGGGGGGAGGGAATCACGAGAAGAGATGCTGGCCAATGCAAACGGCGGGCAACGGGCGCACAGCAGGCGACGCTGGGAGCGGGGTGGGTGTACAATTGGTCGCAAGTTGAAATTGAGATCGTGAAAGCGAGATGAAGGAGTAGAAGCGGAGTGTTTTGGGGCGGGATCACGAGGTGCTTTTGTACCCAGGTGCCAGAGACAACCCTAAGTGACTATATGAGTTGCGGTATCAAACCGACGACGATGTGGGCTGTTGTGGATTTTTGGAGGGGCAGAGGAAGAGAATGTCGCGAGAGGCATGGAGAGGAAAGAGGGACAGGGGGGGGGGGGGGGGTATGCGAAATGCGCTTGCGCAGAGGGAAAAGGAAAGAGGCGGGCAAAAAGACTTGTTTTCTTCCCAGTGTCCCTCGGCGTGAATCACGCAGTGACGGCCCTTGACTTGGACAGCATGAGAGGATTTTGCGACGACAAGGCTGGCGAGTGTATAGATGGACCAGGCCAGCTCCGACTTTTGTGAACTTTGTCGCATTCAACTGGGTACATGTACCGAATTAAATCGATTAATCGAATGGTGGGGTCCAAAGCGGCGGTGGGAGCCGTGAGGCTGTACCGCGATAAGAACAAGTCGAGGCTTATCACGCGATGATGTAACTCGGTAGCTGGCGTAGGGTGGAATTAGGTTGTAAGGGATGCTGGACGGGATTCTCGACGGGATTCTCGACGGGATTCTCGACGGAATTTTCTTCGCTATGTTGCCTTCACTCCTCAGGGCGGCGCATGAGCTGTGAAGAAGAGAAGTGTAATGACTGCAAAGAGGAATTGATGGCACGGGCAGAAGAACAAAAAAGGTTTTGCGCACCCCATCGCTGGGTGAACGGGGACGCAAGCAGGTTGGAGGATGGAGCCGATGGCGGAGGCCCGCGGAAACGTCAAATTTGACATTTTCCCCCAAGGGATGTGAGTAGTGAGTGAGTAAGGGTGAGAAGGAGAGGAGAAGGAGCCCGTAGCCGTACCTTCCCAAACACATCGGAAATGCACGAAACGCACAAAATGTGCAAAATGCACAAAATGCACTCGAGCTTGACTGTCCAGATCCCAGCTGCATTTGCATTTGCATTTGCATTTGCATTTGCATTTGCATTTGCATTTGCAGTTCCAGTTCCAGTTCCAGTTCCAGTTCCTGTTCCTGTTCCTGCTGCAAACAAACAACTCTCGGCATCAAACACTGTACGCGGCGCTACGGTCCAAGTACGCAAGTACCTACCCAGGCACCTGGGAGAACCGGTGAAACAGGCGATAAACCACATGAACCCCGTCAGGAAGAAAGCAAATCGCGGCAGCTTATCAGTGACCAGGTGCAAGGGGGGAAAGTCTGTTGGGTCTGTTGTCTGATGGACGTGGATGTGAATGTGGATATGGATATGGATATGGATGTATGTAGATGTGGATGGATATACATCAGTACATACAGTAGCTGGCTGAGAGGGAGAGCACTGTGAATCTGGCCGCTCTTCCATTAGTAATGCAATGTGCAGGTTCAGTCCCTATTGGGTGCCGACATGCACATTTCTGGCATTGGCTAACTAACACCAGGATTGAAGAACTATTTTTATTATGTGCATACGGACATCGTCCCCAAAAAGTGAACGCTTGCATGATGCAGCTGTGTCTCTCAGGCTCTCTCAGGCTCTCCCAGGACCTCGCTCACCTTCACCCTCACCGCATTGTCCTCGTGCCTCTCCCCACTGCCTGTGATATCTGTGACGTCGGGGATATCCATCAGATCGTTGATCAAGAGAGAAAGACAAGAGAGTAAAGGAGCGAAGGGTGAAGGGGCGGTGGCGTGAATTTGTGGAGACCAAGACATTGGCGACGACACTACCTGGTGACGCACTTCCCTTTCCTCCCATTTCCAGAACTTCTAGCCAGCCATCGATTAATCACTCCCGCTTCTTACATCCAACCTACGAACAGGCTTAGTTTTGTCACATTGGCAGACGGAGCCTGTCCGATCCTCAACAGCCAAAGGTAGTTCCAAGCCGTCCCCCCTCACACCCCCCCCCCCCCCCTCCCCCCACCACAGCACGGCTCGCGGCTGCAGAAGATCACATGGTGGTTCCATTACTTTCTTCCAGCTGTCATGTTGCTGATTGCCAACCTTCTTATACGCTGACGCCTGTGCCTGGATACGGCCCGAATAGTGACCGGAAGACGAAGCCGCAGCCGCATAGTTGACGGTAATCTCGTGCAAGGCAAAACGTGTTTAACAAGGAATCAGCAGCACACACCGTCCACCGGACCCCGAGTTTTGGCGGCCGCCAGCACAGCTTCCATGCTAGCTTCGAAGCCAGTTTCAAAGCCACGTCTACAACATCAAGACATCGTCCGGCAACGCTGTAGAAGCGCAGTGTGTGCCACTGTTTTCGCTCTCCAATTTCTAGTCTGGCCAAGAGCCAAACACCTTGTCGCATCAGGAACCTCTATAACACCAACTCATTCTTCGTTGGCACTGTTCTAATGAAAGCATACGACACCCAACGAAGCTCATTTATATCGACCGCAGGCACCTCCACTGCAAAACCATATTGGCAAGTCACAGCTCTGTGTCCACCACCCAGCCAGCCAGCCATGCAATTACGTTGCAACTTAACCCCTTGAACTATTGACATGTCTGCTTCGGGCAACAAGAATAGGCCCAATCAGACACGGACCTCTTAGTCACTCGTACATGATACTGGTCCATTATACCTGTATAGCTTTGCGTTCCCAGGTATGTAAGATGGGTTTGCGTTAGTTCTTCTTGTGTGGGACGACCTCGTATCTGTTAGATCGTACGACTAGTTACCTACCACGAGGGTCAAGATAAAGTGGCCAGTCATTACTCACAAGTCTAGGCGCTAAATCGGCCACTTTTCCCTTGGCCCGCGTGCCTACCTATATAGGTAGGTACTTAGTTTTAAATACACGCTAACAAGTAAAAGCACTCCGCACTCGCACAGGCACAACATATACTACGAAGATGGTCCATGTAAGACTGGAGTTGTGAGACAATCCACAGGCGATCCCGCTAACAGCTACGGCTTGAAGGTTATAGAGTCAACTACAGCGTCAACTCGGTGTTTTATGTTGACCTGGAGCTCGGCACTTTAGCCCCTGTAAGTATTCCCTGTAAAACAAGTCATAAAATTGTTGGACTGGACCTATCTCCGCCCACACTCGAAACCACCTGCTTTTTTTGACTTTCTTTCTCTTGCTTTTTCTCACAACGGGGCCGATTTTAGATCTGCGGGGAAACAAGGGTGCTCTATGCATATCCTAGTACTCGCCTAGTACTCGGCTTAGGTCCGCCAACGACGGCACGTATCTCAACCAATTCCGCCTACGATAATCCGTGCGTGTCCTCCATTGCCTACCTAGTAGGTACGTATTACGGAATAGTTTTGCGTCTTGCAGAAGCCTTGTTGCTAGCGCGGCCACAAGTCCTGCCCGCCCCTCTTCGGGACAGTCGGAAGACGACCCCATTCCGGCCCCATCAGAACGCCACAGAAGCCGTGCCGAATCGAACCTTGTTGTTGCTGTCGTTACCTAATCAGACACTTCTCGATCTGTTGGCTGTGAGAAAAGAGACAAATGCAATGGTCCGCCGGACTATGTTCCGATGCTTATCTCTACCCACTCAGGGCGGGAAGAGCTGGAAATCGAGACAAGCCGTGGTTACGTTTGCTTGGCCTGGTCGACTGTTTGTAGCGTGGCCTCACAAGTCAAATGGCGCTGGGCGCTGTTTCGAGGCGTAGAACCATTGCTATCTATTGCTCATGTATGGCATTTCGATCTCGTTGCTCTTAGTTCGGGTCCATCCCAACATGGATAGCCGTATGGCTCTTATCGACCGACTTCGGAGTTTAGAATCATGATTGGCGCCAACCTATATCCAGAAAGCACATTGCATGCAAAGCGCTATGCTAGCAGACAAATCTGCTGTTCCCGGATGGTACGTGATACGAACTGGATACGTGTTTGCGCGGGGGGGGGGGGGGGGCGGATATTTCGAAACAGCATCACGGTATTCGTCGCGCGACGAATATTGGCCGCGCAGCTCCGCGAGGATGGGCTTTTAGGATGGGGTATTGCATGGCCCAGTTTAACCAAAGTCCAACATGTATGCAATCACATGTGCAGCTGTTCGGCGCTTCCCCAGATGCGTCTGCCCATATCTCCGAACCTATCATGTGAAGGCTATCACCTAGTGGCATTTCTTCGGCGCATGATTGATGTGGTTCGAGCCTGAAGCCTGGAAAGTGGTTTTGTGCCTGGGACACGTCGAAATAACGCTAGTACAGAGTCATTAACAACGACTGGGCAATGATACTGCAAAGCGAGTGATAACGCTCAAACTGACTGAGTCTGCAGAGGCATGAAAAAGAGATAGTAAGGGCTACGTACTCAATATATGTCTACAGCTGACCCGAGCAAAGATGAGCCAAGATGATCCAAAAGCCCATCGTATCTGGTAAACTCCGGCTGCTGCTCAAGTAGCATGAGAAATCCAAGACAAGATTCGTGCTGCTGGCTGCTTAGCCACTAGGGACGGCAAACACCGGCTGCTGAGGCTTCTATGTACGAATTAGTCCGACCATTCCCCGATCAATACGCTAGAATGGGCCCCCTGAAGACGAACTCTTCGATTGGAAGGCCGATCTCTTCGTCGGCACAATGTCAGCTCGTATACGTATAGGTTTTCTGTCAACCTTCCCGTCAACGTAGCCGCGGGTCTCTTGGAATTCCCACGTCATCCGCTGCATCGTCCGGATTACAGAAGACTGCTTGAGCAAGTTTTCTCAACTTCTCCTGGAACGGGCTTTCTCCTATCAAAGTCGGATTCTGCCTTGCCCGGATGCTTTCGTTGCGCCGCAGAAGTACGCTATCGTTGTCACTGGTACAGCATGACATGATAGAGACCAAGAAATCGGCCAACAGAACCCTTTCAGCTTGGAAGCCTACCTCGGGTGCTGGTCGAAGGAGAGGGTCGCACCAAGAGCAATTCTGACGGGAGTAAAGCAAGGCCCTTGTTTTCGGCATCGAACCTGTGTCAGCGGCATTTGGTGTAGGGTACGTTGAGACCAAATGCTTGAATGAGGAGGTCATGGACGCCGCCGACACACTCGGTGAAATTCTGAGCCCGCATGAAGATTGGTAGCTGAGGCCATACATCTTGCAAAGCCTTGTCGAGCTGACGGCATTACTGTTCAAGAGAAGCAAAAGGGTGTGAGCCCAGCGGGGGATTTTGGCCAAAAACGCCGAAAGTGCTGGACTGGTGACTGGATAGGCCCATCGTAGGAGTAGACGGATGCAAACGCCTGGCAACACGTGGCATCTGATCCGGCCGCGCGGCTCAGTAAGAATTGTGATTCGGTGCAAGTGGGAAAGCCAAGAGCGTGCGTAGATGGGCTATGTAGATGAGTACCCCTGCCTAGAACCGATAGTGCTTGAAGAGAGAACGCGTGAGGGGGGGGAGGGTACCGTGAAGAGTTGGGCAAGCCAGCAGATGCAAACTGAACTGGATGCTGCCAAAAGCGAGCGTACATTCTCTGGGGACTGTGATGCTTACTAGGTTGTCTGGATAGGGCGCAACGTTTTTGTAAAGACGTTGGTGTAAGGGTCGAACTTCTGCTCCCGCGTTAGCCAAGATTTAATCGAGAATAATTCCCAAGGATCAGCTGAGACAAGTGCCACATGGAGGAGTAATGGCCTGTAGTGAATCGATCGACAACATGTCTCGGGGAAGTTGGGCGACGAGTTCGTCTCTAGTGTACAGCGCATCTCTTAACGTCGGTATCATTTCAACGAAGCTCCATGCTCTGCTCCTCCAACGCGCAAGGGAAAGGTTTCGAATTCTCGATCTAGCAAAGTCTCGGCAGCTGCATCCAACAGGAAACACCACGTGGGTTGGGTCTCCCGCATCCTCTAGCATAGCCATTCAATACGTAGCTCATACGAGTCGTTTCCGCTTCGCTCCTTGACCTTCGGCAAGGGCATGGCATGCGTCGTCGCGCACTCCCGTGGCTTGGGACCACCTGTGCAATCTATCATGCGCTTTGCCAAGCCAGCAAGTCTCTTCAACTGCGCGCCGATCATTCATCGTTGGCATGGTGCATATATGCGCCCTCCTTCTCGTATGACTGATCATCATACTTGGCTTCTGAGTTGCGACATGGCCCACTGGCCAGAGACCCCGTTTGTGCCTTTATAGACGATTCTTTCTCCTGGGGAGGAATCGCAGAGGTAACATGGCTGGCTATGGATCGAAATATCGAGTCCAAGTATCGATTGGTGTGAGTTTGCTGGGGAGCCTCGGTCAGGTTGCTCATATTGTTGTTGGCGGAAATTGCAAGGTTTTGCAGTTGAAATCGGCGAAGAGTAAGATGAGTTTCATCGTCACTGCAACTGTAAGCTCCTGCGGCCTTGTGCGGTCACGCGATCGCTTGGACGAGCTGCTTTGTGCCACCGCCGTAGTACAGTATTACACTGTGAACGGGACGGAATCGAGCGGTTTGGCTGCTCATCGCCTGCGTCCACAGGACGGCGAACCGATACCCGTCAAGAAATGAACAAGAATACGGCGTCTGACAATAGTCCAAAACTCGACTTTGATTTCCGCTCAGTCGTGAAGATGAACATTGGCCAGACCATCCGCTAGGCGCGTAATTTTCTATGCAAACTGTATCTCTCACGCCAACGAGAACTGGCATCACCTATCAATAGCAGCAGCAGTCGATTCGGCATGAGCATCATTGGTATTAGTGGCATTTAAAGAGTTCTAAGAGTGAGGAGCATCCGGTAACCTCTCAATCACATACTTCCCCCTCGCGACACTCATGAGCGGTACGCCAGGAATCTTCCGTAATCTCTGCTTCAGCGCCTTGTCGTTTGTGCCCACAATGTAGATCCTGTTCTTGCTTACTCGGTCTACTAAGCAGTCATCTGCGTAGGTACCTTTGTGGTCGCACTCTAGTCTTGTCCATCGTTCGTCTCGGGCCACTCGCAGGGCGAGTCGGTACTTGGGTCCCAGCTTCTCTAATTCCGACATGACACACGACGTGATGATGGGATTGCATTTGGCATATAGGCAGTCCATCATCGACTCTAATAGCGACAGCTTTCGCTGGACTGTGTGGCTTATAAAATTGGTGTCTACCAGGACATTGTACGCTTTCAAACAATTAGTTCATCGGGACGATCCATGACTCCATTGGTTCAGGACATACGAGGAACGAGTGCTGTGTTATGTTGGAAGAACATGTTGCTAGGCATTTGCGGCACCTCTCGAATGAGATCGCCGTTAACGGTCCTCTTTTCTTTTTTCTGGGCTTCGGCTTCGGCTTTCTGCTGGTTCGCTTTCAATCTGGCATCGCGCTGGCCCAAGACTCGTTTGACCTGTCATGATGCATTCATCTCATCAGCATCTTTCCTCATTGTTGCATTGCTTATCGATAAGAACCAACCTGACCAAACTTTCTCGTTTTCTTTGCGACACCCATGGTAGTAGGCGTGAGAGCTGCTGCGTAGCAGGATAATAATTGATTAGACCTTATGCAACGAAGATTTCGCTATGAAAGGGTTGCGACATGCTCGTGTTGAAGTGCTGGAGAATCCCGATCGTGCTTGCAAAGATGGTTATGTTCCAGAAAATTTTTATCGATTTGCCGCGGCGTCTGAAGGCGGTAGCAGTGCTTGGTGCACGGACCACCTCCAGTTCCACCAGTGGCACCACCCCTCTAGGGAAAACTGTCCAGCGCATGGGAGACGCGCCGTGTCGCGTAAAGTGACTGAACCGTTCGTTAATCTATTCACATCAACCGATCACAGCCGTCATGCCAGCCAAAGCGGAGGAAAAAGGCGAGTCCTCAACCGCTGCCACCAAAGCAGCGCTCGCATCATCTTCGAATGGGTCAACAAACTATGAGCTGCCATGGTGAGTTGGTTTGAAGGCCGTCATTTGACATTAACAATGTTTTTAACCCATGCTGGTAGGGTTGAAAAGTACCGCCCTGTCTTTCTCGATGACGTGGTCGGAAACACAGAGACGATCGAACGATTAAAAATCATCGCAAAAGAAGGAAACATGCCTCATGTTATTATTTCGGGAATGCCTGGGATTGGAAAAACCACTAGCGTTCTTTGTTTAGCCAGACAACTGCTTGGAGACTCCTATAAAGAAGCTGTCTTGGAGCTGAATGCGAGTGACGAGCGAGGTAAGTTCAAAGTTGGAGATTGAAACGCTACTTTATCGCCTTGCTGAGAATCCTGTCAAGGTATTGATGTCGTTCGTAATCGAATCAAGGGTTTTGCACAAAAGAAGGTGACGTTACCTCCCGGCCGACACAAGCTCATTATCCTCGACGAAGCAGACAGCATGACGTCCGGTGCTCAACAAGCACTTCGTCGAACTATGGAAATTTACTCCAACACAACCCGGTTTGCGTTTGCCTGCAACCAGTCGAACAAGATTATCGAGCCCCTTCAGTCGCGATGTGCCATTCTTCGCTACGCCAAGTTATCTGACGCGCAAGTTGTAAAGCGATTATTACAAATTATTGAGGCTGAGAACGTTGAGTATAGCGACGATGGTCTCGCTGCTCTGGTATTCAGTGCAGAGGGTGACATGCGCCAAGCGATCAATAACTTGCAGTCAACATTTGCAGGTTTCGGTTTCGTCTCGGGCGACAATGTCTTCAAAGTTGTCGATTCGCCTCATCCCATCAAGGTGCAGGCCATGTTGAAAGCATGCTACGAAGGAAATGTAGATTCTGCTTTGGACACATTGAGGGAGTTGTGGGGGTTGGGATACTCAAGCCACGACATCATCAGCACCATGTTCAAGGTGACGAAAACGATTCCGACGTTGAGTGAGCACTCTAAATTAGAGTTTATTAAGGAGATTGGCTTCACTCACATGAAGATATTGGAAGGCGTTCAGACGCTGCTCCAGTTGAGTGGTTGTGTTGTACGATTGTGCAAGATCAACATGGACCCAAAGAAGTTCGAGGTGGCAGCGAAATGAAGTGTGTAGAAAGCTACGGTTAATGCATAATGCCGGCGTTGGAGTTGGATTCGGGTCTGATACAGGCAGGAAGGAGCACAGCTTAGACTTGGGAAAACGGAAATCTCTGTAATACGCATTTCAGCCAGATGCTCCAGAATGAATGGTGTTGTTACAAGGAAAAATATCACTTAAAAACGCGGTCGTTTCGAGTCGGCAAAGACTACTTGTTCCCATCATTCTTATCGTTGCCAAACTCTTCCTCATACCTCTGCCACTTCGCTTTCTCTCTCATCCATCTGCGCTGCATGCGTATCTGATGTTCGTACTGCCTAAGGCGCCAATCCGCTTCGATCATGCCTCCCAAAACCATGCCCGACATTTGCAGATATCTGATTTTCCACGTCAGCTCTGCTTTGCGCGAGACAGTCGTGCTTGGTTATACCTTACACTTTGAACTGAACCGTCGTTCCACGGTATAGTGGCGAGCATACATAACCAATGCCTCCGAGGATGGCAGCTCCGGCCCCCCACTTGGCAGCTCCGATAAGAGCTCCTTTACCTGCCTCCCAAGCGGCGTCCTGCGCCTCTTCCGATTTCAGCGGATCGTGTGTTCTCATGGCTGTGTCGGAGCTTCGTAGTCAACTACGTCAGAGGGAGACGACTGATGCCGCCAAGCCAAGTATTATAACTATTACAGATAGCAAGAGATATGCTTGGGAGCTGAAAAATCACACTACGGACGGCGAACACATCTTCCGACGTCGTCGCCGAGCTTTCGTGCAGCTGTCATGCGCAGCCGCACGCAGCTGCCTTTAATCTTTAATTGGAGCTTTAGGCTGGGTCGGGCTCCATTCTGCCCCGCTAATCGCATAAACATCACCTACTAGCATAATCCAGGCTCCGCAATCATCAGCCAAATCTGTACAGGCTGGCAACATAGAATGAAAATTTGTACCTCTTCCTCCCTCTTCCTCTGCCTTCTTTTTTGAAGATGACACGACACCAACTTGCTATGGCCGCACTATAGCTTTCAGCCTAGCTTCCTGTACTGCCTTGCTATCTGATCCCGAAGTTGTCTTTAGACTTGTCGCGTGTTTCTTCCCACATTACATGCGTTGTGATTCTCAGTCCTGCAAAGCTACTTCGTAACCTTGAGCTTGTTCGTTGATCACCAACTATCAGACCAGGATGGACGTCGCGCTGGAAACCTACATGGGGCTGCCGCCCTTGTCCAGGTAAGAAACCGCCTATCCAAAGACTAGCTTCTTTCTCTTACAAAGTTTGGCTAATGATGGCTTGTTTGTGTTAAATAGAACTATTGCGACATACACGTTTATCGTGTCTATTGGCGTGGTGGTCGGGATTCTACCAGCCCATTACTTTATATTCCACCCGTTGTATCTGTTCAGATTCCCGCCCCATATTTGGCGCCTAGTGACGTCGTTTTTCATGGCCTCGGGAGGCATCGGTCTCTTGTTTGACACGTACTTTCTATATAAGTATCTGAGCCAAATGGAAGTTGGCAATCCTCGGTTCCCACGAAAGGAAGACCTAATCTGGTACCTTATATTTGTGTGCGG
Organism: Balansia obtecta B249; assembly: GCA_000709145.1. Lineage (NCBI taxonomy): Eukaryota > Fungi > Ascomycota > Sordariomycetes > Hypocreales > Clavicipitaceae > Balansia > Balansia obtecta. The sequence continues at coordinate 96,046 of JFZS01000018.1, forward strand.
AACCATATTGGTAAGCTCTAGCCGTGATCATCTCCCACGCTGTTCTTGCTTTCTTCGCATCTTTTCTTCGAACGCACTGTGTTGGATCTGTGGTTTCAGAGACAATCGGAAAACATATACCTCATATATCTGCCCGGACAGTGCTACGTCTCCCACTTCTGTCACGGTTCCTGGAAATGAGGAAGATCACCCCTGCACTTCGGCTCAGTCCATCATTCGCAATCCGGACTGTTCTGCGGTGTAGGCATGGTGGGATGTCTTATGGATGGCTCGTGCGACTCCAATTCATTCGAGTGGTTTTTTAGCTCCCTACATTTCCATGTCTCTCACTTGTATCTGCATGTCTTGTACTCTCCATCGATGAATATAGCCCAGCCTTTGTAGACATTGTGGAAGCTGACTCGAGCTTCAGGTCACCAACCACTTTACCGGGTTCGGCTTCATGACCTTCCTGCCTGCCCTTATCATGGCCATCGCCTACACAGTAACCCAGGAGCAGAGTGGAACCAAGGTTATGTACATGTTCGTAACCGTGCCTGCCCAAATGATGCCCTATGCCATGCTTGCCATCAACCTCATCTTCCCTGGTGGTGCTATGAACCTCTTACTGCAGCTTCAGGGACTGTTCGCTGGCCACCTCTTCGACTTCTTGACGAAGACCTGGCCCAACTATGGTGGTGGAAGAAATTGGATACCTACGCCTAATATTCTATCCAAGCTCGTTCAGGCTACGGAATCTCTTGTTCAGCGGAGATTTGGCGGCAATGCCCGCCCGACTGGAGCTGGACGGAGGTTGGGCGGCGACGGCGATGGTGCAAGCACAGGAATCAACACGTCAGGTGGGCCGCTACCCGATTCTTGGCGGACGAGAGGACCCGGTCACCGCCTAGGATAGCGTATCGCGTTCATAACGGTGTAATAAGAGGAGAATGAAAGAACAATAAGATAAATATTGACTTCATGATAATTGTCTTATATGAGTCGTCATGTACCTGACTCCTAAATGCAATCACTACCACGTCTCGAGGGGTGGTAAGAACAACGCATGCTTTATGACTTTACGTAATTCCGAAACGGGATACAAACAAATAACCAGAACACCGTTCCATACCAAACGCAGACCCTGGCGCTCGTTTATATATCATTGGACGCTTTCTATCCATATAGAGTGCTCTTGCCACTCCTCAGAGGAACCTCGACATATCTATTCTGCCTGCTCAGGTCCAAGGGCGGCGGCGGTCGCTCTTTCGGCATAGCGATCGGGCTCGGCGGACGCATATCACGGAATCTGATATCAGAAGTCATCAAGGGAGGAGAGATGACCATTTCCCGACCATGCCTGGATGACCCCTTACCAGTAAAAAGTTTGGCAGGGTTGAACATCTTGGGTATGTGGAATTTCGAAGCATGCGGAATGGACATGGCAGGGGCGGCGGAAGCTCCCTCGTTGCTGGTTTGACCTTGCTGACCTACTGGGACAGACGGTCTCTGGGCGGCGGTCCGGGAGGACTCTTCGGCTGCGTTGGAGTAGGGTTTGATGTCGTAGGAGTCAGAGGCGTTTGGTTTTGTTTCTCGACGGAACCGAGGTGGGGGCGACGGTGTTCGATCGGGTGTTATGTGTCGGGAGCAGGACGCACTACCGTTTCCTAGGCCGTCTTGATTATGAGTCGTCGCACTGGATGAGCTGTGGCTCTTGGGAGCAGAGTAGTTGGCTCTTTGGCTGGCGGACAATATCGACACAGCTTGCAACTCGGCCTCCATGCGGTCACAATAGTCCCCTGCTGAGTTGGCGGGCGGGGGTTTCTCGCTGAAGGCGTTGCCGCCATAGTATCGGCGGTACCCTCGGGACATGCAGTTGGCTGGATGGGAAATCGCACCGAGAGGCGAGTAGCTGTCGAGGTAGCACGATTGCTCCCATCGGCGGAAGGACCTCTCGCGCCGGAAGTGGACGATGAGCAGCGCAACGGCAAGGACGAAGATGAGGAGGACTCCTATGACGATGCCGGTGATGGCGCTGGCGGGCAGGGCACCACTTGATTGGCTTCCGCTGTCCTTGATGGAAGGATCGGTCATGTTGAAAGGGGACGTGGTGAAGAGAGTCCCGCTCAGACTGAGGATGTGTCCGTCTTTTGGCTGTTGTATACAGCCTGCTCTTAGGGCCGTCATGACTGCGCAAAGGTTAGTTAGCCCATGGCCACATGACGCGTAGCAGTGGGTTTCTTCATCGTACAATTTGCCAGATAGACTTCGCCGTTGGTGGCCTGCAAGCAGTTTATACACGGTGCAAGATTCTTGCCCATGAACTCTCCATTCCCTTCCGTACAGTAAGCCCAGTGGTTACTCAAGTTCGCACCAAACCCTGGATCTGTTAAGGGTGCTCTCAGTGGCCTGCAAGCAATGTCTACGTCGCATTGCGCTGCCACGGTCCCATTCTTGAGGGGCTTGGGGATTCCGTAAAGACATGTTCCGAGCGCGAATCGCAAGTTATCTAGTCGCTGTTATTATTTTCCGTGCAAACGAAGACACAGAGACATGAAGGAGCCTTGGCAAAAAGGAGAGGTTTTCCTTTCCCTTTTCTTTTCTTTTCTTTTTTTTTTTTTTTTTTTTTTTTTGCGGACATACTTATATACCACTTGAGATCAGACTCTGGCCCGTCAACCTTGTTGCTATTTTGTAAGCAATCCAGACATTTCTGGAGCTTGATACCCGCTTTGGTGGTAGAGAACTCGATGTCTTTGCAGGAGATCTCTTCGGTTGTCGTCGTGGAATCTGCTGCGCTGAACTCGTTACCTCCGGGGGAGTTCATGCATTCCACCGCACAATGGGATCCGGGCGTGACCTCGAGAGCAGTCGTGACGGCAGCGCTCGCAGCCAGCAGCAAAATTGCTGTCCGTCTGACCGGCGATTCCATTCTGTCTAACACATAAAAAAACCCGCTGGGGAAACCAGGAGGACGAAGAAGAACCTTGTCCCAGTTTTCGGCTGCTGGAGGGCCTTCTCACATGTTTATGAGGTCCGAGTCTATGAGATGTGCGTTCATCGCCGCAAAGCAGGGCAGGGCAGGCCAGTTTTGTTCTCTGTGCCTGCTGTCTTGCGTTGTTCTTGCAGAGTAGAAGACGAGGAGCAGGCAGACGCACTGACCGGGAACGCATCAGCTTCCCGGGCTCAGCATTACCTCGCCCTGAAGAACCCAGGATTCATCCATCCTGTGCCACCACCACACAGAATGGGCTGGTGGGACGCAGCAGGACGGCAGAAGGACGCCATGGACGGCATGGCAGAGAGGGGGGGCCATCTCCCGGCCGTTTTGGCCTCGATCCTTATCCTTGCGAACCGGCTCGAGGGCGCGAAGAAAACACCATATACAGACGTAGAACCAACAGCTTTTTGGCCGCATTTGGAGAAGGCCCATCGAGCTCATCGAGCTCATCGCATTCTGGCGTTGCCTGTGTGTCCATGCCTATTGTAGCGTAGCGTTGCAATCCGACCAGGCTGTGGCAGACGAACCAGTCATGCTGGCCAGAGGCGCGTTTAGACGCCCAAAGCTCGACTGACCCCTGCACCAGCAACCCAATCACGACTGCGGCAGGTACTCGTCCTGCCGAGTCGACACCAGCAGGAGATTGGGCTCGTTGCCGGACAAATATATGCAGTACGGTGGGGGCGGACCGTCTAGGACGTGGATGGATGCGGGACGAGGTTGACTCGATCGAGGACGACTTGAGGATGAGGTTGTTTCAAAGATGATTTCTGTCCGACCAGGGTGTGTTGTGGGTCATGTAGTGGCCAATCATGTTCTACATCCACAGTACCTATGGTAACAAGCGGGTTGCCCGCCATTTTCTTTTCTTTTCTTTTCTTTTCATTCTTTCTTCTTGCTTAACACTATATTGTTCTTGCAGATTTATTCAAGTTAATATGGAACATTGCAGATGATAGGATGATCAGATGAGCAGCTTTACCCCACACAGACCCATTCCACAGTCAGGTCCCGATTTCAGGTCCTCCTACAGACTACATTGGATCCTGGCGTCCGAGGCACCCACGGTAGAGTACTCTACAGCTGATCTCTGTACTTCCGCCGAGGGCCCTGTATGTCTTAGCCATCGTTCCCAAGGCTCGTGAAAAGGGTCCAAACATTGAGGCCATACAGTTCTTTCAGCTAGGCATGTAAACAGCAAGTTTGTTCTCAGGGTTACTAAAGTCATCATGGCCAGCTTAGGTATCGCAGGGTGCCACTCTGATTTCTGGGAAAGCTCGAAAATACTGACGACTTAAAACACGCTTCGCAACAGATGAGATGTGTCCGGCTTCTAGAACGCTCCCGGGCTTGTTAAGCCCTGCTACTAGCCCTTGTACAGTGGCCGTTTGCCACAGACCTCTTACAAAACACTCGGGAAGGCGCCTGGGATGGGTCAGCCTCATTGTCGTGATCAAAGGAGGGTTTTGCATGTGCGCATAGGCACCAAATACGTGACATGCTTGTATTACGAAACTCGCAGAGTTACACACCGAAGGCAGCCGCGGGGTGATGGTAAATCCCGAAGCAGGCGCTTAGCTTTTTTTTTGGTACGTGATGATTTCCTGGTTCACTCCACGTATACAATAATGTTGCTATAATAAGCATGTAAGGTGCAAGAAATCTATTTTGCTAACTACATGTTAAATTTTTTTTTTTTGACGAGTTGTTGCTTCAAAGCCATCACACAGCTCATTGTCGTCTACATTATATCCATATTGTATTTGAGGCTGAAGGAGTCAAGGCGTGTGATGTTTGTCTCTCTTATCATGCGGGCACCATGTAATTCACCTTGTTCACGTTTTGTTGTACCCTTTTACGCCCTATCCAAGTACCAAGCGACCATGTCGTCTAGCACATGGTCTTGAAGGCTTGAAAGGATGCCATGCCTAGGTACCCTATGGCCCGCTTGGATCCGGGCACAGTGCCTCCACAGAACGGAGCTCTGCTGCAGCTCGGAAAAGCATCTGCTTCATTCGCGAGCCGAGTTGAACACCTGAGCCCGCCCAGAGAAATCGCTCCCGGAGACGAAGCTGCACTTACGGATTACCCAGTCGGGCGCAAGCCTAAATACTAATCAAAGCTCTCTGGCTGGCTAAATTCTGCTATCCGGTAATTAAGAGTCAAATCGTCTTTTTACCAAATAATAGTGGATCCCTAACCAGGCTTACCCGATTGGGTGCCCCGTAGCCCGATACCCCACCCCGTTTTCTCGACTCATCCCGGAACTACTGCCGCATCTTGGCCTGGTTCTGACAACTACTAGGGAATGCCCTTTATCTCCGCCGATGCATGCCATCTTCACCTACAACACCATGTGGAGGATCAGGATTCATATTTCTTGCTCTCTTTAGCACCCATCATGCGAGATTCAAACACCCCGCGGACACCAAACTATAGTGCGTGAAACCTGAGGGCAGAATCGCCAACAACTTCGAACCCTCTACTGTGTCTAACTGTCGGCCTGGAAAAATGTTCGTTTTCCATTCTGTAAAAGGACTCTGGCCCTTTACAGTTGGCAAAAAGTCAGGGGATAGATAGCCAATCTCAGCCGTTGACAATGTTGGAGCGGCCTGCGAGTCTCCTGACCGAAAAATTGCCATCAAATGTCAGAAAATTGTGACGTGCACCTGAAAGTGATTGGTGCTCAGTGAGGCTCTGCGGACTAAGTGGTCTTCTAGTCGGCCTCGGGTCATTGTGCGGCAACACGGCCTTTCTTCCACTAAGCCTGCATGTTATAAACAAGAATCTTGGAGTAGTTTCCGTGGTTGATTGGCCAGGCTTCAGCACGTAGAGCAATACTTGCCTAGTCTCGCTCACATTGATACCACATGCATGTCCTATGCAGCTTTGCTGGCAATAGCCTCCACCTTTGTCCTGCACACACTGTGACGTGCCAAAAGGGGAGGCATCCTACTTCAGACGCATTGTGAGAAGAAGTGACGAGGTCTGGCTTTCAACTGACAGCATCCACGAGTCCCCTGTGGATGTAGGTTTGAGAAGCTCCATTAAGCGGAATCATCTCTATGGGAGCACGCGACGATGAGAAGGAACCATGACACTGTCTGATGCTGATGATGGGCTTTGAAGACGTGGGGTTCGTGGGCCTAGACCAGGTTAGCCGCGGCTGATCTGATCAACAGTTGCGAGCAGGCGTATTCAGAGAAAGGCAGTTCTAGCCGAGGCCTGCAGCCGTCAAGACGCATTTTATATGAGCGCAAAGGACGTTAGCGTCTGAAGTATCGAGGCGATGACTTCGGGAAGACCGGTTGAAGCGAGCGTGGCCTGCGCTTGCCTAAGCGATGTCACCTACATCCCAACCCCTCTTTAATTTGAATGAGAGATACCTATTGTACCTCCTACCTAAGGGACCTAGTAGTAGATACCAAGTGGACAAGGCGTGAACAGGGCATCTGGACCGCGCTTATCACGTCACCCGCCCGACATTACTGGTGGGTTTGTCAAGGCTCCCATCCCTCCCTATGCGAGTTTACCGTTGGCCAACTTAAATATGATACTCTACGTACCATGGTCCATAGCCCATAGCCCATAGTGTAGAAATTGATCCCCCGTAAGGACAAGGCACTATGGTGTACCCTACACCCCTGCTCGTTGCACATCGGACTAAACCCACATTTCTGCAATGCATGGCTGAAGTCGGCGCTTAATGCAACCGCTTGGTTGGTCGGCTTGTGCTTGTGTCCGACTCAGATGACGATTCCAACCAGCGTTGATCAGTTGACCAGGCCGCCAGAATAATAATAGTAATGCATGGACAACGAATTGCTTTTGCATATTCCGGACTGCAAAGTGACAAGTGATACTAAACTATTTCTTCGACGTTCCAAGCTTGGCCTGGGAGATATGATAGAAAAGAGTGAAGGAAGACTGGAGGAGGCACCCTTCCTTCCCTGATGAGGCAGGAGAAGTTTGGAGGAAAGCGCGAGCCTGGGGACCCACATAATTGAAAAAAGCTGTACACCTTGCTAAAAACTTTTCCTTCTTCTTCATCTCTAAGAAATCCCAATAAATTGCTGTAACCTTCTGATCTATCCTTCGAGTCTTTGTCTGTCTTTTCGTCTTCAAAGTTTTCATCCTAAGGCTCCCGAGCCTTTTTGACGTTTTCTGGCGACCACACCAGAGAAGGCGCTTCATTCGATGCCGAGTATCTAGGTACCCCGAACAGCGTGATTGCAAAGACGGAAGGCGCGTTGTGGTGCAGGCAGCTGAATGACTTTTCCTAACCAATGAATAATTGGTAAAAAAATGGAGCAACTTTGGCAATTCCAGGAGTATTAACTCCACCTCGGATAGGCTTAGCTATAACTATGCTAAACTGGACTTTTTTCATTTTCTTGTCTTTTTTTTTTTTTTTTTGAGAATCAAGTATTGAAAGAAGGATAGCTGCTCATGGCATGCTTTGGATCGCCTTTTTGAGCCAAATGTCGATTATGGATGGCCAAGTACTGCTGCTGCCTGGGCAGCCTGGCCCACACACCCGTCACCTCCTATCTAACTCGACCTCGGGGCTGGCATACTGAACCCGGCAGTTATAAAAAAAAAAAAAAAAAAGCACCGCTGGCCAACACACTCATGGTACTATCGGAAAAGCCCGACTAGCTCGACAGCCTAACATGATCAGCATCATAGCAACGCTTACCCTCACCTTGCTGACTGTTTTGATGGGAACGTCACCATGTAGCCTCGTGCATCCAAACCTGCACTCCCCAATAAACACGGACCGTGTTCCATCCAGACGGACGAGGATCAAGAGAGCTCGGATAGCCAGGTTCGGCAGCACGTTTCTTCGGCGGAAGAGGTTAATATGAGAATCGCCTGCCTTCAGTTCGCTCCACGCGTCGGAGACGTGGACCATAATCTCAACCGTGCGGATCGTGTCTTGGACCGAGTCGAACCCGTGGATTTGGACCTGTTGGTTCTCCCAGAACTGGCTTTCTCCGGTAGGTGAGCTTGCCTGAAACCTTCTTCTTCGACCCCTTGCAACGAGAACAAGGAAGACAATCTGGACGGGGAAACATATGGACAAAGGGTGTCTCTCAAAAGATTCTCTAACATATTTTGGTAGGATATAACTTCAGGTCTCTTCATGATATTTCGCAGTTTCTCGAGCCCTCTACGTCTGGCATTAGCTCTCTCTGGTCGCGAACCACGGCTCTCAAATATGATTGCACCGTTGTCGTCGGCTATCCTGAAAAGGTTGATCCCACTCCCAATTGGCCGACAAGCCCAGAGCATTACAGTGCTGCCATTGTGGTCAACGGAGAAGGGGAGACAGTGGCCCACTGCCGCAAAACCCACCTGTACTACAAAGATGAAACATGGGCTCTGGAGAACTCGGAAGGATTTTTTGACGGTTGGTTGGAAGGACTGGGCCCAACAGCAATCGGGATATGCATGGACCTGAAGTGAGTGCTGAAAGCCGCAGGATACTGGGGCCGGGTTTGGCCGATCAAAGATTGCCCCCATGCCTGGCTTGCGATAGCTAATGATTGTGTGTGTGTGTGTGTGTGAATAGCCCATATAAATTTGAAGCTAGGTGGGAGGACTTCGAATTTGCCCATCATGTACTAAGCTGCGGTGCCAGTCTTGTCGTGGTTTCCATGGCATGGATCACCAACGATGACCCGAGGCAATTTAGTTGCATGCCTAACCAGCCAGACATGGACGCGCTTCTCTACTGGGTGTCCCGTTTCGAGCCAGTCATTCGGGCAGAGTCTAGCGAGGAGGTCATCATCGTGTTTGCCAACCGAACCGGCTCAGAAGGCGAGGCGATTTATGCAGGAACCAGCGCTGTGATTGGCATCCAATCTGGCGAAGTCCACGTATACGGCATTCTTGGACGAGGAGACGAGGATTTACTTGTCGTCGACACAGATTCAGCACCGTTTGCCAAGCTGATATACCGCCCTGTTGACGATCCTGATACAGGTCTTGAGGCTTCGTTGATGACTGATTCTGAGCGGGATCGGATCTACAGCGAGAATTCGAATGCCGGCGAATTCCTGGAAACTGGTTTTCGAACTGCGCATCAAGATGCAGAGGGGACATTTCACCAAGGCTCAATTTCTCCAAAACGTGGCAGAGATGAATTGCCCATCGAGGTGGACAGGAACCGAAAGATGGAGCAAAACTCAGAGAACCCTGTTGTTTTCACGCCAACAGCTTCAAGTCCGACGCCCCATGCTATCCCCTCACAGCTAACCGTCTCGACGGATCATTCGACCGGGCACAGCTATCTCAATGGGCCATCGAATGGATCATTACGTGGGCCGACTACTGCAAGCAGTGGACCGTTTCATGCTCATGTTATCAACGACGAAGTCTCATTGCACGGTCTCATACCGAATCCCGGCTTATCTCCGTCGCGAGCGTCGGAGTCACGATTCTCGGAGTCATCTGTCGAGTCGTCTCAGCTCAATTGGATTTCCGCGTCCACAAAGTCCAGTTTGACAATCCCCGGCCATGTCGATGACGGAGACGATCTAATCATATCCGATGGGTCTGAGTTGGGAGAGAACACGAATCGATATGACACTTGCTCGGATGCCGCTGTGCGGAATAATGAACCGAGCAGACTGCCAAGTTGTACGGACCGAGAAACATTCTCGAGTGGAGGGGGAAAGGCGCCACAGCAAGCTCGGCGTGAGCATTCGCCAGGCGCCGGGATACTAGAACCCGCAGTTGAAGACGCGGCAGCTCCTAATCTCCCACAGTCAGCGAAAGCCAGCGCGTCCATCGTTTCAGAACCACGCAAAAAGCCCCATGGTCCATATAAGAGTCAAGGAACGGCAGTGCTTTCCGAGTCACCCAAGCTCAGTCGAGGCGAGGATCCAACTACGTCGAGAGCCACGTCCCTCGCACACGAGGAGGCTGCTGTGCCAACGACAGCACTCAAATGCGTTGAAAGGCACTTGCGAGGCTCCGTTCATCGACCCAAAAGTGCGATTTGGTGAAGGGAGCCCATGTGGTCAAAGCTGCGGCCATGAGCACCATGTGTGCGGTCCCTTGGTAGACAGCATCACACAGCGGGCATAAATGGAGTTGGTGAAGGCGGAGGCTGGGCAGTTATATATAGCACGTTGGAGAACGTGACACTGAACTGCATTGTCGCCACTGTTTTATGTATATGATTTGATTAACGAATTTACCGAGTTCCCTTGTTGTTGTGCAAATATTATGTGATCGCAAATTGACTCATCCTCGTGATCAGTCGCATCAAGCGCGTTGCACATGGGCGACGTCGGGGCACCAGATGGTACAGGCGCTGGTCTGGCGCAGCCCAGTTGAGCAAGTCACTGTACGCCCACTGTAGAAGCCTGGAGAAGCCCGACGCCGGCCAAGCTAAGCGCTGTAGCCCCTGGGACATCGCTGGCTGCAGTGTTGTGCGCCCAATCCCAAGCGGGAACGAACACAAACTACAAGTAATTCCTACTCGTGAAGTCCTGGGCTCGACCGGTTTCGAGACCGAGCGTCTATGTTTCAGATACTTCCTTCTTTCGTCGTGCCCGCATCTTCGCTTTTGCCTTGCATTCATTCACAGAGGGATTCGCTTTTAACCTCACGCGTGTTGGCTCCCCAGCACACACTCATCCTGGCTCGTACATAACCCGAGGAGCGGACGAGGAACGGACGAGGAGCAGACAAGGAGCGGACAAGGAGCAAGCAGCAGTAGCGGCCGCTTTCTTCCCAAGGTTTGTTTCGACCTGATTCGACAAAGCCGGACAAGCAAGTCTCCATCGCCAGGATGAGAATAGGCTGCCTCCAGTTCTCGCCCCAGGTCGGGCAGGTCAACGACAACATCAGCAAAGCCGACGAAGTGCTCGATCGCGCCGATCCCGAATGCCTGGACATTCTTGTTCTGCCGGAACTGGCTTTCTCTGGTGAGTTCTTCCGCTCTTCTTAACTGGCCAGGTCGGCTGGGCGTTTTCGACCTGTCCACTACGTGACAAACATATATGACATATGTCTGCTGGCTCACTGACCGGCCGTGCCGTGCATTTTTCGACAGAATTCGTGCTGAATCCAAGACAGGCTACAATTTCTCTTCCCTCAGACACATTAGTCCCTGCCTGGAATTTGCTGGATCCGGCATCAGCTCATTGTGGGCTAAAAACACCGCTCTCAAGCATGACTGCACTGTAATTGCTGGATATCCTGAGAAGGTGGATTTAGCCGAGAGCTGGCCGGCCAACCCAGAGTACTACAACTCGGCCTTGGTCGTCAATTCAGACGGCGATGTTATCGGAAACTACAGGAAATCGCATCTGTATTATACGGATGAGACATGGGCGCTCGAGGGCTCCGGGTTTCACTGTCAACGGATCCCCTCTTTGGGGACCGTGGCTTTGGGTATATGCATGGACATCAAGTACGTTCACACCTGGCTGAGCGAAAGGGACCGACTCGAGTAGTCACTGACAGTATACGAAGCCCTTACAAATTTGTCGCCCCCTGGAGCGCGTTCGAGTTTTCAAGTTTCGCATTAGCATCTGGTGCCCGGCTGGTAGTCGTGTCCATGGCTTGGCTGACGCAGGAAACCCCCGAAACGTTTAACCAGACTCCTGCGGAGCCTGACATGCAAACTTTGATGTATTGGATTGCCCGTATGGAGCCAATTATTCGAGCCGAGTCTAACCAGGAAGTGATTCTTGTCTTTGCGAATCGCTGTGGATCCGAGAATGAAGCCACCTATGCAGGTACAAGTGCTATTGTCGGAATTATGTCCGGAGAAGTTCGTGTGTACGGAATGCTCGGACGCGGTGAGTCGGACCTGTTGGTTGTAGATACTTCCCAACCTCCATTCGCCAAGCTTGTTTACCGACCGGAGGGCGAGGGTGTTCCAGCCGACAACCAAGAGAACAAATACTTCAGCACCCAAGACCAAGCCTCGCATGCCGCGCCCGACTCTGAACTAAATCATCGGGCTGCTGAACCGATCCGTGACGCCGGCTTGAGTGGTACCGAACATAACGGCAACCGGAGACGCAATCCATCATATAAACGGAATGATTTGACTATTCGATTGCCAGAAAAGAGCTCCAAGTACAAAGCTCGCATCGCAAGTGGTGAAGATCTGGACACCGTGTCTGCACATCCACGGGCAAGAGGCGAAGGTCAGAGCAGGTCTCGATGGAGAAAGCGTGCACAGTCAGTCGACATACCAGATCCTCATCCAGAGTTTGACCGGTCGTCTGTCAACTCTGAACCACCGCCCTCTGCTCTGTTGCGGGCGCCTGCTTGCTACAATTACCTGGGTGAGGCGGATCGCCATCAACGCGTCGCAAGCACACCTGCTTCCCCTACCAATTATGCAGATAACATTGTTATCGCGTTCGACTCCCTCGTCGTTGAGGATCGCGCAGCAGAGACTCATCAACCCTCAGCTATAAAATGGATGGCTCAAGATGATCCGGATTTGGCGTATGTGGAAGATGATGATCCAACTGCACCATTTTATGATCCGTCGGGCCATATCGGCAGATGGGTGCAGATGATCCAGTCACCTCGAAAGGCTTTGGCCGAGGTGCAGCGTCATAAACCATTTCGTCGTATGGAGTATGAAAACCAACTACATGGACAAGTTCATTCATCATCGGCGGAAAAACCAACCCTGTTTGAGCACCGCAGACCTTTAAAGGCGCACAAGGTTATGCGTGATGGAGACACGCTAACGCAACACCCTGGCTCTGCCGCAGGAGGAAGAAGGACAGATTTTGCAGCCGTCTGCCAGAGGTTCGAAGAGGCTGCACAACTGGAGGCAGTTGCATCTCAAGAGCGCCTCAACCTGGATGAGGAAGGGCATGATAGCCGACAGCGACGGACTACCCGCGCAAGGGACCAGAGCGTATCAGAAATGGCACAACGGGGTCAGGGCAAACCTCGACCAGACTCGGAGCACTCCATATCCTTTGCCATGGAGGAACCTGTCATGGTGAATGCCAATGCCCGTGATCCAAATCGAGCGCCAAGTCAAATATTCTTCAGTCCTGTTGAGGCAGAGCCACCGGTGTCGCGGCTGGCGTCGAGCAATGGCATCCGGGTAGGATGCGAGGCTGAATGGACGGATGTAGATGGACATCAGACTACGTTGTTAAGTCGCCGCCATTATTATCAGCCCCAAGTCAAGGATGCACCGGAAGTCCCGCCCACTCATACTCGTGGACGGCAGTTCGAGGCTGATCAAGATAGGCACAATGAATATGACCCTTCGAGGAACCAAGAAGGCTTTCGACCGTCCAAATCGAGGCAAAAAGTGTCCGTTGACCCTATTGATCTCTCCCGATATTGCCTCATCGAAAAACACCCATCGGCTTCTATTCCAGTTCCTGGGGCTCAATCTCGCTCAAGAGTCCTAAATCAAACCCGGTCAAGGCAGAAATCCAGTCAGACAAGACTGATGTCTGCTGCGGACAGCAGTCGACCGGAACTCCCAGATGATTCGGGGCAGTCAGCCAGCTCTGGATCAAAACATAGAAGCAAGACCAGCACCTGGCGGCAAGAGCGACAGTGGGTGGCTCAAGAGGCGCGAGTGGATGAGACCATATCCACGACGCCAGACCGTGGGAAACCCCAGCGAGAAGCCAAAACTCCTGTGCCACTGATATTGATGTCGAGGTAATGGTGGGAATGCAATGGCATTTGTGTGTATAAATGGACAATTTAGCTATTTATATGCACTTTACGATGGGGGAAGGGTCTAATAAGGGATGTTGTTTGTTTAAACCCCTCAGTCCGTCTCCTCTCGACAATGAATAACGGAGGTCTACGGAGTTTGAAGTCTTATGGTTCCCAGGCGTAGCGTGAAAATCTCCACGTTCTCTGCATAAATGTTGGTTATTGGCGGTCCGTTTGGGCGAACATCGTGCTGTAGCACTACAACAAAGCATACACATCACTTCTTGGGCGGCTTGTTGTTGGTAGCTAGTGATTGCCTTGACTTGGAATTAGGGATTTAAGGAGGCTATAAGTATAGTGCCTTCTTAGTACCACTACTTGTGAGTCAGTACAATACTGCTATAGCTCACGCCCAGAAGGAGCATGCGAGGGCTTTGGCTAATGGATGGAATTCTCCGTGTGAATCGAGACGGGAACTGGCAGCCCAATTGAGAGAAGAAACGAGACCAGACGCTAACCAGATTCGTCAACGGCAAGAGGGCCCTAGCAACTCCACTCAGCATCGTTGGCTTCTGATTGGTCCTTGAAGCGCCGAGCTCACCTCGCCTGCAGAGGGTGATGTTCACCACCGCAGCCAATGGAAAGCTGCATTCCGTCCTACGTTTCACCGTAATGAACATTTGGCGTCGAGGCCAGTGCGGCCAATTTGCTTTGAGGGTTCCCGGGGCTGGGGGTGGCGGGTTTGCGGGTGATGTGACCGGCCAACGATGAGAAACGATAACCAGAGAGGTTGGACAAAGGTGGCATGCGGAAGCGTGCATGGGCTTCGTTGGGATTAATAATGGTGTAAGAGTCCCCGTCATTGCCGCGAAACCCCTCACCGGGGAGAGAAAAAAAAAAAAAAGGTAAAAGGTACGCGGGCGTATCAGCTCCTCTCTTGTGCCGTGGCGGCATTTACTACTACCAGCCGGCGAGCGAGGCCATGTTCGAGGCCTTGCTGGTGTTTTCGCACTCTGCATTACCGACGACACTTTCGGACAACCCTTGCATTGCCTCTCTGCGGCACGGCATGATTCGGCATATGGAGTAACGCTCATCGCGAGAGTGTGATTGCAATTATATGACGGCGCTATTAGGACCGTTGACAACGCTTGGTCAGCTTCCACGGTTCTAGAAGGAGGGATTTCCAGTCAGCAAGACATCTTTCCACCTACTTACTGTCCGAGCCTGATTACGGCCCGAATTCGCAAGGACGTCTTGCGGCGCAAATCGCGGCGTGAAGACGGCTTCTCCATCGTCATCATGCTGCGTCTCTTCGCTTTCCTGCCCGCCTTGGTTTCGGTGGCTGAGGCATTACTTTGCCCTGCCGGATCACCATGCGCTACCGATTGCGGCAATGTCCTGTCCGCCACGACGCCTGCCGACCTTGTCTGCAACCCAAACGCCTTCAGCAACAACCCTGCAGGCCAGCTGTTTGCAGGATGTGTCGACTGCCAGAGATCCAGCACATACTACAGCGGCAACGACAGCGACATCCAATCTATGCTTTGTACGTCTCCATTGGCGCAGCCGGTGCAGCAATATCGAAGCACTAACCGAGCGGCCATCCAGATAATGTCCGGTACGCATTATCGTACTGCCTCTGGGGTGATAAACCGGTGAAGAATCCGCAAGTGGTTGACACACCATGCATCACATCGTAAGAGTGCAACAATCCAGTCAAGTGGAGACCCGATATTTACATTCATCTAGGAAAGCCTGTGGTCCTTTTCGGAGTGCCGTTCAGTTCAAGAATCTGTCAACCGAGTACGACGCCTATCAGTATTGTGGCCTGTGGCCAATGACCGATGCGCTTGACTTCGCTGGTTGTACCGACTGTCTCCAGGCTGCGGGCCTAACTATTATGGCAAACTGTTAGTAAACTCGAAATGTGCCATCTCATTCTAAGCTTTTGCTGAAAAATCGTGGTCCCAGTTGTTACTTCTCTCCAGGCTGGGTGCCAACAAAGGCCTTCGCCTGGTCTCTTGATCGGTTTGAGTGGTGAAATCTTTTCCAAGACAGCAGTGCAGGTTTCGACACCCAGCCCGATAGCGACCGTCGATCCGGCATGGTTCGACCATGGTCCGCTGACGCTTGGTGCCAAGGTTGGCATCGTTATTGGAAGCCTGGTCGGCATTTTGGTCTTACTTGGCTGTTGCATCGTCTTTAATGGCAAACGAAGACGACGCGCGTACCTGCGCACCCTCGATGGTAAACAGGCCCAGACAGGACGGCCTGTCCCAAGCAGACAGCGTGAGATGGGGGAGACGCCAGGACAGCAGCCTTTCCGTGGCTATGATGATACTCCTCTCAGTCAGCGACCATTGCGAGGATGGGATGACACCCCCGTAAGCCAGCAGCCATCTCGTGGCTGGGACGATTCCCCTATGACGGTATATGGCGAACAGCAATATCCAAGATACGTCTCACCATACTCGACTCAATACAACAGCCCGGTCAGCGCCCAGGAAGGCCATGCCATGCAGTGGCCAAACGCTGCTTTAGCCCAGAACAACCCCGTTGGCGGCGGTGCAACTAGTGACTATGCAGCTGATGCACACTGGACCCCAGATCAGGTAACTGACGATAAAGGAAAGTCGAAGGTGGAGGCCTATGAAATGCACGACGTATGTGAAAGTGAAAGCTGTGGCAGCCACTTTCCGAAGAGAAACGAGGCACCTGTGTTGGATGATACTGGGTCTAGAAGACAAGACGATACAGGTTCAGCACAGCACACGTTGGCTGAACAAGAGGCGAAAATTAACAAAAGAGTCTGAGGTTGAGTGTGTTTTATTTTTTTCTATTTCACATACACGAAGATGTGAGCGGTCAATTTGCTTCACACGCATGTGGGCGAGTAGGAGTTTTTGGTGTACAGGGACATAATTATCTGTGTTCGGTGTCAAGTGGATCCCTGATGCAGATCAGTACTCGTGCGTAGGACTTTTCATTCAGAATCTCATACCCCGACTTTCTCAAAGCAATAAATATCGATTCAACATAGCACTCGAAGGAGGGAAGGAAAAAAAAAAAGATGTTTGGCTTGAGCACGACTTGACTTGCAGAGGCAGCCTTCCCTATGGCTGACTGTGGCTGCAAGCTAAGCCTGATGTAGACTAGCGTTACCCATCAGCCACGCTTTGCAAGGCTCAAAGTCCCCACAGACGGAGGAGAAAAAAAAAATCAAAATCGGAAGGTTTTCAAACCATCGCTGCAAATCATCACCACGAGCCTGCAAGCACGCCCTCGTCGAGTCACCCCCATACGAGTGTGCATTATCTGTTTGGCTGCAGGATCCCGGTTACATTGAAAAAAAAAGGCCAACATGACAATGGAAGTTGACAAGAGGAAGAAGGTGGATGAGGAGTACACCATCAAGCCCCAGGCTGCGACACCTGCTGTAGACACGAGCTCGTGGCCTCTTCTCCTCAAGAACT
This sequence comes from Balansia obtecta B249, assembly GCA_000709145.1. NCBI lineage: Eukaryota > Fungi > Ascomycota > Sordariomycetes > Hypocreales > Clavicipitaceae > Balansia > Balansia obtecta. Next base: position 113,176 of record JFZS01000018.1, read on the forward strand.
ATGACAAGTGTGAGTAGCAGCGTCCTGGGAACCTGGGAGCATTCAATTGGTCTCTTCCACACATATAGACCAATTGAATCGATTTTGTACCGGACAGATGCACTGACAGTGGCGATGTTTTCTCAGTGCTCGTCCGCACCGGTCACTTCACACCCATCCCCAATGGCTGCTCTCCATTGAAGCGAGACATTAAGTCCTACATCAGCTCTGGTGTAATCAACCTCGACAAGCCTTCCAACCCGTCCAGTCACGAAGTTGTGTCTTGGGTGAAGCGCATTCTACGGTTTGTCGAGTTCTCGTGCCCCCAAGGTAAGGGACGCGGGGGACAGTTTCGCTAACATAAGACTGAATAGTGCCGAGAAGACTGGTCATAGCGGTACCCTCGACCCAAAGGTCACTGGATGTTTGATCGTTTGCATCGACCGTGCTACTCGTCTCGTCAAGTCCCAGCAAGGTGCCGGGAAAGAATACGTATGCGTCATTCGTCTCCACGACAAGCTGCCTGGCGGTCAAGCCCAGCTCGCCCGCGCCCTCGAGACCCTCACCGGTGCTCTGTTCCAGCGACCTCCCTTGATCTCTGCCGTCAAGCGTCAGCTTCGTATCCGAACCATCCACGAGAGCAAACTCATCGAGTTTGATAATGACCGCCATTTGGGCGTCTTTTGGGTCAGCTGCGAGGCCGGCACCTATATCCGTACCCTATGTGTCCACCTTGGTCTTCTTCTTGGTGTTGGTGCTCATATGCAGGAACTGCGTCGTGTTCGCAGTGGTGCTATGGATGAGACTAAGCAGTTGGTTACTTTGCACGATGTGCTTGACGCCCAGTGGACCATGGACAACACTCGTGATGAGTCCTACCTACGCCGAGTCATCGCTCCTCTCGAGACTCTTCTGACCTCTTACAAACGTATTGTTGTCAAGGACAGCGCCGTCAATGCCGTCTGCTACGGTGCCAAGCTTATGCTTCCCGGCCTTCTGAGATATGGTATGTAGCCTTGCGAAGCATGGTGGCATGATGGACCTATTGAAAGCTAAATAATTTTTTTCCTATAGAGGCCGGTATTGAGCATCATGAAGAGGTTGTCTTGATGACCACCAAGGGTGAGGCCATCGCCTTGGGTATTGCTCAAATGTCTACTGTTGAGATGTCCACTTGCGATCATGGCGTTGTTGCCAAGGTCAAGCGATGCATCATGGAGCGTGATCTCTACCCCCGACGATGGGGTCTTGGCCCGGTCGCTCTGGAGAAGAAGAAGTTGAAGGCTGATGGCAAGCTGGACAAGTTTGGCCGTCCCAATGACAGTACTCCTGCTAAGTGGACGTCCGGATACCAGGACTACAGCACGAGCGATACTGGTGCTGCCGCCGCTGCTGCCGCCGCCACGGCCCCGGCCCTGGCCCCGGCCCTGGCCCCGGCCACACCGGCCGCGCCTACCCTCGTCAAGAAGGTCATTGAGGAGGCCAAGGTAGAGAATTCTACTCTTGCAACCGAGGACGGTGAGAAGAAGAAACGAAAGAAGCACGAGGGTGAGACGCCAGATGAGAAGGCTGAGCGCAAGCGAAGAAAGGCTGAGAAGAAGGCGGCCAAAGCTGCCAAGAAGGCTGCCAAGGGTGAGGCTGCCTCCGACGATGGCAGCGAGTGAGCCGAGTGTCTTGATTGGCTACTTCATGCTGGTGGGCAACGGGAGTTGTTGGGTTTTATTCTCTCTATCTTGTGGGATATGGGGACGGTTTTTGCTGTACCATATTCTGTGACCTTTGGCAAAATGGCGTTTTGGCATACACTGTTTGGGCGGAGCAGCTGAGACTCGAATACCACAAAACTTGAATTACTCTTTGCATGTGCGCATGACTGACGTGTATGTGCGTACTTTGGCACCTTGGGTTCTTTCCACTTCATGTCTATGCATCAGCAAAAGTGTGACCGAATGACCTTCCGGATTTGGGAAAGTAGGGCTGGGTAAGTATGGTGGCCTATGCACTCCTGCATGGTTCAGTGATGCCGTGCGTTGGTGATGTTGGCGATGAAAGGTGCCTTTGTCCACACAGAAGGTCTGTTTAAACGCCGAACCTGCAGTGCGAGGCAAACTGGATTGACGCAACAAGGGGGGGGGGGAGTATTGTTTGCTGATTGGCCAACCAAGGCTGGCGGGGCTCAAGGAAAGTGCGTCCAAAGGCAGGTCACAAGTACCCAGGGCGGTGTGGTCCACCCGGCACGGACCCAACGACATCTAGATCTGACATCTAGATCTGACATCTCACAAACAAAAAATGTGACGGCATTGGATGAGCCTGTTTAGCCGCCCGTTTTGATCTTCCCGAGGCCAGTGGAAGCTTCTATTTCCAAGTACGGGGTGGTGATTGGTCGCATTTCGTTCGGAATGTAGCACAGACGAGCAGTTCTCAGTCTTCTTCACATCTTGACGATTCACGGTCTGCGTGATAAAGCGTGATACAAGCACAACCGGATAGGACCGTCATTTTATCTCTTTCTTTTGACTCTTGCGAAATGGACGACATGGCGCCGGAGGCTTTGTGGGAAGTTGGACAAGAGCTGCTGTCCTCCCTGGGGCGGAGTGGGTGGTATATCCCGTGTTCATCTGCATCGTGAACTTGAGGCTTCCTGCATGCCGCAGCTTGCAAATGCATGTTGGTCCAGGTCGATTCTTGTGACACTACCTGCGGAGATTTCGAGGCCCCTCCGTTTGTTAGGGTTCTTAACGCTCGCTCTCCCGTTCTTTGGTTCTTCACATCGGTCATCTGGCGCACCTTGATCTGTTCTGCTCGCACGAGATTCTATCTACCACTGGCTGATCGTTGATCCCCCCGAACTTTCCATCATCGTCAGGAGCATCAGACCATGGCGCTCCTGACAAAGGCAATGACCGCTCTTCTCACCACCTCTCTACTTGGCCAGACGCGTGCTCTGCTCGTCACGCCCAACTCGCCCTGCTCACGCGCGTGCATCGACTCAGCGGGCCTCGATCCCTCGGATCCAAAGTCGTCCAGCACGAAGAACAATGACATTGTTTGCGAGGACAGACAGTTTGACCTGGAGGCCCGGGGCGACAAGTTCAGAAAGTGTCTGAGCTGTTTGCAAACGAGCACCTTCGCTCAGGGCGCCGAGAGCGACCAGGCTTGGTTCCTGTGTAAGTTCAAGTCGCGCACCTCTTGTTTGATCCATGCACGGCGTGCTGATTTGTGAACACAGATAACCTGAGATATGCCTTCAACAACTGCGTCTTCGGGTTCCCCAATGCCACGGGGATGGGGTCCAATCCGTGCGCCACCTCCGAGGCCTGCGGACGGCTTGCGCCAGCTCTGGAAGAGGGCATCACGGGCGCGTCAGCTTTCGAGACGCCTGGATACTGTCGTGCCGGAGGCGGTGTCGTCACGGGCAAATTCTACGACAGTTGTCTTCAGTGCGTGCAGGCCGACGGGAAGCACCGATATCTCTCCAACTGTAAGTCGGTGGCGTATTCGCCAGCCCCGGCGTCCGTCCACATCTAGACATAGACAGCATCTGATCTGCGGGAAATAGTCCTCGTCGCCATCGAAGCAGGGTGCAAGCAGAAGCCACATGCAAGTCTTGCCCTCGGCCTCAACGAAACCGTCTTCACCACCCACACCATCCGGCTCGCCGAGTCATCTGCACCGGCAACCCCCTCGACCCGTCTGAGCGCACCATCCATAGCCGGCATAGCAGTCGGCGTCGTTGTTCTCGTCGCACTCCCGGCGTGCGGCACGCTCCTACAGCTTCGCAAGCGCCGCAACTCCCGGGCCCGGCCGTCTCTCCCCTTCCGGCGCAAGACTCCCAGGCAGGAGCCGCCGTACCCTCGCGAACAGGATGACTACGATGATGAGCGCTTCTTCCAGGAAGACGGCGCCGTCGCTGCCGAACGGGCTGGCATGAGCTATGTTGCGAGATCGAGCCCACTTCCCTGTGTAGGTGTGTCCGCGCAGGAGCACAGCCAGTCCGCCAGGGCTGCTGCCCAGAAACAGTTGCATATCCAGACGCTGCCTGCTCCCCAGCCGGCGTGTACGCATCCACGGATGGTCAGCATCTCCCCGGATAACTGCACGCCTCCCACGTCTACAGTCTCGACCAGGTCGCATGTCCCGCTGCTGGATAGCCGCGAGCCACCGGCTCCTGCATGCACACTCTCCAAAGGCACGTCGCCCACGTCGGCCAGCATGCATTTCCGGAACGAAGGTACGCCCCTTGACCAGGGAGCAAAAGCCAGACCAGCCGTAGGCAGGGACTTTTGGAGGCGGGGGGCTAAAGCGCCGTCGACTTCGCCGGTCCACGAGATGAAGATGCAGTTTACTTTTCCTCCCCCGCCTACGAAGTAGGACTTTTTTTTTTTTTTTGCCCTCGAGCATGGGGCGACGGAGGATGTTGCTACGGACCAATCTTATATATCACATTGTGTCAAGCACGTTGAATTAAAAAGACAACTCGCATGTGAAGTGTGTGCACAAACGTGGAGTCCGCGCCCCGGTTTCAACCATGTCACGCGGCTAGTATCCGTAGAAGCAAACGCAGTGAGCCATCGTCACAAAATGCGACGTTCAATCTTGATTAAAATCCGGCCCAACTTCGTCCTCGACCTCACCCACACAACCAACACTACTACTAACTATTTCATGCCCGCTTATACAAAAATTGAAACGTGGTACAGACAAATCGCAGCACACAACAGTCTCAGGAAACAAGCAAACAAACAGTAATGAAACCCCCCTCAAGGGAGTATCTCCGCGGCGCTAGGAAGAGTCCGGAGAATGTCGGGTATCAGTAGTATGGGGTATTCGGTGTCTTTGACAGCTATAAGACGGAAAGGTTCGCTGACAAGACAGGAAAATGTATATATACGTAGATGGTGCCACTCAATTCAAGACCATGTTCCAGTATCTCCTAGTTCTCAACCATGTTCCAAAGGCATGTGCAATTGACCCAAACGCCGTTTCAAATGCTGTCGTCAAAACAGGGTGTTTCCACGCCCTGCGATTCGCTCCGTAACCGCTCGTTATGGGATCGAAACCAGTCCCTTCCTTCCTCCAACTCCTGCCGAAGTGCTTTGAGCTCACTCGTGAGCTTTTCTGCTTCGCTCATGACCCGCTTGTGTTTGCCACGATTTACCGTGTTATCAGTGGCTGTTCCCTCTTCAACGTCTTCTTTCGACGACCGCTTCCTCTTATTGCTCCCAGGTCCATCATCGACTGTCGGAATGCCCATTTTCCTAACTGGAGAACCAAGAGTCTGGCTCCCATCACTGACTGAAGCCCGTCGCACAGAGCTGTTGCTCAAAGACGAGCCGAATGCAAGAGTAGAATAATAGCTTGGCCTAGATCTCATGTCGTACGCCATGGACTCGGGCACCGCGGTTCCATCTGGCAGTTCTTCGATACCCATGGCCTTCAGCCTCCAACGTGCAGATGCGTTGCTGGTCGGTCGAGTAGCGGCAGGAGGCTCACTCTCTCTAGAAGACGACGATGGCAGAGAACGCCGAAATCGGCTTGGCTTGCCCAAATATAACTCTCGCAACGCCTTTGTTTTAGCGCCTATCTTTCTGCTCGATCCAGGCGAGGGTTCTCTTGACTGGCAGTTTGAGGTGACAGCGTTGCTCTCCGACCCGGACTCTTGTTGCGCAATCGTTTCAACAACATCTCTCTTCTTGGCCACGCCAGATGACACTCCACTTAACCGAAAGGCCTTTTGTTCCTCTCCCCGGCCCACGTTCTTGCGCTTTAGCATGTCCATCAATTCCTCTGGTCGATTTACCTTGGCAAGCTCTGCCCGGTGCTTTGCTGCTTTCTTGGCTGCCTCTTGTTGCAATTTTCGCTCAGCAGCGTGTTGTGATAAGTAGAACGCGCGGAGCTGATCTCGACCACTTCGACGAAGAGTACTAAGACGTTTCTCTCGAGCGTTATGTTTCCACTTGTAGAAATATTTGAGAGACAGATTGTATGTTCTGAATTTCTCGACTTGTTCGTTGATACGGTCCTCCTCGTCTTTCCGACGCTTTTCTGCTGCTTCCTTTTGAAATGTATCAAAGGTCTTCCTAGCTAATTCATCCAACACGAAAACCTGAAATTGTTCCAATATACCGTGATCACCCTTTACAAACCACTTCGTAAAATCGCCCATCAGGTCTCTTGGGGGTGTGGATGGCTTCGCCTGTGCAACTAGGTCTTTGGTTGACGAGCCTCCGTTCTTCTGGACTGGTGAAGGCTGAACAAGGGTTTCGGGAATAGAACTCGAAGTAGTATTTGCCGGCACGATCGCAGATGTTCCCGTCGCGAACGGACTTGGGGAGAGCTGCATTGAAGGAAATGATGGTCTCGCTGTAGTAGAGGGCGACGTAGCTGGAGACTGAGTCTTTTTCGTAATGAAACTTGTCCCTCCGAGATTACCCGGAAATGAAGGCTTGCTCAGAAAAGTTGATTTTACGTCCGTTGCAGTGACAGTCGGCTTGGCGATATTGAAACCATTTAACGGCATAGAGCCCAGAGAAGTAGCTGATGACGAAGGTTTCAGGTCCGACTGGGTAACTGATTGATTCTGTAAAGGAGGAACTGACTCGGGCGCGCCGGCGCCTGTATCTGCCGAATCGGCACTCGTAAACTTAGGCAGTTGCTTGGGTTCGGGGACGGGAGGCGGTGGCATGAGAATTGACGGTTTTTTCGTGTCCTTGTCGTTTGCTGGGCTACTGATGGCAAATGGATTTGGTGTTAGACGGCTCTCTGCCTTGCTTGCCAGCGCGGAAGTTGATATTGTCTTGGAGGATGCGGGGTCCTGCCCTCCAAAGAAAGACGTCTTCGCTGTTGATTCTGAGTCCGATGCGAACGGATTTGCCGACGTCGTAGGACCACTTCCAGTAATACTAGCAGTGCCAGTTCTCTCGGTACTCTTTTCTGTCGTGAATAAAGAATTTGAAGGGCTCACAGACGGTGAGGACTGGGGGTGTTTGCCAAAGCTGGTCGAAGGTGGCGCAAAGGGATTGTTCGTCATACTTGATGGTTGTGAGTGATCTGCAGCAGACGGAGATGAAACTATAAATTAGTCAGTTCTTCCGGTACAACGAACTTACGGGATTCATGACGTGTGTGCATTTGCCTCCTTACCAGCTTGGAAAGTTGATACGTTGGTCGCTGGCAGACTAGGGCTTCCAAACGACGACGACGACGAAGGAGAGTTCGCGAAGGGATTATTTTTTGCGGCACCAAGTGCACCAAAGGATGGTTTGGCGTGAGAGTTAACTGCTCCATCTTGAACAAACAGGCTGCCTTCAGACTTCAGTCCGTTGGCCGGTTGCCCTATATTAGGGTCTTCAAAAACAGTACGATGTATCACGTCAGGCAGAGGACGTGACGATCGTTTCCTCTCCACCATTTTTTGTGAATATTGATGCTGAAGTCTGCGATGAGGGAGTGGTCGTCTACTATCCAGGACCAGGATTTTTCGGCCTAGGTCAGATGGATCTTCTGGATCAGGTTCGAATTCCAAATCATGCAGTTCAGCAAAGCGTATGGCTTGTTGAACTGTATCGAACTGAAGAAATTTGTTGAGCGCCGTTGCTGTCACATCCTGAGCAGGATATTTGGGTCTAGAAAGCGCTCGTTTTATGGTCTGCAGTATCGATCTGCGAAGCTGGGGAAAGTGGCATTCGGCGAAGCATGCCATTGTATATGAGACCTTTGGGTCTTTCACAATTCGAAAATAGGCTTGAGAGGCAGCAGAAGCTGCTAGTAAGGGCCCGTTCTTGAGCGGTCCGTGGAAGTCGTGCGTATGTTGAAGAGCCTCAACGAGTGACACAGCAGTTCTGACATCGTCAGAGTCCCGCCAGTGGTGGGGCTTCCATTGTCGCTGGAGAGTCTCTAGGATGCTAGGATCTTGTGCGTGGAACAAGAGGTAGTAAGCTCTGAACTCGGATTCATTCTCGCATTCGATGCCTTGTTCACCACAGTCGTCGTAAACGTCTCGTAGGGACAACAACGCCTTGCCCAGTTGCTCAAGCTCTTGTTGTTGAACGAAATCGTCGGGTGCCTTCCCTTCCTGTGATAAAAGGTGCAGCGAAGTAACGTGGAATCGAGCAATATTCTCCAAGACATAGACCTGTGTTTTTGTCTCCTCGGGGGTGAGTGAAGAGAAGAAGGAGAAGTCCCGGCGTATGGCACGCGTTCGATCCCAAAGGAAGCCGTGAACAATAGGTAGATTGCCATCATCGCGCAACAAGTCGTCCAAGAGATAGTCCAACGTTCTGCGAAGAGATAGAACTGAGCGTACATCCATAGGAAGCGGCGCTTCCTGCCCAGCCGCTGAGCGCGCCAGCTTCTTGACCATCTTCTTTCTATTTGCGAATGTCGTTGTTGGGTCTTTCTCGGCATGAACAACGTCCAACTCTGTGATTCTCGTGATCTTCTCAAATTCCGGACACATGTCCTCACAAATTCCTTTAAATTCGATGGCATCGCTGAGAGCCTTTCGCTTTTCGGGGTCATCGATCAAGCCGGCCTTCGTCAACGATATTCTGACCTTTTTCCGATAAGTCTCATATTGTTCTCTAAATCTCGCCATGGTCTGCTTGTTATTTGGATTCCCAGGTTGTGATGGCCAAGGCGGTGGATTAATTCCATCTTGTCTCAGCCTTTGATAGATCTTTCTTGCCAATGGGTCGGCTTCGTTGCAGGGAATCGCTGTCGTCTCGCTCCCCGCGTCGGAAGAGGTGCTCGATGGCGATGTGGCTCTGGAATCTTCGTTTTCGGGTTGAAAGAAGTTTAAAGTGCCATTCTTTTGGTTGGATTTGCCGTTCAGTCGAGGCTTTCCGTGACCAGTTTGGCCGTGAGATTTCCTAGCAGGGCCATCGGTGCGACCGCCTTTGCCTTTCTGCTTCCCACCATCGTCGCTTAAACTCGTTCCTTGGGTTTGGAAAGGATGGCTAGGCTTCTTTTCACGCTTCTTTTGATAGCCCGCACCGTCACCGCCAAACGGATTGGTCTCGCCTTTGGAGGGAACGACTGCGAATGGGTTGTGCACCGGCGCCGCGCGGAGCGTGCCTTGGGCGCAGGACGCAAACATTTAGTTCCGGCAGTGCAACAAATGTCGCATCTAGCTATATAGTTGATTTGCACATGAGGGAGTAGTTTGGGCGCCAGATCACAATTGCGTAATGATGATCGATCAGGCAGTACCGGAGAGGACTTTTTCGAAGCTATGCGCAAGGCCGTTTGGAGCTCCGAGTCTGTAGGTTGAGCTTGGCTCACGTGACCTAAACACGGCAGGTCGTACAAGCCGCTATGTCGAATCACGAAGCACAAATTGCGGGCTGATTGAGGATGGTGTGAGAATGTTTCGTATATCTTTTGTTTCTTTCTTTCCGTGCTCTGGAGCGCTGATGCTCAGAACATTGCGGAAGTTCAGTTTGTATACTGGCCCACGACTGCCCAATGAGCTTTCAGCTTCCGCGTCCAAGGCTTCAGCCACCCTGATTTCAGCTACAATGGAAATTTCACGAAGAAATGCCTCGGGATTGAGGCAGATCAGGTCGTTGATGTGGTGTACAATCAAGCGCGTTAATTTTATTTCGAGAAATTCGTCAAGTCATTATATACTTTATATCAATTGCCTGGAGGTCAACTAAGCCCTTACATTTCGCCCACGAATGCGTGCGGGCCCAAGTTCTCTGCGAATTTCTTCCAGTTGTTCAAGGCCAGTCTGAGCCTTCGATTTCTTGTTTGTCCGCTTACCAGGTTTGGTGTAGCTTCCAAGAAAATCGTCCAAGATGTTGTCAAAGTCCTTTCTCATGGGTCCGTCTACTGTCGACACTGTCGACAATTGTGACACTGATGCCATGTCATCCGCTTCATCCTCGTTGTATTTCTCCTCAATGATATCAAATCTAGCGTCCAAGAGACTCATTTGCTCTGTTCGAACCAAGGAAGACGAAGACATGGAGAAACTGGATGCGTTTGTCAGGGCACCTTTTCTCTTCTTTCGCCGTCCACCATTCGTCGTAGTGGTCCAAGTAGACTGAAGTTCTGACTGTGACGGTGCAACTGCGGGTTTTCCAGGGTTTTGCTCCCTTTTAAACTTCTTAAAGTCCTCCATCCAGTCCTGCGACGGCCCTACCTCAGGCTGTTCTTTAACCTGCACAAGTTCGGGGACTTCCTCTTTGTACTCTTTCCTTGGCTTGGCGGTATCGTCAGATTCCCAGCCTTCATCGTCGTCGTAGAATTGATTCTCTTCGAACTCGTAATCATCAATCTCTTCTCCGTCCTTGGTAAGGTTTTTGAAAATGGAATCATCTTCATCGTCCACATACGCCTCGTCTTCTAGAGCTTCGAGGACTTCTCTTAACCTAGGGTCCATATCTGGTTGGAATCCAGCGATGGCGTCAGGGATTTCTTGTTGCGCCTGATATGTGACCCTCGTCAAGTTTTTGGATGGGAGGATTTCATCATCGAATAGATCCCCTGATTTGTGTTCCAGGTCCAGCTTCTTCAACGCATCGTCTAAAGATTGTTTTTGCTTTCCCTTGTTCGTAGTGGTAGCTTCGACGAATACAACCTCGCCCGAGCCAGAATTCAGGTCCCGCAGATGTTGCATATAGTCATATTCGGAGTCGTCAAAATATACGCCATGACTGGCGGCTTCACCTTCGTTAGCACGAATCGCAGCAGCTTCTGACCCCAGTTCCGATGCCAAGTCGTCGAGATGTTTTACTTTCGACGATCCGGGCTTTGGCTGAGTCGGATTCAGGACCATCGACGGGGCAGTCTCGTCGTGGATGAGAGGGTCATTCTGTGGTCGGTGGACCAGCGTGAAGTGCTGGGCCGTCTTTTTGTCACTGCAGGTCAGGATGAGCAATAGAAGACAGAAGGAACACATAGGCAATAGTCTGGACGTACATCCACTTTCCTCGGGGCATTTTGACGTTGTTTGCGTGATGCTAGCCAGACCTCACAGCTGTGCCTGCAGGACATAAATGTGAAAACGGACCGAGCGTGGGTCAGGAAAATTTGGACCCTCGTTGGGATACAGTGTGCGCCGCGATAGTACTGTACAAAGAGTGACATTGCGCATGTACATGTACCGTGTTAATAGGAATCGCGTCGTGGTGGAAGAAAATTTGCCCCTCCATTGATTGTGACGCATTCCTCGATTAATCAGCCCGCACTGCGCGCAGTCAAGAAATAGAACGGCGCCTCCTGAACCCAAATCTTACTTCCGAATCGTCTCTAAAGACCACATTGTCTCCGTTTTCTCGAAGTTGTCTGGTTCCGTCGAACACACACTATTTCTTTCCCAATTACGCACAAGAACGGCTCGGCCAAGCCGCAACCGCGAAAATGGTTCTTGCAAAATCCAAGAAAAGCGTGGGGCTCGGCAATGCGTTGATGAACGATCGCTTCGGCAAAGGCAAGGCAGTCGACCGACAGAGAACTGCCGCCATAACGAGGACGAATCATGCTACCGGAGAGCAGTATCTCGTCAACGAAAAGCAAGATGCCGCGTGGGTCAAGATGCGCTCTGTTACAGAACAGGGTGCCCTCGATGAGTTCTTGGCCACCGCGGAGTTGGCGGGCACTGACTTCACTGCTGAGAAAATGAATAACGTGAAGATTATTCACACGGACCAGAAGAATCCCTATCTTCTCTCTGCGAATGAAGAGAAAGCCGCTCTTGGCAAGCATCGCCAACACAGGAACCGCCTCACAGTTCCCAGACGGCCAAAATGGGATGCCACCACCACCCCACAAGAGTTGGATGTCAGAGAGCGAGAGGCGTTCTTGAGCTGGAGGCGAGGACTTGCCGAGTTGGAAGAGAATAACGACCTTCTAATGACTCCTTTTGAAAGAAATCTGGAGGTCTGGCGTCAATTATGGAGAGTTATTGAACGGTCCGACCTCATTGTACAGATTGTCGATGCCAGAAATCCGTTGCTCTTCCGATCAGAGGACCTTGAATCATATGTCAAGGATATTGACCCCAAAAAGGAGAATCTTCTTCTGATCAACAAAGCCGATATGATGACGCCTGCGCAGCGTAAAGCATGGGCAAAGCACTTGAAAAAGGCGGGTATTTCTTATAAATTTTTCTCGGCACAGTTGGCCAAGGAGATGATCGAAGCAAGAGATCAAGAGAGCGATTCTGAAGATGATGTTCCACAGCAATCATTACGCCGCGCCAGAAGACAGGCTGTCCAAAACACCGATTCAGCACAAGAGGGGGTGGATGAGGAGGATGGATCTCGGGCAGATGCTGAAGAGGACGAGGACACCCAGATCCTTACAGTCGATGAACTAGAGGAAATTTTCTTGCAGCATGCACCAAAGAATGCCAGTAAGTTTGAGCTCGATTGGAGATGCTCTCGTAAGCAACTAACAAGTCTGTGTATTAGACGCAGAACACAAGTTGCAGGTAGGATTGGTCGGTTACCCCAACGTCGGAAAATCATCGACCATCAATGCCTTGATCGGTGCCAAAAAGGTATCAGTCTCTTCTACCCCCGGCAAGACCAAGCACTTCCAAACCATCCACCTCAGCGATAATGTCATTCTCTGCGACTGTCCCGGTCTGGTATTCCCGAACTTCGCCTTTACCAAGGCCGACTTGGTCTGTAACGGTGTCTTGCCCATTGATCAGATGAGAGAGTTCAACGGCCCAGTTGGGCTGGTCGCGCAGCGGATCCCACGACAATTCCTGGAAGCCGTCTACGGTATTCGCATGAAACTGCGACCGATTGAGGAGGGAGGGACTGGTGTCCCTACAGCCGAGGAATTGCTACGAGCGTACGCCACTGCCCGGGGGTTTTCCACCCAAGGCCTAGGCCAGCCTGATATCGCCAGGGCATCGCGATACGTTCTGAAGGACTACGTCAACGGCAAGCTCCTCTTTGTCCATCCACCCCCGGGAGTCGAAGACGCCAGGGCCTTCAATCGCGAGCTCTACAGCGAACTCAACTTGCCCGAAAAGCGAAGAGCTGCTCTCGTAGCCGCTACCGAGTCCATGTCCTTGGCCGACGATGAAAGCGTCACTCTAGACCACCCAGACTTCATGCCCATTCCCGCAGGACCGAAGACGCGGAAGCTTGACGCTGGCTTCTTTGGTGGCAAGGGTTCCCAGGGCCACGTCAGCATGCCCTTCAACCACAAGTATCATGAGCAAGGCCTCGCGGCAGGGAAGATGCTTAGCGGCCGGAAGGCCCGCACCGCCATCGCCTTGGAGAATGGGATGGACCTCAAAGAGGTGCAGATGGGAAGCAAGAAGCATTTCAAGGGCGGTGCGCGAATGGGCAAGGGACGGAAGACGAGGACGAAGACCCCTAGGGATCTGGATGACTAAGTAGCAGTTACATGAGCATATATCGACGAAAGGCATTTCCAAGACTGTGCGACGCTCTTACTCGGCGAATCTGGGTCGTAGGCCGGCTCATTTTCCGCGTGTCGTAGTCTCACCCCAACTCATCCGCAACCTCAGTCACCCAAGTTCATAGAAACACGGCGACAACGTAACAATTCTGAAACGCCACGACCACTCATCCCATCTCACACACTTGATCCAGACTGCAAACCGTTCATCACATTTCCCCCCATGGACCATTAGAGCACCGTCTTGTATGGAGTATATTATCATCAGCATCGCCCATACAACAACCTCAACCATCCTTACAACGTCTAAAGTGGCAGCCGTCTTCGGTACGCTTACAGGCTGAGACTACATAGGAGGTCGAGAACAAGTGTACAGCTAGCTACTTATCGATATCATCGGCATGTGAATCATTTCACGGGTTCGTCTTTGCAACTACCATCAGGTAGATAAACGTCAAGATTCTAAAGTGGCCTGTCGCCGGCGTATGGACCGGCGTGCATCCCTAACCAACATGTCGAAACCAGCGTTGAACTCTTCATAGATCCGCACATGATTTAGATTCTATCTCGACTATGAGTACACATGTCGCTGATTAAATGCTGAAAGTATCCACTCCCGATGCGAGAAGAAACATTGAATAAGATCAAAATCGGACCGATGATCAACTATTCCATGCTCCTTACTTAACAGAATGATAGAAAGACGCATGCTTGTCACGGGTGCTCTGCCGAGGTACTTCCACAAGTACTAACTGGAGTCGCTTTTCTTTCCCTCCTCAGGAACCTTGTCCGCCCTGCGACGGCGATTCCAAGCACAGGTCAGACTTGCAGCACACCCAGTCGCTGCATTGATGACGGCATCGACTACACCCCACAGCACATGCGAGTTGCCACCTTCTAGGAAGCTGTCTCTCCGGACCTGGAAGACAGTTCGAACTGCTGCATGATCGGACGGCCACTCGTTCTCGTAGTGATCGGGCTCCGCTCTTGGTTGGCCCACCACAACAGCTTCGGACGACAGGGTCTTGAGGCCTTTATAGTAGATGAAATCAATTCGGTCCTTTGGTTCCCGTCGACCGTCGTTATCCAGATAGATGGGTGACCAAGTGAATCCAGGCTCGGCGAGGGGGTCCGGGTGCACCTCCCTGAACGAGTCGACCAGGCCAGCATTGACGGGATGTCTCGAGGTTGGCCAGGGGAAGTACCCAATTCCGCAATGAAGCTTGTTTGTGGCATTCGTCCAGTCCAGATGCGATGGTGCATTGAAGTCGCCGGTGAAAATGACGGGGTGCTGGTCAGAGTTGAGCAGCTGATCATGCATGCTTTGCATAATGTTCTTGATCTGCGGAGTACGCCTCGACTTTATTTCATTCTCTAACACCTGCTCTTCCTTCAGGTGATCAAAGCAGAAGTCGTAGGGTCCATAGGGTGTGTAACCCAAGTGGCAATTCCAGAAATTAAGCTCGTGCCCACGATCTAGCGCGATGCGCACGGAACCAGCTGCTTCAATGGGATCATATATCTTCACAATGGGATAGCGAGATATGATGCCCACGTCGTTGCCTTGGCAGTATTCCCAACCCAAAGCTTTGCCCAGGCGGATAGCATGACCGCCAGTGCTCTCCTGAAGTCCCACAATGTCAGCGCCGCTGTTGGCAATGAACCGTACTTGCTTAGCATGGTAGTCCTTGACCTGGGTGCCGCCAAACCATAGGTTGAATGACAAAACAGTCAGCTCCTCTACCAAGGGACCCCGCTTGTGAACAACTGGAATCGTCACACGCATTTCCGCGGTAGATCCATTGGAAGCAACAGCCTCGACAGTGAAGGTAGTGTTTACGGCAGACTCGGGTGGCGTCCCGGTAACGATACCATCAATTGACACGTTGACCCATTCATGTGTCTGTGTATCAGCTGAATTCGAGTCTTTCGTCTTGGCAAACTTGCTGCTCCCATCCGGTGGGTTACCAAGCATGCCGGAAATTGTGGCCTTAAACGGTTCGCCTTGACGGGCATTATGGGTCTTGAATATGTCTGTGATGAAAGATAGTTCCCCCTCCCCGGGGTTGAAGATGTTGATAGGGTTAGCCAGCCACTTGTACTGACCCTTGGAAAGGAAATAAGCTTTGTACTCCAAGCCCGGCTGTAGCTTGGTGGTGTTGACCCTAACAGTTCCACTTTCATTCGGGGCGTATGCCCACTCCAACGACTCTGCAACACGTCTTTGTGAGTCCGGACCGCCCCCGAACGAATGATAGATGCCAATCCAGTTTTGAGGGTCCGCATGAGGAGTCTTGTATTCAAAAGTGAGTGCAGGCTCACTCTTCAGGACGGATATAGAACCCCATGGGCCGGAGACATCGAATGTTACAGGTTGAGCCAGCCACCCGTAGTCGTCATCTTCAAGGAAGTAGGCCTTGTACTGTCCTGGAGGCAAGTTGGCACTAGAAAGCTCGATTTCGCCTTCAGCATCGGGAGCATAACCCCACGATAAGGAGTCCTGGTTGTACTTTTCGTTGTCTGGGCCGCCACCATTGGACGAGTAGATGCCAATCCAGTTCTTCTCATTAGGACTCCTGGTGAAGTAAATAAAAGACTGGTAGAATTCTTTACTGGTTGGCGCCAAGGCAAGCGATCCAGATGTCGCCGCTCTCGGCACGACTTCAATAACACCGTTCTTCTTACCCATTTTGTGTGCAAAATGAGCACTCTCCTGGCTTGATTTCGAATGAACAGTTGCTTCCAACCCGGCTTGTCGACGTCGTACTTGGCGACTCTTCGAAACAAAAGCCAGAGCGAGACTGACTGAAGTCGCCTGTATGAGCAATTGAAACCTCCTGACGGGCAATCAGGGTAAAGGTAGAGATACAAGAATTGCAACAAAGACATGCCTGGGAGGGGTAATTGATGATGGCAAAGAATGATAATAAGGAAACAATATCAAGAAAAGAAACGTCTTCCCTTGAAAATGACATCACAATCCTCAGGGTGCTGACTCGTGTCATGCTTGTTTTGGGACCTTGGACGACGCCAAGCCAAGGAAAGCAAGGAAGAGAGGATGAAAGACAAAGCGTGCGACTTACAGATTTGTGGGATCAACGATTCAGTAGCTAGTGCTCACCCCTCACGCACAGTAGGGGATGATCTATGCTTGATGGCGTTGAGAATGGCAACCGCCGATGAAACACCAAAAAGGGCATGGGACGAAGGCTGAAGCTACGTGGCTCGAGGAGGCTGTCGGGTGTACGAGGTACTATGTAGGGACAGACAGACTTGTCGCTTGAGGTGTCAAGGTTTGCATCCTCACCGCGTGGCTGATGCTTGATCTGGATTCAAAAGGAGGACGGTGATATTAAGCTTCGTGGAAAGGCTGCGATGGGCAATGGCCGTGAGAGCTTGAATGGATGGACTTGGGATGAGCTTTGGTGATGGAAAGGCGGCCCTTGTTCGGCCAATGACACGATGGCGTTTAAACGAGCTGAGAACTGGGCTAATTAACAATAAATTCATAAATTCCATTCTGCAGAAAGCGGCTTGTGGGGCTTGTATGGTGCAGAAGTGGGTACTGGAGAGTCCCAAGATGACTGAGCCTTGCCATCCGCCAACCTCCATCCTCCATCCTTTGTCCCTCCCATGCTACAACCGCCAACTGTAGACGAAAACTCTTCTGACAAGAAAATCGAAGGGAGACAAAAAAAAAAACAGTTCGCACACAACGGAGCAGAAAAACGAGGAATGGAAGCATGGGATCAGCGCGCTTCAAGGCGTCACAAGGGCGTCAACTCTCATCTGCCTCTATCGTCCCGGACGGAATTAGAGGCTCAGAAGCGATAGCCAGCCAACTCTGATCAGCGTTCAGTGGAATCCTTTCTTTCGACTAGGCAGTTTCGTTTCTTTGACACTAATATGGCTTGGAACATTAAACTACTTGCCGGTTGGGCCCGGGGCCATTCCAGCTCGGGACGGGCTAAAGGCCAGAGACGGAGAGGAGCATACTTTGCCTCTAGCGTCGCAGGTTCTAGCTCGTCCCTGAAATTGCATTGGCTCATTTACAAGGAGGTTTTCTCGCGTGGTTTATTGAAGGACCATGAATGGTCGACCAGGCCTGCAGTGCAGACGGAGTAGCCCTACGGCAATGTTTGTGCATCAATATTACATGTGACCAGCTACCGTGTGTATCCATTCCCGTGCTGAGTTTCTTTTGATTCATAAAGTATTCAGGTTGTGTGACGCTGTTGCTCTTGCTCATTGACATCTTTCGTCTTGCGCAATATCTAGGTACTGAGCTTGCAGCGAGCACATGGCATCCTACCAATCCCATATACTCCACGGTAGACGGGACCTCATGACAAAGTGATTCTGTTTAGTTATATACTTGTAATTTGCATTATCTATTTACATCTAGCATGCAAGTGTGTGGGTATGTATATCGCAAGCTCTGGCCCATCTGTTCCTCATGTACGTCGCGTTGCCCGATATTCATCCTAGCCCATCGCCCAAACTCAATCTAGTTATAACCATTATAGCGACGGGGTAGACGAGCAGAGTGCAGAACATTAATAATTAAAGATCATCAAGCTGGGATTCAGCACGAACGGCACCAAGGCGTGGAAGACTAAGTTGAGCGCCAGCGGCACGATGACGGTGAAATCCGTAATCGCCCAGTCGGGCGGCGCAAAGGCTCCCAGATACGTCATGCCTCCCGCGATCAATATAAGGATGAGATACATGTACTTGAACGTCTTGAATATGCGGGGCATCTCCTGGAAGAAGTTGCTGTCCTCCTTCTCCTTGGAGGTCGATCCCCATTGCATGTCCACGTGGAACATGTGCGCCAAGATGGCATTGGAAACGTGGAAGGAGATGCCGCCGAAGAAGGCGGTCATCATGGGCATCCACTTGAAGTTCTCCATCAGGGCTTTGAGCAGAGACTTCTCGCCGGTGCGATAGCGAACGACGGCGAGGGCAACGGGCCCCGATAGGTTGAAGACCACCACCAGCGAGAGGAAGACGTTCCAGGAGGTGAGGTAGCATGAAGCGACGTCGTCTCTGAACCAGCCGATCAGGAAGTAGTTCAGCAAGGAGAGGAAGAGGGCAGAGCCGAGCGCGTAGTAGGAGCACATGTATGCCAGGATGGACAGCTTGGAGGAGAGCATCATGTTGGAGGACAGGAAGGTGTAGAAGAGGGGGGTGAAGGGACCTTTGTACCAGCGGTGTAGGGGATGGAAGATCATCTCGTTGACGCCGTAGGCATATTTCTGCCATCGGGCAATTTCGTCATAGATGGTAAGTGACACGCCCTCCTTGAAGGCGTTGTCGTGATAATCAGCGATGCGGACCACATTGCCTGCGATTTGAAGCCGAAGAGCGATGTCAAAGTCTTCGGATACGTGTCTTTCGGACCAGTAGGGAATATAGCCGCTCTCTTCCGGGACACCAACGTCTTGTACAGCTGCATTGGTGAAACAGGAACTGGTTAGCTTTTTGGGAGTAGACGTATGGATCTCAAGAAGAGGAAGGAAACGCTTTCTAGAAAACATGTTGCTTACCTTGCCATCGGAGAAAAGCATTGTGCCCAACAAATGGCGCAACTTCTCCAGAGCCAATAGAAAATCGGATAGAAGAGTAGATCAGGTTGGTGAAATACGTGATGCCATTTTCGAAGTAGTCATGCGAGACTTGCATGACTCCCGTCGAGTGCTGCACAATCGCCACCTCGGGGGACAAGAACATCTCAGCCGCACCATACAAGAGACAATCCTCGGGCTGCCAGACAAGTAGATAATTATAAAAAGTAAGCCAATGACCGTCAAGTGTGCAAATGGGAGGGTGAGTCAGACGTGCGTACCACTCGTGTGTCAGAATCGACAATGAGAATAACTTCGCCGACGCGAATGTCGCCATCCGCCCAGGCCAGAGGGTTCTCCTCCAAGACTCTCTGCAGAGCCTCCTGGTACATTTGCTCCTCCTCTTCCTCGGTGATGAGATCCGTCTCCTTGTCTGCCATCTTGACATCGGCGCGCTCCTGCATGTAGGCCTCCACCTTCTGCGAGATGTTGAGGGCAAAGTTCATGTTGGAGGCCTTCTTGAACTTGCCCTTCCGGATGAAGCCCTCGTCGCCGTTGTGCTTGGGCCGGGCCACCCAGCCGATCCGATTGTCGCTGTAGAACTCCTTGCGCTGTCGAGCTTCCTCCTCTGACATGCCCGCACGCATTCCGTCGTCGTTGATGAAGATGTTGGCGGAGCCGCCGTGGGATTCGTAGTGGGAGATGGCTGCCTGGAGACTGCGAACCGTGGGGATGATGACAGAGCTCATGCCCTCCTTGTACACGGGCATCTGGATCGTCACCTTGGGAGGCATGAAGCCATCAGCGTATGCCCGGCGTAGACACGGCTTGTGGGCAGAGAAGAAGCGCGAGTTGGTGCTGACGCCTCCGATGGGCCCGATGATCTGGAACAGGTTCGTGAAGATGACCTGGAAGAAGAACATGGAAACGCAGATCAGCAGCGGTATCGGCACGACCAGAGCCATTCTCGTCCAGTCGTTCGCGAGCAGGCACTCCGTCACGAGCTTGCTCAGGTAGAATCCGATCAGCAGGCAGATGGACATGCAGATGGAGCAACCGACGAAGAAGGCAGACGCGCGCACGACTGGTCTGGCGACCGATTCAAGCCGGTCCATAGCCGCGTCCTTCTCAATCACCTCCTCGCCGCTGTTTGTCCGGGTCAGGATGCCGGGTGTCGATACTCCCATGGCCGGCGTGACTGTTCCCATGGGACTGGAGATACCAGACGGGACCATCAGGGACGGCGAGCTGCTCGGCATTTGCAGTATACTGAAAGGGAGTTTTCCATCTCCCCAAACCTACAGAGGGTCGTTCTGATCAGCACGTGCGTGATTCTTGCAACATGGCTCGCTTTCCTGTGCTTACCAGTGACAGGAGCTTCTCCTCGATAGCCGACGCCTGGGGGACGATGTTGGCGAGGTCATCATGCCACACCAGAACAAGCCGTTCTTGTCGGAAGACGCAAGCATACTGGAACTTTCTGACCGTAGCAGGTTGCGCAAGCGTCATGGAATCCAGAATCTGAATCTGAGATCCGTCCTTGAATCTCAGCTCTGTTTGCCCTGGTGTAAGTGAGGCCAAGATGCCGTCCAGCATCTGGGGCCTCAGTGTTACGGCTACGTTCAGGTTGAGTCTTATGACTGCTCCTAGAAGGACCTGATTCAATGGATTCGGAGCCGTGATGTAAGTGCCCCGAGATCTCCTCAGCAGCACACCAGAGCAATCATTGGGAGCCATCATCGATTCCCACGGCATCCATCCACTGGCCACCGCTTTGTTATGCAGGTACGACACCATCTGTTCTTTACTTTAGCGGACGTTTTTTTTTTTTTTTTTTTTTTTTTCCCAGTGCGCAAAATTATCCGCCACTTCGAAAGTGTTTTACGTACCGTTCGGAATCGGAAGTCATCGCCATGCTGAGGACGGGGCGTCGCCTGGCCGGGCCTGAAAACATCGGACTGGGCAGAGTCTGTAACAAAGGAACTGCTTCTGGGGATACTAGGTCTTTCGACCCCGTGGGATGATGCTAGAGAGGACATCGTGCTTTAGTCTCCCTTGACCATCCGTCAGAAAAAATATATATATTCTGCAGGCCGAGGAACACACCACAGGATGTGATATCCCGGACCGTTCCTTTATACAACCAGTGTCAGTTTTGTATCCTGGAGCAGGTTTTCCGATGGAGAAAAAAAAAATCTGACATGCTTTACCCGTGACAAACTCTCGAACAGAAAATACCATGATTGTGCTTCATCGCGCTGTTCTATTAATATCCGCTAGTCCAAATAAATCCGTGGACAGAACAAGCTCACCGGTGTTGTCAGATAAACTACTCTACATACCCCCTGGAATCAAGCAAATGTTCCAATGCCCAGATAAGAAGTGCCATGGGTCTAGTCGTCTGCTCCGCATACCACACCACTCAATCAACACCATCTTCAGACTTGAAATGTGATATTGTTTGTTACACTCATCAAGCGGATTGTGGATACTACACACCCTCAATGCCACGATACCACCCCTGCCTTGACGAGCAACCCTCGGCCAAATTGCGCCTACCTCGATACCGTGCTTATTATCAAGTTTTTCTCCCCCAAATTGTTCCAACCCACAATATCTGCCTGAGCATGAGAGAACTTGAGCTAGTTCCCAATCCTGGTCAGGTTCCTGAACATCAGATGTTCAACAAAAAGTGGCTTGGCCCCGACCAGCTGTGTGGAGATGCCAGCAGCAAAATTAAATCATGCGGCAGCAGGTATCCGGTGCAAAAGTTTCACTTAGAAGAACGTCTTTCGTAGTCTCTTGCATTACATGTTGAGTGGTCTCACTTACAAGGCCCCTCATCACAACAGCGGTTATGATATAGAGTTTTTGCCGAATTGTGAGTAGGTATTTTATTAATTGAGATTCTTCTCATAATTCTACATGACTCTATTATTGAATTTGATGATTTGAACCTCCAAAAAGCGCAGTTTGGGCTAGAACATTTCGGTCACCGGCTTAAAAGGCCCCCACCAACCTTTCACTCCAAGGCTTACTTGACGCTACGTTGTAAAAAAAAAAAAACTTGTTAGCTGCATCCGTCATGCAGAATTGGATGAAGATCTAGGACCCTAGGAAGTAGGGGACGTAGTATGTATCAGATTTTTTTTTTCCACGCACGGCCTCTTGATATCTCGCTGCCGTTGGCTCGGCCACGAAAGCTGCCTGAGCCTACAGCTTCCTTGCACATGCTCTCCGCTCTTGCCAAGGTTTTCTAACTCAAGCTATGCTTGGCATTAGGCAGCGGAGTCTTTTGGTCTTGTCTTTGCAAGGTCATAGTTTCGGTACGGAGGATGACGTTTTTACGTTTCGAGGAACAGTAACGAACACGAGCTTACCATGGTGGCAGAGTGGCAACCGTCTCTTGCATGGGTTAACCTGTCAAGAATGATATGTCTAGATGCCAGACAGGTGACGGACAAGACCACATCATTATGACAGCGGGAAATACCATCATCATACCGCATCCAATATCCGGAAGTGTCGGGTACCGGGATATGAGTGGCATCAGCCAGCTTCAAGAAGCCTACTATCGCGAATACCACATCCCACGTGCTGGCAAAGGTTTCATGTGTGGCTGACCTGGCCAAGCTAGGCGATTACGGGATGTATTGAGTTTCACCGTCGCAGCAACAGAATTATTGATTGGTACAAGTAGCGGACACTAGCTTACTAGCTTGGTCCATGATCCGTAGCGTATCGAGAAGGTATGAAGGAAAGGGGCAAGGGCAAGGCATGTGCCGCGGGATACTTGGACAGACGACGGTGTTTGAAGCCTACTGCGCTGCTCGGCTACCCAGTTTAGCGCCGGCGGTAAGCCGAGAAATCACCCTAGCATCAGTTTCGGCAGATGAATTAAGTTGATAGGTAAAAGGGAAGAAAGAAAAGAAAAGAAAAGCAGCAGCAGCAGCAGCAGCAGCAGCAGCGCGGGAGAGGAACCAGAGCTCGGCTGAAACCATCAAAGGACGACTTTTACCAGTACAACGTAGCCGCATGCGGAATATGAATTACTTACGGAGTAACGAGAACACAAGTGGAAGATGGCTTCTGGATAACGATGTATTTGGTCATTATTGAATTTTTTTTTTTTTTATTTTCCCAGTCTTTGGGCGTTGAGACGTAGCCTGCCCCTGCCGAACGTAATCCGACCTCGTCCGTTAGTCCTTCACCTGCATAAGCCTAAAAATAAGTACCATTATTATCCTTGCCTAGCTCAAAGAGAAAGAAAGGGAGAGAAAAAAAAATACGACTCACTGTGCCCGAAATGCGTATAAAAGGCCAATGATTGGGCACCGGGAGCAGGCATCATCAACTTGCGGTCATGGCACGGCTCGGGGCAAAAAAAAAAAGCAGACTTGGCAGATGCGAAAGCTGGAGGTCAGGCTCAACGGGAAACCAAGGAATATTGATTGACTTTAATTGGGGTTCCAGGATCTCCCGCGTGCACGCATGCACCTGCGAACGGCGTTCCCTGCTCCCCGAGCTGGCCTTCAAGTCGGCACCGACGAGGGATTGCGGAATATATTCCCAATCACAGCGACTAGTTCGGATGAACTTGCTCTGCGGTGGTGGGTTGTATGAGGATGCAAGTACTGACTATCGACGCAGCTGCCGGGGTGTACACGGCGCCGTACTCGAGCTTTCGTGCCTGAGCCAGGGGCAGGGGCAGGGGCGGTGGGGCGTAGTTTCCTTATCGGCGTCAGAGAGCCATCCACCCATGGCCCATACATGGCCCATACATGACCCACACATGGCCCATACATGACCCCCACACATGATTCATCCCATGTTTCTCTTTTCTTGATGCCGAACTGGCTCTATATCCGGTATTGAAGCCCCACAACCCCGAGCGCACGGTTCTCGATCTAAGTGCTGATGACATTTGCGGGTAATGCGGGTAGGAACATGGATTTGTTAAATTTCGTTTTTACACCCTTGCTTGAATTGCTACCGAGGACATCGGAGTAATGGTCAGTCCGGAGTAATAGTCCTCCGCAGCAACCTTTACCAACTACCATCGAATGATGGATGCATCATGTATAAGTCTTTCCAGGCAGCTGCAAAGTTGTCAGGCTTCAACATCCAGGCTGCCTGCTTGACGATAAAGGGTCCTTCTTGAGGACTCTTGAGTAGCAACGCTGGTGTGAGCCGCGGAGCAGGGAAATCGACCGAGCCCGTTGTAAATAACATTATGATGCACATCATTATACTTTGAGCAATCCACAGTCCTTGTGCTACCCAGTAATCCGTCCGTCCCCGTAGGAAGATTACCTTCTGTCACAGGAGCTTTTTTTTTTTTTTTTTTATTTTTTTTTTTTTTTTAATTTTGTCCGTGTATGATCCCTGTCGGTGCCACGTTAGGGGAGCCGCAACGGCAAGGAAGCAAGGCCCGTAGCTACACGTTCGCTGCAGACAACAACCTCGGCCATCTTTTTTTTTTTTTTCTCTTGGCCAAGATGGCCTTTCCTCTCGTCATCATCCATAGTCTCTTGGGTCTTGGCGTGCGGATGAGACGGACGTGCCCATGCCGGACGCCTCAAGCGTTAGCGGCGGTTGGAGAATTTCCCGATCCCAACTCTAAGACTTTGTGGCGCGCGCGACAACCTCATAGTTGGGCAAAACGTCTCCCGTCTTGGAAGATACATGCTTGGCTGTGCGTAGGGAACAATACAACAATACATTACAGACGTACAGCACAGCACAGCACAGCACAACACAGCTGCGCCGCAATGTCACCCAACCGAGTTCTGTAGATGGCCTGAGGGACTGGCCAATGACGCCATAATAATCATAGCACGCACTAGGCACGCCATGGTATGTACGTTATATTATGGATGGGGCCATTTGTTATTATTATTATTATTATTACAGAAAAAAAAAAGAGTTTTAAAAAGCATCCCGTTAGCTTTCTTTTCGCTCCGTCGTGCTGAGAGGTCGTAAACCCTGGTCGACCTGAGCTCCAGCAGGCCAATCAGAAGACCAGCTCTGCGCCACAGATATGCACTTTGTAGCCAGGTACAGACTAACGCCTAGGTTCATTTGGTGGTGGCCGGCAAGTCGGGCTGAGCTGTAGACTCCAACGCATCATCTATCCATCAATCGTTGTACCCCCCGGCACGACTGGCCCGTGTCGCTCGTGTTGTTGGCCCTTTTCTCCCCTGCAGCTGACCGATTATACATGACAGCGCACAACAGCGCTTGCCACGGTGGCTGATATGACTATGTGATTTTTTTAATTTTTTTTTAATTTTTTTAAATTTTTTTTTGCGTTCAACTGTGGCTGAAATTGCCAGTGGTAGAATGGTAGAATGCGACAGCTTAAAAGAGACAGGTTGTCTTGGAGCAGCACGACTTTTGATTGGCTGAAGGGCGGTCCCCCGTCAAGTACATGTCTACAATCATCTAGTATTCAGGGGTTGCATTGCCCTGTACACGATACAGTCCTGGAGTTCACTTCGAGATGATATGGCACGAGGGTACTGTGTATGCATGTATTCTACAACCACGGCTGCCGAGACCTACCTGTTGCAGTGAGGGATTTCGACGCAACTGTTTTGGGAAGGGCAAGTTGATTCATTCTGATGACAATGACCGGGCTTTGGTATCAATTGTCAAACAGCAGATTCTGTCCATCTGTCCAAGCAACTGGGGCTGGCACGCGACGGTGGGTTATCGTCCAATGTTGTCGGCAGATTCTATCAAAGCAGTCAGCACCGAGACCCTGGCCGGGAGCACCGAGTATCTCACCACCTGCTTCATTCGACAAGATGCTTCATGTGAGCTTGGACCAACCGCTAGGATACAACGTCGTCTCCGCCAAACATCTCCGTCAAACGGCTCCGTCAGCCACGCCGGCAATATAATGACAATTGGCACCTTTGTCAGGCTGACCCTCACAGCTCTCACAACCCTCACAACCCTCACAACCCTTGTCCAACATGCTTGCGATATGCATCCACGCCGCCAACTTAGTATCAAATGTCTAACCTAATATGGTATCCGCCGCGATCCCAGACAGGGGTGCCATGTCCCAACACTTGCTTGCGGCCAAGAAACACGCATCAAAGTCGGCGTTTGCGCTCCGCAGTATCATTATTCATAACGGTAGGAAAACTGCAATGCCTGGCCGTAGCCGCAGCCACACATTTCCCGAGCAAAAGCCATCCCAACTATGGGACGAGGGTACGGGTATAGCCGTGGCTATGGCTGGTCCTGATACCTATCAACTCGACTGGATAAGGCTCTTTTCATTCGTACTTGTTCGCAATTGTGTAACGCAATAAAAAAAAAACCAGCCAGGGCTTTTCAGCTACCAGCTTGGACTTTTCGGATGACTGGTGTTTGTTGATGTGATCTAATAATGTCTTCCTGAATCCTTTTCGATTTCTGTCTCTGTTGCCCTGTTGCCTTGCCGCACGCCTGTTCCATCAGTATCAGCGTGAGCACCAACCACCGGACAAGCATGGCCGAAATGCAAGAACCTTCGAGCAGCGGCTCACCCGTAATGCGTAAAGGTTCCAAAGTTGTGAGCAACCCGGATCTAGACGCCAGCTCCTCTGCTTTGGATGCTGCAGTCGGCCCATCTTGTACTGGAAGCCGGGATTCAGCATCGTTGGACATTGCGGCCAAAAAGAGATTCAAGAGTTATCGTTTACGCGGCGAATATGAAAAGCCATGGCTGTCGGATCCTGCTATGAAAAAGACGAGATGGAACGATTGGATCATCCGCGCCTTCATATTACTCGGTTTTCTTCTCTCGGGTGGTGCCTGCTTCTTGTTGGTCTGGCCATACAAAGAAGGTTCGGTAAGTGATTAGCCGTTGCTCTTGCCCAAGACGGCTCGACTCCCCCCCCCCCCCTTATGGCTCCTTCCTCTTCGGTTCACCATTATGCGGTGCCATTTCGAAAATCCGCCTGCCATACTGATCACTAAGGTCGGATACGACTTCGTGTCTGCTCTCCTTTCTCCTCCTGTCATCGACCACTAGGTACCTAGCTATCTACCTACCTATGCATGCACTTTCTGACCCTTTCAACTTCCTAGTACTGTCTCATTTTGGAGGACCACTTCAACACAATAGACAAAAACGTCTGGACCCACGAAGTCCAGCTCGATGGTTTCGGCACAGGCAATTTCGACTGGACGACCACCGATGAGAAGAATTCATATACCGACGCAGCCGGACTGCACATTGTTCCAACCCTCACCAATGAGACGACATCCATCACAAACGATCAGCTGTTTGCCAATTATACCCTTGACCTGTTCCAGGACGGCAGCTGCACAAGCCAATCCAACTATTCATGTATCAAAACCTCTGATCCCGAGAAAGGGTCCATGATACCACCAGTCCGCTCTGCGCGCTTGAACACTAAAGGCAAGAAGAGCATCAAGTATGGCAGGGTTGAGGTCGTTGCAAAACTTGCGAAAGGGGACTGGATCTGGCCGGCAATCTGTAAGTTTCGGCCGAACGTGCGAACGTGCCCGCTCCGTCTCATGCGCTAATTACTCTCTTGGCCCGTACAGGGATGATGCCTGAAGAGTCTGTCTACGGCCCCTGGCCCCGAAGCGGTGAAATAGATATCATGGAAGCGCGCGGCAACACACTCGATTATCCTGAGGGAGGTCGCAATTATTACTACGGCACCCTGCACTGGGGTAAGCACCGTGCACTTGCTTCGCATAGGAGCCATCGATGAGCTAACTCGTTCGTTTTTCCGTTTCCCAGGTCCAACTGCTGAGACGAACGCCTATTGGAGAACGACGAAAGCGAAAAAGCTGCGTCGCGGTGACTACTCCCGAGGCTTTCACACATTCGGCATTCAGTGGACACCGAATTACATATACTTCTATATTGACGGCCGCATCCACCAGATGCTCTTCATAGGATTCAAGCCTGATAAGCCACTGTACGATCTAGGTGGCTTCGCTCGGATGGCAGAAAACCAGACCTTGTTGGCCAATCCTTGGACCACATCCAACAGTACGACTGGCAATGCACCATTTGACCAAAAGTTCTACCTGATTCTCAATGTCGCAGTCGGTGGAAAAAACGGCTTCTTCCTGTATGTAATGGTTTTTTTTTTTTTGGTTTTCCCTCTGGTACCTTTAAACTAACACTTTCTATAGTGACAACAGAGGCGACAAGCCTTGGATTGACAAGGCCCAGAATGCTCAGTGGACCTTCTGGGAAGCCGCCCCCAAATGGCTGCCAACCTGGGGCCCGGGTGACGAGCGCGGCATGACTGTCAGGTCAGTCAAGATGTGGCAGGCCGGACAATGCGGCCACAACGAATTGTAAAGTTGTAAAGCCAAACACGGCAGCACTGACAAGTACACAAAATCGCAACCGGTTTCTTCATTTTTCTTTTTACCGCCCCCACCCCCCCCAAGCAAGGGGTTTAGTTACATGCAACGCATTGCCACCAGAAACACGACTTGATGAACTGGACACGGGTTACAGTGATAATATTTCTTTCTTCGATGCTGCTCATTTCTAAATCCCATCTAGTACTAGTAGTAGTAGTAGTAGTATTTAGCGCCCCGATCCGTCCCAAGTCTGGCCAGGTAAAGGGCGCATCAGAATGCATTTATTTAATGCTTCGTTGTCAAAGTATTGCCGGGGGACCGTGTGTGCCATATAATTCGTCAAGACGCCAAGACCAACAGCCTGCAACGACGTAGATGCATGCAAAGCAGCGAACGAACAGTGCTCCCCATACTCATCCAACGAGCCAGACAGAGCCACAGCATGCATGCCGGACTCGAATGAAATAACCCAATCCCCCGTAAAGCATGTGGAAATCCATACGTAGCAAGTACTCCCTCCCGTCTTTTGTTTCTCTCTTATACTTGGATATTCAAAAATGCGCGCACCCGCAGGTTTCAACAGTGTATATATATATATATATATATATATATATCTCGGCTTCCACCCCTCCTCCAATGTAAAATTTGCCAGACGTGACCAGACTGGTGGGTATATGCGGCTCCATGCACCTGCGTCACCTCACCTCTTCATCTGTGCGTCGCTCTCTGCGGCCTTGCGGAACAACCTCTTGGTACCACCGACCTTGCCCAGCTCCCCGAACCGCTTTCGATCTTGGTGCTGCTGTGATATTTTGCGCTCGCCGCTCACTTGGCGGACCCGTTCCTTGACGCTCTCCACCCAGGCCTTGTTCTCCTCGCTCATCTCGACCTTTTTGCCTGTGGGCCCCGCGAGACCCAGGAAGGAACTGTCGTCTTCGACCCAGCTCAGACGGGAATTGGGCCTGGAGTGATGCGAGTCCTCCGACGAGGGTGCGTCTGCGATATGGGCTGCCGTGGCTGGTGTCTTGGGGCGTGACCGCGGCGCTTCGTAGTTGACTGCGCCGATACTTCTCCTGGCTTTCCTCACGTTCAGAGGTGTCATCGGCGATGTCTCAAACGCGGCCGCTGCAGCCGAGGCCGGGCGATTGGGCGTGCTCGCTTCGTAGGCCAGCCCCGAGGCGTTGCTGCCGCTGCGAGGCACGTCCTGAACTTCGACCGTCGCTGCCGTATCTGTGCCGGCTGACCGACGTCCGTGGTGGGTAGCATATTCTTTCAGGTACTCGCTCAAATCGGCCCAGCCTCCACCAACACGGACCATGACACGTTCGCCATGCTCGCCGACACAGCGAATGAAGAGCTTGATTGGCGGCTCACCTGTACTTCGGGACAGATGATAGATTCTGACTTCTGGCTGGCCTCTGGTATGCCGTGGCCGCGTCCGTGCTGGTGACAAGGTAAAAGATGGCGTGGCCGTCCGAGAGGATAAGTTGGAAGTGCTGCGTTTGAAAGGCTCTTTGGAGGGCTTCTTCTTCAGTCGTGGAAGATGCAAATCAGGGGGATTCAGATTGACAGCAGGTGGTTCTCCTGAAAGTTTGATTTTTGCTGGTATTGATTCGATAATCTCGCTGATTTGCTGGCGCAGATGCTTGTCGCCAGCAGTACTATCTCTTCTGAATGTAGGGCCTCCCACCTCGGAGACTGACATTGAGTCGTCGAACTCGTCGGCATATGACCCTTCTGCAGGGGTCTTGTCAAACATGGTTCCATTGTTTTCGCCAAAAGATGTTATCACGGGGCTCTCGAGAAGATCACTCGGACTTGTCTCACGAGACAGCGGAGGAGGGGGAGGAGAGGTCGGGGGCGTCTCTTCATCAACGAACTTGGCCTCCCGAATGCGATTTCGTGGTATTGGTGGCGAAGCAGATACCTCGGGGCCGTCGCTGAATGAAATATCGAACCGGCTAGTTTCACCATGCAACAGTACAGAGCGTTCTGATGCCTCACTTTCTCGCCGGACACTACTACGCAGTGGAGGTAAGCCTACCTCTTCCTCCTCCTCCTCCTCCTCCTCCTCCGCTTCTTCTTTCACCTCGCCAACCGGGGACATGGCTCTGGTGAAACCTGGTATGCAAGGCTCCATAGGGGGCTTTTTGTTCTGGAGGAGCAGAGACTCATCTGGAAGCGCGGGCGAGTCTGCCGTCAGGTCCGTATCCAAGTCTTCGCGGCCAGGCGGGGTCCTTGGGCCTTGATAAGAGTTGGAGTTGGGGTTGAATTCCTCTGAACTTTTGGGTAGCGTGTAATTACAGCTTGGTGACCTCAACGTGCTGTCGTCGCTTGTGCTCTCGTAAAAGATCTCTCCCGAGTCGAGTGAAATATCTTGCGGGTTGCTGTCTTTGACCGGAACTGGCAAGGTAATCACAATGCCAGAATCACCACTCGAAAGGTCATGTGAAGCTGAAGACAGCGAGCTCTCTTGGACAGCACTCAATTCCTGAGATGACGATTCGCGGAATGTGCGGCTTTCAGCAGATCGAGACCACTCGGTCTCACGAATCGTCCTTTCGCAAGCCGCAACCCAGTCACTATAATTTTGCTCGACAGCTTCCATGCGGTCTAGCCAGCAATCGGGAAGTGTATCCTCCATACCCTCGAGGCTGTCAAGCATAGCATCCAGTAAACGGCCCGACGCAGCAACTTTTTTGACCAGAACTTTCTTCATAACTTCAAAGTCGCTCCTCTGCAGCGTGGGCTTTTGGACAACGGCGCCTTTCCCGTCCACTTGAATTGACCTCCTCAGTGGCTGCGAGATGGCAGTCCAGCCTGCCCTCAAAGCGACTTCAGCATCTTGGATGGCATATAGCAGGGCTGGGACGCGCTGAAGAACTCCAAGTCGGATGCTCCATATTTTTAGGAGACGGGTTAGCTGGGCGAGGTTGGGTAGCGTCTTGATGACGATGGTGGTGACGACGACGGAGAGGTCTTCCATTTTGGTGTATGTCGATGTCGAAGACATCTTGCTTGATATGGAAGTCGGAGTGTTGGGTCTGGAGAGGGGCAGGATGTGATTCGCCAAGACCTGCATCTTGATGTCTTCAAACTCCAAATCAGCCAATTCGTTGGATATTTCTTCAATTCTCCTCTCGTGAGGAGCCACATCGAAGGCTGGTAGACGGCCGACGTGGTCAAGGCCATCATGCTCAGGTGCATTGATCTGGACGGCCACAGGCTGAGACGTGTTGCACGGGTTCGGGTTCTCGAAGCCAGCGGAACTCCCATCGGTCGGCCACTCCCAGTTGGAGAGCTCCTTAGTCCATTCCCAGACCCTCTGGGACGCTATGGCAGCTCGAATAGCAAAGTCTCGTTCCGCAGCAGATGCACCGGCCAAGTACTTTTTCAGTGCTCCATCGCTTGTGCTGAGAGCTTCAACAACCGTAGCGGGTCCCAGATGTGTAAACATTTCGTCGCCGATACGATGCCTCGTGGGTTGTTGGGCAATCAGAGACAGCCTTTTCGGCTTCAACTTGAAGGGTAGGTCGGTCATGATGCGCCGTCAAGAATATCGTAGAAATGGCAGAATGCAAAGTCGATTAAATCGAACTGCGATTCAAGCTAGTCAAGGACTCGACATGATCCGCTCAAGGCCCAGAGGAGGCGTTCTTGATGGTTTGACTCGAAATCGTGATGCGCATAGTCGTTTTTGACAGGGTCGCGAGAGGTATAGCACTTGGCCAAGATGACGAGCTCGGGCCGTAGGATTTCCGAGTCGTCGATATTGGAAGGCAGCGCGCAGGGGACGAGGGACAAGCAGCTGTGCGAGGTGAAATACTCGGAAGAGGGTCATACACGCTGCAGACCAAAAGCGAAGCAAAAGAACGGGGGGAGAAGAAAAAAAAAATCGAGAAACCGACAGGCTCGAACGAGGACAAGTACAGAGACGAGCACCTATTCTGAGCCTCCCACAGGTTTGATGAAGGATCGAAGAAGCGATGCGTCGGCGTGATCGCGTGGCTAGACGCGAGGAGGCACTTAAACCGGCGTGGGAACGGTAGGCAGGACGCGCAAGAAAGGTCTGTGTGGTTGACGACTTGTTGTGCGCTTCGTCCGGTCTGCTTTGGTCTGTGCGCTTCGGTTGAGGCGGAGGACGAGTGATGGGCCCGAGGACACTGTGGTTGGATCGTCGCGGTATTGTTATTGTGGCTGTTCAGCAGGCGATTTGGGTCTCGGATGTGCGTAATCCAAGCTGAAAAGGAGTGAGAGAGGGGGGGTCCAGCCTATCACATATATATGGTAGGAAAGCAAACAAAAAAAAAAAAAAAAGAAGACAAACTTTTTTTCTTCCTTTTTCTTCAAAATAGAAAAAAGGAGGAAGGGGGGGAGGCAAGTGAAAAGTAGCGAATGGGCTGCCTAGAGTGAGCAAATTCGATCAGGAACAGAAACATAAAAAAAAAAAAAGACGACTGTTTGCAGTACAAATCGGCGCAATCGCAAAGGTGAAGTTGTACAAAAAGAGCGAAAAGGGGGGAAACAGGGAGCGTGGATGCTACAGCATTCCAGAGAGAAGGAGAAGGACGATGGAATGTTGAGAGGAACGAGAGAAAAAAAAAAGAAAAGAAAAGAAAAGAAAAGGAAAGGAAAGGAAAGGAAAGGAAAGAAAGAAAGAAAGAGGCCAAGGGACAGACAGGTACCAGCCAGGTACCAGCCAGGTACCAGCCAGGGCACCAAAAAAAATTGCTTTTATCATGATTTATTCTGTAACCAGCAACCAGCTTGACTCCTGGAGCCCTTGCGCTATAGACCCCCAACCCCCAACCCCCCTCCCAGCTGCCTGTCCAGGGCTTCTCGACCAGCAGTTGCCGTGCCTATGCTCCAGGGGTTTTACAGGCACGATCCACCTATTTTCCAGGGGGTCGGTGCTGGTCATTTCAGCAAACCCTCTGTTCCATGCAAGAAATACCATCGTGCAGTATGCAGTATGCAACAGGGGGTGCAATCTTCATTGCACGCACTGACTGACAATCAGCCGGGGGGGCTGTCAATTGTCCATCGTCTGTCTGACAGTTTTGGCACACCTTGCCCAGCCTCGAAATCAGGAACGAGTCAAAACGGGGCACGCAATGCGAGGCATAGTCTGCGGGGCCACAATAAAGTCAATCAGCTTGAATCAGCATTAGTCATTAGTCGCCGTTGGCACCTCCACGGCACCTCCGCCATCAACTTCATGTATTCACAGACAAACATGGAATTGTCCATTTTGCCACCAGCGACAAATCCTCTTACAGTCTCAAATTTCGGTCATGCCACGGAACGTAATGCCCAAGCAAGCACCTTCTTCTTCTTCTTATTTATTTTTTTTCCCTGTACGCCGGGTTAGCTCTCTACAAAAATGTCCGCCAAAATGACCCAGCCTGCACACCCAGCCTGTACCCAGCCTCTGAAGAAATCCATGAAACACATTTTAATTACGACACACCATATGTCAATATTCCTTCTACTCAGACATTCAGGCTGAAATATCCAGTTGCTCCGCTGCTTCACTCTTCATGAGCTTATCGCCGTCGTGGTCAAAACTGCTCAGGTCAAGCGTCTCCCCCCTCAAGTTTGTAGCGCTAATGTCACCGTCGTCTTCGTGGATTAAAATGTCGGCTTTTATGCAGTCCGTCATCTCCGTATTATTAGTACTGTTGCTATTGTTGCCATCCCCAGGAAATTGCAACCATTGATCGACATCCAATTCAGTGCCAGCAACAGCGTTCCAATCAAACTCGTCATGGCCTTGCATAAAGTCAAGGTCCAAAGCATCCAGATCCAACAGATGCTGTTCTTCCGACTGGCCACTAGCGCTAGGAGTAAGCTCGGCGGAATCAAAGTCCGTTTGCGGCGGAGAGTTTGTAGACAGCTCCAGCGCAGCAGCATTCACCGTGTTTGGGGGCAGCATGGGCATTTTGAACGTTGATAGTGTAGCCTTCTGGCTGAAGAGCGTCTCTGATGCAGTCATGTAAGGCAGGTTCTCGGGGGGCGGCGTCTGCGCGTCGAGACCGGCGGGCAGGTCTTGCTTCATTGCTGAAGCTCTCTGTGATCCAACATTGGTGTCAACATCGATAGCGGCTTTCCTCAAAGCTGCATCCAAAAAGCCAGTAGCATAGTCGGCAGCAGAGTAGATTTCCCTGAGCTTCTCCATGACGCGCATGCACTGGCGGAAACCTTTTGTAGCACGTTCGCGTGCTTGCGCCGTTGGGTTCTTCATCTCGAGCAAGTGGATGATCATCGCAGGCAGGATGACGGTAACCCCGGTCGTAGGCAGATACCTTTCCAGCCGCAAATGGTGGAGCTCAGCAGCCATGCGTGTGATTTGTGCAGCAGCATCGCGCACGCGCAACCTCGACATATCCTGGACCTGGCGTGAAGTGGGCGGGGCTTGCGTGGGGGATGTCGGTAGGAACTGGGGTCGATGTAGCGCCGATATCGTCGTTTGATAGACCATGTGTAGAATCGTTCGTTGAACAGCAACAGTAGATCTGCCGTCTCTGACGTCCAGTGAATTGAGCGGTCGATACTGGCAGGCTTCAGGAAGTGACGCCGCCCAAGCACTCAACTCAAGGTCTACCGACTTCACACTTTCCACATTGTCCAACTGCTTGTTCGGAAACAGCATCATGGTGCTGTTGGTGGTGTTCTCGGGCTTCATGTTGTCACGGATGAGCACTGAGTACTGCGTCTTGAGCATATGACTGATGCATAAACACAACTTGGCTTTGGAAATGCACAGTGCAGCCAGTTCGTATTGCATCAGTACATCCCGGATCAAAGTGCATTCTAGTGGAACGACACCAACTCCCTCCTGCAGAGGCTGGATGTCGAAGTCGCTTACGACAAGCATGGGTACATCGAAATCCTCATCCTTGATGCGTGTTGGACGTCGCATGCCAAGAGCGATCAGCCGGTCCCGCATAAAGCAGGACCACCATATACGCTTCCATAGTCGCTGCTTGGGTGTTGACATGGTCGTCGTGCCGGGATTGCGGTGCAGTCCGATGGTGTGGGCTAGTGAGATGGCAACTCCCATCCAATGCCACGTGTCTTTTTGATCATCCGGGGTCTCGTACCAATAGGTCATCAGCAGGAGCGACTGGACTAGAACCAGCCTGTCTTGTTCATAATCAAAGTCATAGAGTAACTACATGACGTCAGAATGTCAATTTATATATGCTTCGGCATCAGACTTTTCTTGCTTACCCTTGTTCTCTGAAAGAATGCCTTTCTCGCAGCCTTGCGAGTTGAGAAACCAGCCTCGCGAAGATGCGTCATGTCGACAAAGGCTGTGGCGGAGAACATGATGGCCTGGTACAACAAAAGACTTGCCTGTCCATTGACGCCATCTCTTCGGTCAACGATACTCAAAAATGGGTGCAAGTCGATCAACGGCATGTACGGATAAACGTATTCGATAAAGCATTGCAGGAGAGCGTTCTGAAGAGTGATGTCTGGCAGCGTTAGGGCACCCTTGATTGCGAGATACTGAACATCTTCTGGTGCTATCTTGGCGGGAAGAGGCCGAACGAAGGCTGGCAACTGAGATGCTGCGTCAGGAAGCTCAAGAGAGTTGAGAAATTGTGCGGTGAGTTCATGGTCGAGGGTGGACTAAACCGAACACTGTTACAATCTGCTATTATATCACGCTGCATATAATCGGAGATACGAACCTGGTCATGGGCAACATTGTCATTGCCATATCCCGCACAACGTTGGTCTGCAGCACGTTTGCGTGGTCAGCGTACTGGCACATGAACGTATGGCAAGCTCTTGGAAAGTCGGCCAAGGCAGGTTTCAAAGTTGTTGCCCCCCTTCCCCTTCTCCCGGCCCCCCGTTTCTCTCAAGGGTTATGTCCTTGTTCGCTGTGGAGATGACAATGCGAGGCCAAAAAATTTCAATCTGCATTTGCCACTTGACAATTTGCATGTGAAAGCACAGGCTAGGCTGACACAAGCTGCGGAATAACAGCCGCTTATGATGTGGTGGGGCATGTCGGGAAGGAGCGACTCAAAGTGTCAGGTCAGGTCTGAGGTTTCGGGAAAGAGTGGACCAGCCCAAGTTGGACGAGCGATGCGGAGGGAAAGTCGTGTCTGAATGTCCACGTGCATCATCTCGATGCACCACCTTTGTGCGTTTCTCCAGACAACACCCCTGCAAACGCATGGGTCTGCAGACACAGGGACACAGGGACACAGGGGAGGTGAGGTGAGGTGGCGGTCAAAACGAAATTGGTGCCCACACCGAAGGGTGCATGGCATACCGAAACGGTTAAACACGCCGATGTAGAACGAGGAGAAGAATTCGCCAAGCGGCAGACGAGCTGTGAGAGATGTGCAATTGCATTTGCAATAAATAACACTTACAGAGCATGTGTGGCACATGGCTATCAACGCTGCTCCTTGGCAGCAGCAAAGAGGCGACTCCGTCGGAACCGTTTGTGGAAAAGGCTGAAACGCTGCTCGTGCGCCTGGCAGCATCTGCACAAGCGATGGGCAGGGAGGGATTTGTTATGGACGTGGTTGATGTGCAAGTCGAAGTCGATGCCGATGCCGATGCCGATGCCGATGTCGACGGAGCTGTGGTCTTGCATCGCAGTTGTGCCTCAGCTGATGCAGCAGCAGACCCCACGGCACTCGGGGTTGCAAGATGCTTTCTGAGAGTCAAGGTCAGTATCGTTGTCTCAACCAAACAGGAGCTGTCTGGCGCAATCTGTCTGTGTGGACGTGCATGGAGTCTTTGCCGCGGTTGTTTTCATTCACACTCGCACTCGCGAGGGGTAAAAAAGAAAAAAAAAAGAAAAAAAAAACTACCCATGGCATGAGCAGATGCAACACATTACATCACATCACGGCCGTCGGCAGCGTCAGCGTCGTGTACAGGACCAAACCCAAGCCAAGTCCGGTGCTGCGTTCACGCTGCGTTCGTACTGGCATTGCGCCACTTACGCCACGCATTCGACGCACACGACGCACACGACGCACAACTGGCTGCCCTTACCCGCCAGCCCCGCCCAGCAGGTACCTCACTCCGTAAAGATGGCCAGATACCGTCTCGGCACTCTTCACGTTCGGTGAGGCAGTTGAGCGTCCCCCCAATGGCCCCCCAACACAGGCGGGGCCCGGCGGGTTTGGCGTGGGGGCGTCGGCAACGGAACTGAAAACGATTCCCGGCTCGGTGGCGCGGGACTATGGGCGACTTACTTTCGCCGCCGGCTCTCTTGCACGATACACTGGAGGAGATATATCAGCTTTTTTTTTTTTTTTTTCATGTTTTGATGCACCCTCGTATTACTGCTGCCACGGACGCTGGAATGGACACGACCTGGTGTGACGCACTCCAGCATCGTGGAGACGCGGCAACGGAGGAGGGCAACGGAGAAGGGCAAGCAACGCAGAGGAGCAACTGCGGACGATGGTGACTTCCCGCCCAGCGGGTGGATTCATGATCGAACTCACTTCCACATTATCCCAACGGCAGTTGCCGCACGGCGCACCTTCCACCACATCGCAGCGAACTTTGCGTGCCCGACACGACACGCATGCTCGTGCAGCTCTTCGCTTCGTGACTTTGTGCGGGATGCTCGAGTCTTCGCCATTTGGAGCCGTTCGTTTCTTGTTGCTCTTGTCTCCTACATCTGAGTTTTGTGATGAGGCGGGTGAGGCGCCATCCAACGAAGGCGCTGATGCCATGATGACTAGTCGGCACAACTTCCTTCACTCGTTTCGTTCTTGTCCGTCGTCTGTGCCGTGTGTGTCCGTTTGTGAGGATGCAAATCCAATGCAAAGCGAGCCGGCTGGGTGCCGCCGATTGTGTTCGAGGTCCGGTTTTGTAACTTGCAGTAAATATCTCTCCTTTTCGTCGGCAGCTCAGTCCGGTCCGGTCTGGCTCCAAGCTAGGCGCAGCTGGCTATGGACGCGCACAATAAGTTTGGGTCAAGTGCTCCAAGGAGAAATTCCGGTCATTACTCTTTATTGAAAAGATGTCTGGCCAAGTAACAAGTAATGCCCGAGCGATGTCAGTTTTTATCGAGGCGGTGACGTTATTAATATCGCTTAGGCAACGCAATACCATGAGTGGCCCCGCAGGTTCGGTTTGGTCGTGTCTTGCTCGTCCTTCAACCGTAGCTGAATAGGTGCCCGGGCGAAAAAGGTCGACGACGAAGTTCAACAGCTTTGCGACAAAGCCGCAATTGCTCAGTTGAACGAAGAGGGGAGATGGAAAGGAACGTTTGGAGGAGGGTTGAAGAAGACGAAACTCGAATTACCAATATGTCAGCAGTTTCAACACAGACCACAATCCGGGGGTGGGTTTCTAAGATTCTGGGGCGTGGCATGGTATTATATTCCGCCCATTACAACGAACGGCCGGATCCATTAAAGAAATCAAGCCGGTCCACTCGCCGGCTTGGACGGTCGAGGACGAACTGAGTTAAGCCTGGACCTCTTCATCCACGCCATCTACTAGAATGTCGCTCCACACACAAGTCCACAAGTTGACAACCTTGGGGTGCCTCCGGAGCGGATATGGGTATGGCACTTGGATGAAGGTGGGTATGTACTCCGTACAATATGTGAAATGCAAGAGCATTGACCCAGAGCGGCTAGCGTTGCTTGACAGAGCCAAAAGAATGGATTGGCTCGACGTGCATTGGTCGATGCTAAGGTGTGTGTCCCTGGCTCCCCGACTCCCTGCTGGTGAGTCTCATGCTCATGTCTCGTGTCTCCATTTCTCACATACTCCTAGGCGACTTGCCAAGGCCAGCGGAAGACAAGGGACAGAAGAGGAAATTGATCAGAGAAAAGGGCTGTTCGAACAAAAACGTTGGCTCGATATGATGGAAGGCAGTTTAGCATTCAGTGTTCAGCAAGTCGTTTCTTTTGCCCTGGATGATTTTCACCCATCTCTGCCCCCCTGTGAGGATTTCAGAAGCGCAGTCGACTGTCATTGAAGCCGATAATGCCTCGATGAAATAAATGCATTGACAACCCTTGTCCATCACGGTTGGGGCGTGTCTTGATCTCCGGTGGAAGTAGGCGCTTTGCCACGACGAGATGATGATAATATAGGGTGCACCTGACTGTGCAGAAATTCCGCCCTTCAATGAAGCACTCGACTATCTACTTACCTAAGGTAGGCAGGCCTACACTACAGCATGGATGGAGCACTCCGTACAGCTCATCTTTTTAGTGTTGCTTACGTTTCGTAAGCATCCGTGCGAAAGGCTTGTGATCTTGGCATACAGGCGAAACTTCAGATTTGCACGGCCCTTTTGAGAGTCACCGCCACAGTCAAGGCCGGTTCATGGCCAGAAGCAATCATCCTCTTGGATCCTCTTGGATCGGTTTTGCATTTCTACTTGGCTTGGGCCCGTTGCCGTTGGCCCTGATGCAGAACTAGGAGGGTTTGGCTGAGAACCATGATGGCCAGCTGCTGCTGTGAACTTGCATCTCGGGGCTGGCGTGAGTATCGGGCATATATACTCGGGTTTTCCTGATGTATACCTACTGGCTTGTTGACTAATTCTAAAAAAGCATGTGCACATAACAGCAAGGAACCCCCTGCTCCGGCGTCTGTCACGGGAGATAAAAAAGTTTTTTTTTTTTTAACAAAGCAAGGGTGGCTGTTTGGTACCGGGGGTGGGTGCGGCAGTCTGAAGCGAAACAAGCAAGGTAATTGAGTTGAGTGATAATCTAGCCCATTCTTCTCCAACGGTGACATCAGACATTGACCTCTTCCGATGCTCATAGGGCCGACCTGACCTCATGAGAAAAGAAAATTACGCTACAATCTTGATTTGCGCTTACCAGAGCTGGGGTGTCGCGCGACGGGCACGGGCCTAGGTCGACCTAGGCACATTGACAATTCGCATCATCACATGCCAATTCCAACTGGCCCCGGCCGGCCATGGTACATGCTCCATATGGCCTCACCGCACGCGATGCGGCGGTGGAGCAGCGGGCTAGATGTCCATGATGAGGGACGAATAAACGACGAGGCAAATCAGATACTAAAGGGAAGCAGAGGGGAAAAAAAAAAAAAAAAAAAAAAAAAAAAAAAAAAAAACATGGAACCCCAACACAAAATTACCATGGCATGTGCATCGTCATAAGCTCTTCCCGCTACGGACCATCAATTGAAAAAAACTGCGCCGTCCGTGGGAGCAAGATAATTTCCACACCCTGCGCCACTCCATCCCGATCCGATCTGGTAGCTTTTGCGATGCAGGTCTGCAGACGATATATCGCTTTTGGCTGGCATGCTGCTTCTGGGCTGTGTCTTGTCGACACATCGATACAGCCAATACAAATCCATCACAACACATCTCTCCAGGGTAGCCCAGCCCAAATTTTGTCTCGCCGCTCGGTCCGCGAGACGGAAAGCGGTGACAGGTTTCGTCGGATTTCCCCGGCCACCGAGCGTATCGCCGAGTGCGTAAACCCCCAAACCATTTACATTTGCAAAAACAACGAAAACGACTCGATCTCTCTCTCTCTTCTCGCAACCCCAAGTATTCTTCCCCCTCCGCTCCCGAACCTTCCCCTTTTTATCCCAAGGAGCTCTGACTGAACGGCTCTTGGGCGGAATTGCGTCTATGGGGGGGGGGGAGGTGGGGGCAGATTGTGTGCAAGGCTAGGTGAGCTCGATGCTCCTTCGCCTCACTCTCCCATTGAGTCTCGGTCGTTTCTTGCGGAATGGCCCCATGACACTTGGGGTATCGGATATTTTTTATTTTTGTTCTTGGCCCATCTTTCTCCGACGGTGAGATCTATACTGAGATGTAGGTATCCACTTTCTGCTTGTCCCGTTGCACTTCGAAAGCCAACTTGGGGCATAGGGCTGCCAAGATGCGCTCGTCTAATACATTGAAATTCATATCCTCTGCTACACCCATTCTCTCATGGTCACATATGAATCACAAACTGGTTGCTGCGTGGCCTGCAATTTTTTGCACCGTCACTGCTCAGGATTGACCATAGAATGGATGGCAAGCACATAAATCTTCATCTTGATATATACCTTCCGAGTATAATGTTGGCCATTGAGGGCACAACGCTATGTGCAAACATGGCTAACGAAAGCGTCTAGCATTCATTCTGCGACACATGCCGCCATCGTCGGGATCACTGTTGACCGGCCTCTCCCGATCGTCCAAAGGCAAAGGTTCCCGTGTTTGAAACCAAAAAAAAAAAAAAAAAAAAAAAAAAAAAAAGAAGAAGAAGAAAAGAAGAAAACCAAAACACCAGATGAATTTTATCCAACCCATGGTCCATGCCACACCTGCCTTATGATGACTTGACTCATCATGTTCCAGACTCTCTGTCTACCTCTCTCAGCTGCCTACTTCACAGGCGACCCCGGGCATCGGTGAAGCACATGGGGTTATAGATGTGCTGCTTGATATAAGCTGTCAAGGCAACATCACCCCACTCTTCCCACTCGTGCCAGTAGTGCTCGGGAAGTTCTGACACGCCGTCTCGTCGAGCAGCCTTCATAACTTCTCGCGCCACATTGATGCTGGCGTCACGCACACGCTCAATGCGAGGATAGATGAGACCTTTGCGAATCTCGTCAGCATTCAACGACCCAGCCAGTGCCTCGGCAGAGGTGTACACCATATTGTCCGTAACCCGGGATGCCTTGGCAAGAATGGCGCCGAGACCTAGACCAGGGAACACGTATACGTTATTGCCTTGGTTGGGATGGTACGTCACTTCACCTGCCTCTCCACCAACCTTGACGGTGAAGGATTGAAAGGGAGATCCGGAGGCGAAGATGACGGAACCATCGGTCCATTCTACGGCCTGCTCGAATGTGCACTCTGCCTTGGTCAGGGGATTGCTAAGAGGAAAGAGGATGGGCCGTCGACCCAGGCCGCCAGCGTCAACCGTAGCCTTCAGCGCTCGAACCACGGACTCGGTGAAAATACCATGTGTGGCGGCGAGACCGATAAGAGCGCTGGGCTTGACATAGTCGATGACTTCACCCAGAGTGCGGAATTGATGACCATTGTTGTCGGTACGGGCAAAATACTTTTTGTGCTCGGCGAGCTTATCACCACGGTCTTTGGTCACGAGACCCTTGGTGTCTACCAAAAAGAACTTGTCGCGGGCTTCTGCTTCGGAAAACCCTCTACGAGTGTAGTATTCGACCAGCTGCTTGGCAACGCCAACTCCAGCAGAGCCGGCGCCCATGAAGACCAGACGTTGCTCCTCAATGGGCACACTGGCCAGGTTTACGGCGCCAATGTACCTGGGGATGCCTGTAAGTGGTGTGTTGCAAAAATCGCATACCAAGGTCAGTGTGCAACAAGATAGGGGACAGCACATACCCGCCGAGAATGACAGCACCGGTACCTTGAATATCGTCATTGAAAGCACGGTACGTGTTTCTGTACCGGTCGAGATAATTAAAGGCCTTCTCACTCTCAAAGTCTTCGAACTGCACAACCATGTTGGGATATACATCCTTCACGGCTTCCATGAACTCATCCATAAGTGCCTGCTGGACCTCTACGGAAGGACGCTTTTGTCTCAGGCCCAGATACAACGGATCCTTTAGGTTGGCCTCGTTATTGGTGCCACAGTCCAGAACAATGGGCAACGTCTTGGAGGGGTGAATGCCGGCGGCAGCAGTGTACAAGGCCAGCTTGCCAATCTGCCCAAAAGATGATCAGTATTCAACTCGTCGGTGATTGTGTGTTCTGTCCGATGCGATGCGATGCGATGCGATGCGATGCGATTCATGTATTGTCAAACTTACCGAGATGCCGACTCCATTCATACCCAAGTCACCAAGACCGAGGATGCGAGATCCGTCTGTAACAACGCAGATTTCCGGATCCGAGCACGGCCAGTTTCTCAACATGGTTCGGATCGACTTTCTTTGTTTGATGGAAATGTACAAAGCCTCCGGTCGAGTGTACAAGCTGGAATATTGTAAACAGACATCGCCAATGGTAGGCGTGTAAACCAAGGGCATGAGTTCGCGGACGTTATCCATCAGCAGGCGGTAGAACAAATCAGTGTTCTGGTCCTTGAGATTGGAGAGATAAAGGTATTTGTCGATGTTCGTCTCGCGACTTTGGATCATCTTCATCGCTCTGGCGCACTGAGTCTGCAAGCTCTCCATTGCATGCGGCAAGAGACCAGTGAGGTTCTTGGCAACACGCTCTTCGGGGGTAAATGAGAGACCTGCAAAAACAAAGAAGAGGAAAAAAGGCAAAAAGACAGCCTTGTCAGTTACGAGAGACTCTAGCAGACACACCTCGCACAGTACTCCCAAGGCACAAAAATAGCAGCATTTTATTTTGGAGTTTAATGAACAGAACCACGGGCATCTACTGGACGACAAAGCCGACCGGTTTCCTGCAATGGAAGGTTTCTGGCGTGCAACAGACAAGAAATCAGCAACAACAGGGACACTTACCCTTGTTCCACAGAGGCTCGCGGATAATTTGGTACCCGGCAGCCTGAGATTGAGCGATGTATTCCGTGTTGCGGCCTTGCTTGACCTCGCAATACGAGTCCTTGGCATAGCCGCGGTGCTGGTCAAGGGCCGACATCTTCATTGCTTCTTCTATGGCAAATATGTCGACAGCGGATATAGGATTAAAGGTGGTAAGCCTGCGACCGGGACTGGGCGCCCGCTTGTTAGATGTAGGGGTGCTAGAAGAGCGAGCAGAGCTGACGGACGACGAGGGAGAGGATGATCGAGGTGTTGACACGTCTGAGCTTTCAGAACCACAAGACGACGCCATTGACATGGCTGTGTAGGGAGCGATCAAGGAAGCAGGAGGAGGAGGACAAGAAGAAGGGGAGAGACGCGGAGGAGCCAGGGCAACTGAGGGAGGAAAAGACGCGGAAGAAGTAGGGTGACGCTGACGGAGAGCGGCGGAGGGAGTTGACGAGGGTCTAGCCGTCGGGAGGGATGGGGTTTGAGCACCATCAGCAGCGATGTGGGATAGGCGGATGAATAAAAGCCTGGGGGAGGGTGACGATGCGCCCGAGGGAGCCCAAGGAGACGGGGCCAAGGTCGAGAGCCGAAGCTGAGGCATGCGAGGCAACAAAGCAGGGGATAAGACGGGTGCAATGCGGCAAGTTGGAAGGACGGAGGCCGGAAAGGGGGACCAGGGGGGGGGGGAAGGGAGCGTTGTCGCGGATTGGACCGACAAGCGCTGGTCGAGATTGAAAAAAAAGAAACTAAACTCGGGAGAAAGAGTTGTGATGAGAAGGGAAAAAACACTAACGGTTACGATGTGCGGCGAGGATGTTTGTGGTGGATGAGACGGACATGGAGTACAAGGTACAAGCACAGAGCTGGGTACCGTGGGAAGGCGTAAGTGGATAACGAGTAAATCAAAGTACAGGTACAAGCTGGGCACTGCAGGTGTCTTTTGGCG
Source organism: Balansia obtecta B249 (assembly GCA_000709145.1). Classification (NCBI taxonomy): domain Eukaryota; kingdom Fungi; phylum Ascomycota; class Sordariomycetes; order Hypocreales; family Clavicipitaceae; genus Balansia; species Balansia obtecta. The sequence continues at coordinate 157,894 of JFZS01000018.1, forward strand.
CAAAAAGGTCAACTCGACGCATAGCGAAGCTTTAAAATCCCGAAGTCTCGTGAGTGTAAGGCGACGGGTGCGACATCGGCGCAACTGCTTCAGCCTGGTTCCGTCCGAATAGCCCCCCAACCCAGTGTGGATACAGCCACGCCGGGACAGTACGGGACCCAGACCCCGCCGAGGGATATGGACCCGACAAGCACGCCATGGCCCAATTGTCCCGACTTTCCCCGCCCCGTCGAACCGGGAGGGGTCCGGCACCGGCGTGTTTTAAAGCAGAACCAGTTACCCTGGATTGATTGTCGCGTGACGGGATGTCGCTTGGGGTTACGAGTTACAATCGGAGGTCAAGCACGTCACGACCAAACAGAGCCTCGGCATGGGCATCGCGCTTCCGGCATGTTCTCGAACTCGTATGCTACCGCAGCCCAGCGGGTCTTTTTCCGAATACTTTCACATGCTGTCATGGCGACTGCTGCAATTGACATCTCTTCTTCGTGCCGAGCTCTATTCGTCATTTATTCATTGTCCGTGGCTGCTCCCATCTTCGTTCCGAAAGCAATCGTACACATCATCCCAAGGCCCAAGTTCAACCCCAGTCTACTCCTGGGCTTGCAGCAGCTTCTGCGTAGCCTTGTCCACCTTATCCAAGGCCTTCTCGTCCAATGCACCCCACCACCTCCTCAGCCCAGTTACGTATTCGACTTCCTCATCAGCCACCTCCACGGGCGGACCCTTAATCTGCGGCAGCATCTCCGAGTCCGCCTTCTCGAATACCGCCCACGCAGAGGCGTCCGTGATGCGGATCCCGAAGCCTCGCCTCTTCATGGCGACGACCTGCACTCTGCGGAGCAGAACCACGTCTCCTGCGTGGACCACCGGCAACGACGCCTGGTGCGGTCGGAATATGTGCCCTGCCGCAACCCTCGTTGGCGCACAAGAGGGATCTGTAAGTGTAAGCTCGAGCATGTAGTCTCGTGGGCCGTGCTTGGGACGGCTTGGCTGTGGGGGCGTGGACGTCGCGACGGCAAGTATGTCTGTCATCTTGTTGAGGTTGGCGCGGAGCGATCGTAGAGGTATATAGTCGGGGAGCTTGGTCAGTAGGTCCTTGCTTAGTTGACGCTTGAGCACGGACAGAGGCTCGTCCTCGACATAAGATCCCGCTACGGATGGTGAGATGAGGACCTCCTGGTCCTCTTTGTGTCGACCGCCCTGCTCTGGTGTAGCGAGACGTCTGGAAGCTCTTGTCCCGGTTGGGGACGCGCCCTTTGCTTCTTCGCATTCGGCATGCTCTGTCATGCTGCGCGTAACACGGACAGAGGAAGCCGGCTCGCCGGGCTTGCTGAGTGACTCGACGGATGCTTTAGCGAGGAGGATGCTGGGGTCAGCTTGGCCAGATCGCGTGCCGCGGCCGACGCCTGTAAAGCTCGGGGAGGAAGGCTCCTGAAATGTTTCCGGCTCAGATGCTTGTTTTGCATCTTCATTCCTTTCCTCGTCCTCCTCTGGCAGCACCTCCATCTCCTTCGCCTTCTCGTCTGCTTGCGGACTGGTCCGAGCAAGCAGTAGACTGGGATCTTCCATCCGTGAGCTTGCAGAGTCAACTGAACGACTTTTCCGATGCCTGTGGCTCCGAAGCGACCTGACCGTAATGAGCACGCCCGAGTCTTGTGCTTCCTGCTTTTCCTGTGATGCTTCTACCTGCCCTCTGCCGGCAGCATGTGTACCCAATTGCGGAGAATAATGTTCACGTTCTCTGAGTTCACTCATGATTTGGTCCTCTGCAGCCGCAGCAGAGACGTCGTCATCATCCCCATCATCCCCGTCTCTCTCACCGGATGCAAACATGTTTGCGATTTCTGATCTCGACCGTTGGCCAGCTGTAGCCTTATCAATCATCTCCGCCTCGGGTTGCTCGTGTCGGCCCTCTTCCGGCTGCTTTTGCTCGGGAATTTCGTTTGTCTGTTCAGACGCTTCTAGTTGCGTCGTCATCTTGTCTTGCTCAGTGGCTACAGCCATGTCGTCCTTCATTACTTCGTCCTCAGCTACCACCTCAGCATCGCCTTGAACGTCATGCTCGGTGTCATCGGCTGATTGTGCCTCTTGGCCATCCACACTCATGGCCTCGTCGCCGTCCATTGGCTTGACCTGTTGCATCTGCTCTCCTGCTTCGGTTTCACCCTCTTCGTCCTCCTCGCTGCCTTCTGCTGCTTCTTGCTCTACTTCTTCCTCCTTGTCCTCTCCTTCTTCATCATCATCATCATCATCATCATCTTCTTCTTCTTCTTCTTCTTCTTCTTCTCCTTCTCCTTCTCCTTCTCCTTCTCCTTCTCCTTCTCCTTCTCCTTCTCCTTCTTCGTCTTCTCCTCCTTGTTCTTCTCCTTCGTCTCCTTCGTCTTCTTCTTCATCTTCATCTTCCTCTTCCTCCTCTTCGCCTATCCTCTCATCCTTGTCCTCCACGCTCTCTTCTGCCACTACCTCTTCCTCCATCTCCTCGTCTTCTTCCTCTGCTCCGTGGGTATCAATCACAACCCTCTCACCAGATTCGGATACAGATGACTCATCTTGAGGCTCAGTGTCTTCAGCTTCCGCATCATTTGCAGACTCCTCAACAGCATCCGGCGAGCTCGCCTCAAATTGTGTAGCCACCATAGACCCAACGGGCTGATCTGTGGCAACCTCGCCCATGGAAGATTCCACATCGCTACCGTCTTCCTCTTTCGCCTTTTCTTCATCTTCCTCTTCGGAATCTGACAGAAGATCAATAAAAACAGGTTCTTTCGGGCTATGCACTGATGGCAATTTTTCTTCTTCGTCTCCATCATCGCTTGAGTCCGACTCCTCATCTTCATCATCCTGATCTGGACCACGTTCTGCATCGCCATCTTCATCTTGATCATCAAACTCATGCTCAGCATCAGTTGATCCTTCATCCCCAGATCTAGCAGACTCCTCGTTCAATCCAGCAAACGACGTTCTTGACTGCTGCTCGTACACTTGTTGTTCATCTTCGCTCTCATCTTCATCTTCGTCTTCCTCGGCCTCGCTCTCATCATCTTCGCACTCGTCCTCATCAATGTCCATATCTGCATTTTCTCGTATTCGCCCCTCCTCAGCATCGTTCTCGTCCTCATCAAAATCTATAGGCTGGTTCTCGACATCACTCCCGTCAGAATCACAACCGTCCTCCGAGTCATCCTCTAGACCATCATCATGTCGAGTATGAGCATATTTTCGTAGATCGTAATCCTCACCCTTGAGGTCGCCACCATCGTCACTTGAATCAGATCGCTCGATATCTTCTGCTTCTCTGTCCCCTAAGTCTGCATCCGGAAGCTGAGCATCGTCATCTACTGACGGCAGCTCTTCACTTGGATCATCCGGTACAGATGGCGGCTTAGGAAGACTCAGATCTTGATTGTCCGGTTCCTGATATGGTGGAGAGCTTCCGCCAGCAAAGGTTATATGATACTGGGGACGCTGTTCGGGAATTTCAGGATAGGCCATAGTGCCTTCTGTCCGCCACTGCGAGTTTCCTGGAGCGGAGGCATGAAATGTGTTTGACGCCTGATGCAGAGACTCAGAATAATGGAAATCTTGATCGTGTGGTGCTTCCGGCTTATGATAAGTATGTCCCGCCTGTGCTGCGCAGGGATAGTCTGCAGCTACCAGACCTTCAGACGCTGGTGCCATAGAGCTTGTCGATCCCGCCATTGCCTGGCCCTCTTCGCCGAGGGCATTGAATCCCTCACCACTTTGAGTTGTAGGCAGACCAAGACCAAAATGGTGATGCGCATCATCCGTCTCCATTCCAGGGTTGACATGTTCACCAAATGCTTCCGTGAGATTATCCGCAGCGTGAAAATGGTCGAACAGTGTTCTCGATGGCGTTTGGGTGCTTGGGCCGTGTTCTCTCGTATACATTGGAATAGAAGACTCGTGTGATATGTCTCCTACAAACGGCCTCTGCGCAGAACTAAAAGATGGGCTAAAAGGGAGCTCTTGCGTCTGGCAACCTTCATCGACCATGGTTGATCGTTGTGAGGCTAGCGCGGGAGTGGAGGAGAAGTTTGCTTCTGCCGGCTCATCGATTGACTCAGTGTCGGGACTCTCTGTCCCTGATGCTACCCTGTCATCTGGACTGGGTGATCTGCTACTGTATCTCCAAACTGTGTTGCCCATGCTGAAGCGCGACTTGCGCCTGCTCTTTTTCTTCTTAGTTTTCTCCTCGCCGAACGGGTCCACGTCACCTTCGAAGAGCGACCCATACGAGACTCTTGCTCTCTTTATAAACGCCGGCGAGGCATATTCATCCTGTTCAAATGCGCTAGAAGCGAGACGTTTCGTCAAAGGAGTCGATAATGGCGATCGTGGTCTCGGAGTGGCAGTTTCCGACTCATATTGCGCATCGAATGCCTCGGCCGGCGGCGCAATCGGCGGCAACGAGTCGACGGCCGATTTATCTTCATTTTCATATCCGTTTTCCGTCGAACTGATTTCAACAACTTCCGGCTCTTTAGACGCATCTCTGAAGACGCTGAGTAGTACTCGACTGGAATACTTAAGTTGCCATTCGAGCGAGCCCGCGGGCAGGCCCGTCTTTGCATCATTCTTCGTCCATTGAGCACCCTCAAGACTTAGGCGTATCCTGTCACCTCCGCCGATATTGGCATGGGCTAACGCCTTGGCTGGCGCGCCATGGAATTCGACACGGAGCTGCCCTTGATTGCGCCGAAGCAAGACATCGTGCTCAGCGAGTATAAATGCGATCGAGTTCGTCACGATGCTGTAAGGCCAAGTAATGGTCACAACGCCATCTAGAAGCTTGGTTTGCGAATCAACGTCGTCTGGACTTAGCTGTGCTATTGGCGTCGGGGTGGCTTCACGAAGCGCAAGATGAGATGGTTCACCGGCCATGTCGAAAATGGCGACCTGAAAGGGTTTGCAACAATGGCGAGCGAGGGCTGGATCAGCGCGTAGAACGTGTGCTCAGCCTGCGCCCATGGCCGACATCTAACATCTCAAGGTACTCGAGATGCAGGATTTTGAGGATCGAAAGCTCCTCGACGCGTTTGCACTGCGTGGCTTGACCGGCGGTTAACAGCTCGCAGGTGTTGAGCTCAAATGCGGCAGGCGGTGGGTGCCAGTTTACGCCACAAATAGAAGTACCGGCAATCGTTCGTCAACGGCTTGGAGGGGTGGGGCCGGTTCTGGCAGAATTTAACTAGTCTCAAATCAGCTAATAGTGGGGGCACCCGTCCGAACAAAACATCAGATATCGGCGCGCTGCGGGTTCATATGATGCCATTAACACTAACATGAACAGGGAGAAGGGTGTGCAGAAGCAGTTGGACACGAAAAGCAGGACCGGCGTAATCTTCTGGCCCTATTACCAAGGCTCCCGTACCCTACCTGGTCATCGGTCTGTTCTGTCTCCGTTCTGTCGCGACACATGTAGCTCGAGGCTCCCGCAAATCCATTGAATCGCCTCATCCATCGTCTCATCCAACCCCCCTTTCCCCCGCACCGTTCCTGCGCAGAAGAGATCAGCCAAGCATGGGTTCGCTCTATACACGACCCTTTGACGTCAAACGCATTGCAGTCATAGGCGCCGGCCCGTGCGGCTTAGCCGCCGCCAAATACCTCAAGGCACAAGGCACGTATGAGAAGGTGACGGTGTTCGAGCAACAGGCGGAGGTCGGGGGTGTATGGAACTACAGCGTCGTCATACCTGCACCGAATCCGGTACCACAGACCAGTCCGTTCTACCCTCCAGACCAACCAACTCGCGTGGGCCATGACCGGATCCCGGTCTTCCCGTCTCCCATGTACGATGATTTGAACGCCAACATCCCCAAGACGATGATGAAGTTTTCGGACCTGGACTTTCCTCGAGATTCGTGGATATTCCCTAGTCGTCACGACATTCAGAGGTATCTTGTGGAGTACTCGCATGATGTAAGGGATCTGATCAAGTTCTGCTTTCGGGTGACGAGCGTTGAATTGAAGGCTGGAGGAGGCCGCGAGAGATGGCACGTAGAAGTCCAATCTACTATCGACGGACAAGTGCTCCGTGGGACATTTGATGCGGTGGTGGCGGCAAACGGACACTATTCCACGCCGTTTGTCCCAGACATCAAGAACATCGCCGCATTCCATGAAGCACACCCGTCCGTCATCATTCACTCGAAAAACTATCATTCGGCGGATGCTTTCCAGGGCAAGAAGACCATCGTGGCCGGCAACGGGCCGTCAGGGCTGGACATAGCCTACCAGATCAACCGAGTATCCAACGGACCTACGCTCCTGTCCGTCCGGCACGAAACCCCGCCGGACAAGCTTCGACACACGGGGTGTCGCGAAATCGCCGAGATCCAAGAGTTTCTCCTGCCGGAGAGAGGCGTGTTGCTCAAGGACGGGACCATCGAGGCCGATGTCGATGCGGTTGTCTTTTGTACAGGCTTCCGCTACAGTCTTCCGTTCCTGGGGAAACTGGAGACGGAGTTGATCACCACCGGCACCTGCGTCCACGCCTTGTACAAACACCTCTTCTGCATCCAGCACCCGACGCTGGTCTTTCCGGTGCTCAACATGGGGGTCGTTCCGTTCCCTCTGTCCGAAGCCCAAGCGGCCGTCTTCTCAGCCGTATGGTCCAACGAGATAGAGTTGCCTCCCGAGCCAGAAATGCTCCGATGGAATAGAGTGGCTGAGCGGCAAGGAGGCGACAAGCTGCACGTGCTGCCGCAGCTCAAGGATGGCGAGTACATGAATGAGCTGCATGATTGGGCAATGACAGCAAATCGACTCTGTAAAGAACCACCGAGATGGGGGGACGAGGAATTTTGGATGAGAGGCATCATTGGGGCGGCGAAGGTGAAGTTTGAGGAGCAGGGCCGCAATGCAAAAACGCTTGAGGAGTTGGGGTTCGTATATACTCCCGATAAAAAGTGAATAACTTGACTTTCATGTTCAGAACCCGAGTGCAAAAAAAATCCTCAGTTGGGAAGACGACGTTGAACTGAAAACACTTCCAGGTATACAAGTTCAAGAGGCGATTGCAGGGCCCTGCCCCATAATTCACCAAGAAGCACTATTCACATATCTCGCGCATATGGGCCATAAATATTTTCAACAGTCGAACTTCTTTTTTTCATTCAAGAGCCCGACGTTCCATGACGAAGCCGTTACGCCTCCATACAGTAGGAAAGTGTACCATAAAAACCAAAACGATCATCATCCCATCCATGACAGCTCCCTTGTCATTAGTTTTTTCCATCTCCCTGCACACCCAGTCAAGACGGACCACATCAGCTCACTCCTCGCAACAAGAGATTTACTGCTTCTTCTGGGCCTCTTTAGCGAAGACAGAGGCATAAGGGTTCAGACGCAGCATAACCTGCTTGTTGCGCAGAGGATTCTTCTTCTGAACGGCACCACGGCGGGTAATGGCCTCGCCCTTGGGGGCGTTGAGGGAGCTCTGGATTTCAGAAGAGTTGATGAGACGGGTCAAGTCAGCCTGGGAGACGACGTTGGAAGGCAGCAGGAAGTCGCGCTTGTGGGTGGAGGCCTCGGTGGTGGAGCCGTAGATCTCGTCGAGGGCCTTGAAGGCGGCAGACGTCCAGACGATGAAGCGGCCAAGGTGACCACCAGGAGCGAGCTGGAGGAGGTTCAGAGCGCTGACAGGGCTGGTTTCAACACCGGGAATGTTGCGGAAGGCTTTGACGAGCTCCTTGCCATCGACCTCAGGGTTGTAGACAACGAGAGGACCACGGCGCTGGCGGTGACGGCGGCCACGGAGCTTGCCCTTACCGGCACGGAGCTTCTTGGAGTGCTTAGCCTTGTCCAGATCGGGCCCAGCACCGACGGCCTTGAGGAGAGCTATGGCAGAAGCAGTGCGGCTGCAAGAACCAGCTTCGAAGACGGCAGAGTCAACGACGAGGGGAACCTCGGCGACGGTCATGATCTCGTGGCCGCGGGCCATCAGGAGAGGAGCAGCGGCGGAGGCAGCCAGGGCGGAGCAGGTAGCGTAGCGCCTGAGAAGAAGAAATTATCGACTATCAGTATACTGATGTCCCCAAAGGCAAAAGTTTGGGCCACGAGAAATCTGTTAACGCAATGTCGTATAAAGTACTCACTTCTGGCCCTGGTTGATCTTGACGTGCCACTTGCGCCAGATCTTGGTGGGAGCAAACATGCGACCGGATCGACACATGTTACCAAAAGCAGCCTGACCGGCACGGTGAGTACCGCCACCAGAGACACGGGGGATACGAGCAACAGCACGACCTAAAGTGATACTAAGTCAGTTCTCTGCCACATCAACTGCACTGAAAGTTCGGAATGCGAGCCATTTGTCGATGTTCAGCCGAGTCAATTCCAAGAGTGGCGGCGTATTTCATCCTTTTGAAAAAAAAAAAAGTTCTCAGCAGTCAACTCTGACTGACCAAGAATTCTTTTTTAGAGGGGAAGCACTTCCGTATCCCACGTATGATATTGATCTCGTTATTTCCCCCCTTTTCGGCTCTATTGGATATCCTTTCGCAGAATCATCAAAATTTGCCCACTAACCAGTTCCCCACGACTCGGCAGAGGTCTGATGGCCAGCCTTCTCGCTCACGGCATAAGGCTGACGCTTGTTTTTGGCCATGCCAGTGTGCACGCGCTGCACAATATCGGGTCGGATAGGGCTGGTGAAGACGGCAGGCACAGGGTGGGTAGCTCCCGTGGGAGCACCATCTTTGCCGATGATAGAGACGGTAGGTCGCGAAGCCATTGTGAAGGATTGGACTAGGACCTGAAGCGTGAGTTGGGAAAATTGTCAGTCTTGATTCGTGCAAAAGAGTCCGGCACCGAAAAGAAGAAGAAGAAAATTCTTACCTCGATCGTCGTACGGCGTCGAAATACAGAGGATGGGGTGGGATGGGAGGTTACAGTCTCGCACTTGGAGGCTTTGACGATGAATTTCGCTCGCAGCGAATTTTTGCTAGGCCCACAGGTCAACTTTTTGGTGGGCGGTGGCCCTAAGGTACGTCCTTTAAGCGAGGACGGTTCGGGGAGATTTTATTGGATAATGGTCCCTGCATCCACAGTGTCGCTGTACAGTAACCTTGAACCGCACTGTATAAAAGCCCGCTCGATGATTTATGATTGCTTTGTGATCTATTCTTTTATTGATTTTTCTATCTCGAAATGGCTCTATACCGACGGAGGATATTGTTATCGTCTCTTTGAAAGCAGGCACTCCCTTTTATGTTTCCGATACAAGTAAGACACGGATTCGTACGAAATGTATGAACATATGACCATACAATAAGTATATCGTCAGAACCAGCTACCAGGAAGTAGGATGGTTCGTCTTCAAGCATTCAAAACAGTCTCATACGAATGCTATGCATACCCAGGTATCTAAGGTAGCCAAAGCAATATGCACTGTTCTGTGAATGCTTGAGATGGATCCTACTTCCAGGTTGCTAGCTCTAGCTCTGACCATATACTTGTTCTATGGTTATGCGTTCCTGCGTCTCGTAGAAATTCGTGTTTTATTCTGTAACCCTTTGCTTCTCTCCTCTTAGTTAATTGTAGCATAGAAGACTTTGGTCGAACTCGACGTGACGAAACAGCACGGTACTAACAAGCACCTTCAAATGTGGCAAGGCGATGAGCTCAAAGTCTCTCCCACCTTGCAGGTGAAGAAGCTAGCGAGGTTTGGCCAGAATGCCACGTCCATGAGAATAACTATTCTATGCTTTCATATATCCGTTAGGTCGTATACTTTCACATTATCAAAGTCTCAAAAATCATCACATGACCCAAATCAAGCATTCCAAGTTGAACAAATGCTCCGCTTCTATCTATTCCCATCTCCTCCATTCGTCCACCAGCTTGCCCACCTGCTCCTGTTTCCAAGCACTGTCTACATTCGCCCAATCCAGTTGAACAAGCTGATCGTAAATGTCCTTTTCTTTCCCTCGCCTCTGCATGACCTTTTCTTCAAGATATTTGGGGTCGTTGCCACGACAAGCCCTTCTAAAGACCTCTCTCATTCTGGCTGAGTATAGCTGGCACGTAGCAGACGGTAGCCTCTGCGGCTTCATGTAGAAATTACAGGCAATGGCGTTTCCGTCCCTCACTTTTGGTTTGACGACGTCCTCGAAACAGTTGTTGCATACAGTAAACTCCGGGAGAAACTGCATAGTGTGCCAATATCCATCTATGACAGGTGTATCCTCGTGACATTTGGCACCGACGGTCAGATGCCAAAGCTTTTGCGCCAGTTCCTCCACGTCCGGGGGCTTTTTGGCTATCATAGCTTTATCTGACGTGGTTTCCAAAGCATCAAAGAACAAGACAAACTCTTTCCTGTCCGGCGCAAAGTGCAAGGCACATACACCAGCACGCGGTCGTGAGTCAAGTGGTTCAAAAATGCCAGTCAGATTTGGCAGTAAAAGCTCGACTATTCTGGCGCACTGGTAGCATATGGAGAAATTGTCCACCGGCAAGCGAGTGTGAGGATCCTTGACGGTGAGCCAGTTTTGTGTGACCCTTTTGCTGCCGGGGCATAGTTCTCTGGTGGAGCTGGAACCCATGTTGGCGATTTGTTGCAAGAGACGCAGATTGGGCACATCATCTTTTAACGTGAGCAACCAGGCTATTCTGTACCAAGGACTGATACCAAAATCACATGAGATCGGTTGATCCGATGGTCGCAACATCGGTTTGAACAACGTCCTGTAATCAGATTTGGCAAATACGCTATTGTAGCAACTAGGACAGATGTTGAAGTTGGTGTGCGGGATCGTCAGCCAGTCCATCAGACCTGCGATAGGTTTCTGCCGAGGACATTCTGGCAAGGTTTCAGTCCCACCGTTATTGTTATGTTCTGAGTAACGCCTGTACGCACCCATAGATCTCTCTGTAGGCAAGCCATCCTTTTCAGGGTCGAACGGCGCTGGTGCCCCAGTTTGTGATGTTTTCCCTGTTGCAGGGGTAGAGAGTGTCTCATTGACTGTATCTCTTGAACACCAGGTTTGGCTAACTGGGGATGGTTCTGGCATAGATAGACCAGACAATTCTGTAGTTTTCGGTGGTCGTCCCTCGGATGTTGTACCACGAATACCCGAGCTCAAGCCTGAAGGAAGTTCGTCATCGGGATATGGAAGCTGGACTTTTGAAGCTCTGACCGGTTGTTCAACAACCCGGGATTCCGGGTTTCCAGCTCCCCTTGAAGCTGTCTTGGAAGCTTCGTAAGCCATTGCACCTGCTGCAACTCTCCCCGCTGCAGCTGTGGGTGGGAAGGTAGGTGTTCGGGAGGTGGATCGAGCATGTCCAGAGCATTCATCTCTCCTTTCCTGTCGGGCCGAGGTCTTTGGCTCTTGAACGACAACTGGCCTTGAAGACAGGTAGCCCGAATCACGAGGACTATTGGAATATTCATCCCTGGAGTGGCTTGGATCCCGCGAAGGCCTAGGAGACAATCTGGGCCTGGGTCCCTCTGGACGAGCATGTGGTCTCGAGTGATCAGCCTTGTCGCTCCTTGATTGCGGATATTCGTCCCTAGTGCGGGCTTCAACATCATGCGTCATTCTGCGCCGCGGACGATTATTTTCTGTATCTGCATTTGATCGTCTATCAAAGGACATTCGATCTTGTCTATAAGTATCCCGATCTGTTTCCCGGTCATGAGTCTCGGAGTGGCGGCTGGTTCGTGAAGGAGACCGAGCACTATATTCCACCGAGGACTGTGACATGCCTCGATACAGCTTCTCCCGTCCTGCAGTGCCATTTGATATAATCTGCGGGGATGGAAGATGATCGGCAGGTGGCCGAGATTGGTGGTTTTCGAAATAATCGGGTTGGGTGCCGGTGCCAGAAGATGGAGCTCGGTAATGGTGAGGAGGACTGTGATCATCCGTTTCGGTATCTGCTGGTGGCAGATGTTGCTTACTCTTGCGCCGTTCTAGACCATGATGGGTGCTATTCGCGCCATGATTGCCCTGAACACCTTCCGGTCTGAAACCTTTTTCGTCTGAGCTCTGCTCGGGTGGATGATGTCCTCCCACATCTCTTTTGACCTTGTGCGTGGTCTTTACGGTACGTGCATGATCCTTCGCTCTTTCTGGCACAATCACAAAGCGCCGTTCTGGGTTATGCTCATGTACTTCTATGAGGATTGGATATTGGTCGACTTCACCTTTGGAAGGTGGTTCATCTTCAGACGCAGCGGCTGGTGCAAATGGTCCATATTCCCTAGCAAGCGAGTCAACCTCATCCTCGACAGTAACCGCTGGAGGGTGCTTTTTCCTGAGAGGAGGCGCTGGCGCTAGGTAAACAGTTCTAGGAACCAGGCCATGGGCAGGAACTGGCGGGGGAACGGGGCCTGGAGGAGCAAAATGTGACACGGGCGAAGGTGATGGCGAACTTGAACTATTTCATGTCAGGTCAGCGCCCGGGACAGGTTCACGGATCGCACGTATGAGGAGGGCATGGGTCGGGGAGGCAGTACTGACGGGGCAGTGCTCCGAGCTCGCGACGTGGTGAAATATCCCCTGTCGAGCAAGCTCTGGATGTTTAAAGTATCCCCCATCCTTCCTCAACTTAGATGGTTGGTGTCTGCAAGCAGTGGCGGCGCCAGACGAGAAGCATTGCAACCAGCTCCTAGGCAAGTCACGGTGTCGACTGCGCACCAGGCAAAGCTTCCTGCGAAGTACCGAGCCGGGTACGGGGTGCTGACAGCGTTGTTATTGTTGTTGAAATAGCAAATGAAGATGCTCAACCAGGCAGCATGTCGGATCGTGCTGGCAGTGGAGGTGCTTGACCGGTCGATGACAACTCGAATACAAGAAACTCGGCAAAACGTAAGCGACGCTTCACACAGGTGTCAGTAATGACAAATGACGTAGCTCCGTTGCCAGGCTGCCTGGGGTGCGTCGAGCAAGCCGCCGATGACAGGGCTTGAGGCTCGAGGGCTTGAGGGCTCGAGGGCTTGAGGGCTGGATCGCCGAGGACTGAAGCCAGCAAGCGCACAGCACGGACGGTGGCGGGGAGGCTGACTAGCTGAGAAGCCGGGCAAAACAATCATCAACACAGCAGACGCTATTGACGCTTCGACAAGTTATTATTCTCGATTGTGCAAAGTCTTGTGGAACTCGACAGTGACAGCGCCATGGTTGTGTTGGGGATGGACGGGGCCAAGGGGCCAATGTCTGGGAGTTCAGCCAACCGCATGTGGCTGGCGATGACATACTGGTACTTGGCGGAATGGGCGACTCGTGGGTGGGATTCCCCTCCTTGGACGGGTTGCGGCGAAGTACATCCATTGTACACCGTACTCGCCATCGTATTCGTCATCGCCAGACCAACCACCCTAGGCCCAACACCGACTGAGAATGTCTGTCTGTCAAGCACGAAAATATGTCACGGCACGACGACCACCCTGATCAATGACGCTGGGCAGGATTCGGGAGCTCATCTCTATTTTCTTGTAAAGAAAAAAAAAAGGGCAAGGAAATAAATCAACAAACAACCAGTCACCAATCCTTCTGTCATGAATTGCGTCGTTGTGTCACAAAAGGGCAAACATTTTCTAGCATTCCAAATTTCACGACCGGGTTCCTCGCAACACCCGTCGCATCACTCCGTACGGTTCAAGTAAAAATCATCACCCGATGTCCTATCTCACCAGCCAATGTTTGCACATCCAGATGTCTTTTGCCAATACAGAACGCGGAGTTGACCGGAAAAGGACCAGTGACCACAATATCTGAAATATCTGATATTATATAACACAAACAACCGTCGACCCAAAATGGTTATCACTACACGTTAATAAAAACCCGCTGAACAATACCCAATACGCCAAGTAGTTGGACCTCCTTCTCGGTCAAACGTTCTGTCTTCCCACGAACACCCCTTCGTCTAGTCCTCCAAGAACTCCTGGATATCAGCATCCTCATCCTGCGCTGCCCTTCGCCTCTCATCCTCCTCCAGCAGTTCCCTGAGCATCTTTCTTTGCCGGACCCGAGCCTTCTGGCCCCAGTCCGAGTTCGTGCCATCCGCCCCATCATTGTCATCGTCGGCATAGAGCTTCTCCTTGATACCGCGGTACTCATTCGGTGTGAGTTCTGGATGGGGCAGTGTCCCGTCTTCCCCGCGAGCTTTCCGGTCATCGCTCTCCATCTTCCTCACTGCGCCCTTGGTGACGAGCTGCTGTAGATATGGTCTCAAGAGCATGTACCCTCCTGCGATAACAATGACGCGGATCCAACCTTGAAGGGTCATGTTGTTGACGCCTTCTGCGATGTTGCGTGTGGCATTGGCGCCATATTCTGCCAGACGCGCTGCAAGCTGGCCGAGGAGGTTGAGCTCCGGACGGTCCACGTCCGCGTCGGTAGGATGCGTTTTTTGGTCCATCCCGGGCAAGAATGAGTTGGTGTGATAGATGATGGGCCTGGCTGCGACGACTCGCCTTGTGCAGAGTATGAGCGTATGCGAAGTGAGGTGCAGTTGACAGAAAGTTGTTGCGGCGAGTGGATCCAGTGGCTGTAGAGAAGAAGGTGCCGTAGGTTTTTTGATCTGTAGATGTCAATGGAGGGATTGTCCGATAAAGTTTATAGATTGACAAGTCAATGAAGGAGGAGTCGGTAAGTGCCGTATTTTAATGGTCAGAAGAAGGCATGTATTCTTCACCTTCCATCCCTCTCTCCGTCTCTCCGTCTATCTCTCTTTGATTTTTTTTATTTTTTTTTTTGTATGCTAATTTATCAGACTTGCACCCAGTGGCCCGGGGTTTCACCACAGAGCGGCTTGGACCCTGCAACATCTCTGCAACATCGGAGATTTCTGATTGAACAAAGATGCGCTTGTACACCAGACCACGAGTGACCTTTGGCAACCTTCAAACGCATTACGAGCCATCAAGGCCTTCGGGCTAGTACGGGCGATGATGGACTGGCCACAGAGCATGGACGACATTCGGAGTAAGCAACATGCAAGGCCTTCTACCACGGGTCTACAATCGATGACAGCCTGTCGCCGTACGCGGAAATCGTCGAGTCGGATGCAGCCATGGTAGCAAGGTCGACGAATTGCTGAACCAGGTTCGCAAGTCTCTCACCAGGTTCCACTTCGAGATGTTGAAGCACTAGGCCAGAGTTCATTAACGCTACCAGTTTGTACGCATGGCTCGTTGTGCCCAGAGCCTGCTGCGTTTCGTTCTGCAGCTACGGCTGGATTAATGGGCAAAATTTTCCTGCCTGGAAAAAAAAGTTAAAAAAAATAAAAAAATTCTGATACGTATGTGCTTGTATAACTCGCCCTCTCTCTACCTAACCGTTCTTGTAGGCTTTGCTACTTTACAAGAGTATAACCAGACAGGGCCAGTAAAGGATTATACCGCCAATCAAATTTCTTTAACTCCATCAATGCAGGTATTTCTCATGCTACCTGTCACTATTTACAGAACTCTTCTTTAATAGCTATGGGCCTCGCGCTCTGTTTCTTGTAGGGCATCTTTTGCAAGTATGTTGTCTTGTGATAGCATTTTTCTCGTTCTAGTACGACTAGTCTATGCTATCACAAGCCTTCAGTAGCGCTATTAGTGTTTCTGCTGCTTCTGGACCGTCCTTGGTTCCGTCAGTGGCTGGTTCAAGAGGGTCGCGGAACAGCATTCGGCATTTTCGCTACCAAGGTCTCGGCGAAGTCATCTTTCTAATCCTGTTGAGTTGGACCATGCGGAGCGCTGCTTTTATCTTTCCGGCCTTGCTTGTCGTTGTGAACTTGACTAGTAAATCTGTCATATTAGCGGGCAACAGCCCATCTCGCAGGAACCATACCATTTCGCGAGAGGCAATTCTCCTGCTTCTCAGTACTGCTCCGATCCCCTTCGGCCTATATACCCCAATCGAATCCATCCCCGCTGTAGTCAAGGCAGAGGGCATGAGGGACTCTTGGCCCATATTCTAATAGCTTTCACAACACACTACAAGTCATTCAATGATGAGCATACCTTTCTTGAAAACTGCGCTGACGTTTTGCTCCAGTTTGATTGGGCGTGCAAGGTCTGTCCTGCTATGGAGCTGGCAGCTTCTTTATGGCGGGTTTGTATCTCTGGCCGAGGTAACGACGCTGCCACTCTTGCTTTTGGGGACCATTCATGGCTAAGTTCTCGCTCATAGGGGAACCTGGATATCAAGACGTTGGCCGCCAGGTAGAATCCACGCAGCTTTCTCTCAAGGGGACCAGGATAAGAAGGGAGATTCGGGCCAGTCCAACCAAGGTCGTGTTGACAGAATTCCATCATCTCCATTAAAGCCGATGGGGAAACATGAAGCGCTTGGATTTTGGTAGTCATGAGTTGAAATGGTAAAAGAGTAGTAGTATGCTCACGTGACTCCCTGACCACCACGCGTTAAGCGGACTACTTGCCCCTTCCTTGTCTCTACGTGGGCCGACGAAAGCTGTAGCCTATGCATGAGGATTGCATTGGAGCTCATAAAAATTTCAAGGACACTAAGTGTTCTTACGGGGTAAATTCGCAACCACCACCTTTTATTGCATCCTCCCCTCATTTTGCACTTTCGTCATTGGGTTTCTTTCTCTGATCAGTTTGGAGAGCCTCGAAAATGTCGTCCGCCTTCAGATCTGTTGCGCCGTTCCTGCGGACTGCGCGGCATGGCCTGCGTGGTGGCCGCATCAATCCCCTTCAGTTATCCCTCAAGCCTCAAGGTGCTGCTGGCATGCTGAATATTTACCGCTCATACGCCGTCTTTGAACGAACGAAGCCTCATGTGAACATTGGTACCATTGGCCATGTTGATCACGGAAAGGTATGCAATTGAGTCGGGTGCGAAACGGACAAGAGTTGAAGATTGTTAACTTCTTGCGTCACCACAGACCACTCTATCTGCTGCAATCACGAAGCGACAAGCCGAAAAGGGCCTCGCCAACTTCCTCGAATACGGTGCTATTGACAAGGCGCCAGAAGAGCGAAAGCGAGGTATCACCATCTCTACTGCCCACATTGAGTACGCGACTGAAGCTCGCCATTACTCTCACGTCGACTGCCCTGGCCACGCCGATTACATCAAGAACATGATTACTGGTGCTGCCAACATGGACGGTGCCATCATCGTTGTCGCCGCCTCCGATGGTCAGATGCCACAGACCCGTGAGCACTTGTTGCTTGCCCGACAGGTCGGTGTCCAGAAGATCGTTGTCTTTGTCAACAAAATCGACACGATCGACGATCCTGAGATGTTGGAGCTCGTAGAGATGGAGATGCGCGAGCTTCTCAACACTTATGGCTTCGAGGGCGAAGAGACTCCCGTCGTTATGGGCTCTGCGCTCTGCGCTTTGAATGACCAGAAGCCTGAGATCGGCAACCAGAAGATTGATGAGCTCATGAAGGCCGTCGACGAATGGATCCCTACCCCCGAACGAAGCCTGGATAAACCTTTCTTGATGTCCGTTGAGGATGTTTTCTCCATTTCTGGACGTGGTACTGTCGTCTCCGGTCGTGTCGAGCGTGGTGTCTTGAAGCGTGATGAGGAAATCGAGCTGGTCGGTAAGGGCACGGAAGTCATCAAGACCAAGGTCACCGATATCGAGACTTTCAAGAAGTCCTGTGATCAATCCCAGGCTGGTGACAACTCTGGCCTCCTCATCCGTGGTGTCCGCCGTGAGGATGTCCGCCGTGGCATGGTAGTCTGCAAACCTGGCACGGTCAAGTCTCACACTCAGTTCCTTGCCTCTCTCTACGTCCTCACCAAAGAGGAAGGTGGTCGCCACACCGGCTTTCATGAGCACTACCGCCCTCAGCTCTACCTCCGTACGTCCGATGAGTCCGTTGATCTGACCTTCCCCGAGGGCACCGATGATGCTTCTGGTAAGATGATCATGCCTGGCGACAATGTCGAGATGGTCGTCACCATGACCAACCCCAACGCCATTGAAGTTGGTCAGCGATTCAATATTCGTGAGGGTGGTAAAACTGTTGCTACTGGTCTGATTACTCGCATCATAAAGTAAAGCGGATGGAAGATGTCGCGCTCAATACGGGTGACAAGACTAAGGATGGATCCGCCATTGGACCGTTGGACGACTGGTTAAAGATCAATGGCGATGACGTGCTCGGGACTTTCTTCAAAGGCGTTCATGAGGCGTAACTTGAGAGTGAAATGTACGAGAAAGAACTAGAATCATGAGCGAGAGGCTTACTGTATATTTCCCAGGATCTGGCCTGGATATCTCCCCACTCTGCTTCTTCCCATGTCTTCATTGTACTATATAAGAGCATATAGGGAAGGAACAGTGATATATGGAAGGACCAATGCCGTAAAGAAACTTGTCAAAGACGTTATTCTATGTGTACTTGCATTCGTGGATAATCACGGCGAGCATTGACGGTCCTTGTGCCGAATGCTGCACTTCAAGGTCTTACCCAACAACACTTATGAACTATCTGCTGGCAATTGCCTGTGAACGAAATGAAATATCATGTGTCAAAAAGTCATGAAACACCTTGTAGGTCCAATGCAAAATTGTATTCATCTATCCGCGAAGGAGGTTCGTCAGAGCACAATCTTCCTCAAAAGCAGGCAAGCCATTAAACTCCGGTTCCAAGCGGCCGCTGCCCTGTTAAATGACTTTATCTCGGCGCAAGGCCATGTGTCCTCCATCCTCCATCCTCCATTTCAAATCCAATCCGGCACCCCTCTCTCAAAAGAAACTTTTCCTTCTGTCAAGCATTTTACGTGAGGCGAGTTGTTTATCGGTACTGCAGAGGAAAAAAAAAACTCAAGTTAGTGATGGACATTGGCTAATTGCTGGCACAGAATCTGGTTTATGGGGCGGCGAGGAATGCTTTTCGTATATCCTGATCGATGACTGGAAAAGAAACATTGCTCTTACCTTGACGAAGCCAATGTCCTTGGACTTCTCACGGAAGCATTGACGGCACAGGTTGAGGTCGTACTTGCGGATAAGACCAGCTTTGTGCTTGCAGACGCGGCTGTAGAAAAAAAAAAAACCAACGTTAGAAAAATTATGTACGTTCTAAGTGCATCGGTCGTTGACGTTTTGAATATTTGCCTGGCCGGAGCAATTTTTTTCTTCTTGGTCGAGAGGGCGACAACTTCACGATGTCGTTTGCAAGAATATATGTCCCCAGAACAGACTAATTGCGAAAATGAGAAGAGTTATCATACCAGCTGCGAGAGCCCTTGCCGTAGTTTCGGGGGCGCGAGTTCCAGACGCTTTCGTGAGACATGATTGCGGGTGGTGTTGCGGTGACTGCAGCTCTCTCGTGGGATTGAAAGGAATTATCACGATTTCGCACACACAATACAAGCACATGGTGGGATTCCGTGCTGGCTGACGATTGGAGGGTTGCGAGCCCCGACGGGCCTTGAGTGTGCTGCGATCACGTGCACCGGGGTCTAGAAAACTCGCCTAAATTTGTTCTCGTTATCTTATCTGCACGTGAGGGCCGATGGAGTTGGAGGGGCGATGCAAACCGTAAGTTCCCAGGGCGGAGCGGGGATACACTGGCCGGACTTTTTAAATTGAAACGTGGCTATATACTACAAATGGGGGGCGATGTTTCGACTAAAACGTCAGGTCCAAGGGAGGAACGCTGGCATGGGGCAGCACCGGCATGTCTTTGGCTGATACAGTGGAGACAGCTTAATCCGGCAATCACCTTCTCCCCAATCCCCACCTTGGCTAGGTGACGCTATTGTATCTAAGGTTTTACTATAAGGTAAGGTGAGCTCCGCGTCAAGTGGCAAGCTGGCTTCTTGACACTCTCCTAAGCATCATCGATTTACTGCCAATCTTTCAAACACAAAACTAACGCACTAAACGATCGGTAAAGCTTTGTCTCTTCTCACTCAATTAAACTGTACAGATATTTAAGAACGCAATCTTCGTTGACTAACTTGATTTTACACGAGATCAATTTTTGACCATCATGATCCTGATCAAGAGCGTTGTGCTCGCCGCCTTAACTGCCGTTGCAGCTGCAGGGTCCGCTGTTATCGACCTTACACCTTCTAACTTCGATGAAGTCGTCCTGAAATCCGGAAAGCCCACGCTTGTCGAGTTTTTTGCTCCCTGGTGCGGTCACTGCAAGACGCTGGCTCCAGTATACGAGGACCTTGCCCAGGCTTTTAAGCATGCTACGGACAAGATTCAAATTGCGAAGGTCGATGCCGATGCTGAGCGGGCTCTGGGAAAACGATTTGGTGTTCAGGGCTTCCCGACACTGAAGTTCTTCGATGGGAAATCTGAAGATCCCGAGGACTACCAGTCTGGCCGTGATATAGAGAGCCTGTCTAAGTTCATCATGGATAAGACAGACGCGAGGCCCAAGAAGAAGTTGCAGATGCCCAGCGAAGTTGTTATGCTGACGGATACGACGTTTGCGGAGACTGTTGGCAGTGACAAGAACGTGCTGGTTGCGTTCACTACCACCTGGTGTGGGCGTAAGTTGCCGTGACAATTTTTTATCATTCATGATTTAAGTGCTTAGAGACTGATCTTTGCGTTCGACAGACTGCAAGAGCTTGGCTCCTATTTGGGAGAGCGTTGCTGTTGACTTTGCCAACGATGCAAATGTGGTTATTGCCAAGGTTGACTCCGAAGATCCTAAAAGCAAGGGCGTCACCAAGGAGAACGACGTTACTTCCTACCCTACCATCAAGTGGTTCCCGGCCGGCAGCAAGACTGCTGAAGACTTTAAGGGTGCACGAACCGAGGAGGGTATCATTGAGTTTATCAACGAAAAGGCCGGTACGCAACGTGTTGTGGGAGGTGGCCTGAACGCTGTTGCCGGCACTATTGAGGCACTTGACTCGTTGGTGGCCAAGTTTACTGGTGGCGCCAATATGGATGAAATTGCCGCTGAGGTCAAGAAGATTGCTAGTGAATACAACGAGGAGGCCAAGTTCCAGTACGCCAAGTACTACGTCCGTGTCTTTGACAAGCTTGGCGCCAGCGACAACTATGCCATCAAGGAGCTTGCCCGACTGGAGGGTATCCTGGCCAAAGGTGGCCTGGCACCGACTAAGCACGATGAGATCAGGAGCAAGACCAACATCCTTCGTCGCTTCGTCGAGAAGGCCGCCGAGAAGGCCGAGGAACTGAAGGACGAGCTGTGAGCGGGTGGTTCATCTGCCGTGGAATCTCTGGAGCTAGCAGTCGCACAGCAAAGGAGGATGAATAGATGGCTGTCAGTCAGGCAAACAAGCATATGGAGGTAACTGGTGGTGAAGCAACATGCAAAGGGACTCAAGAAACGGTTTCGGTCAGCTGAGGTAATGAAAGTGTAAATCATGAAGACAAAACGTTACTGTGGTATTTGGGATTCTAGATATGGAACGGAAGAAACTCGAACGCACTAGTGAAGCGGAATGAAGAAAGGCAGAAAATAAAAAGAAAACAAACCATGACGTTCGCCTTGACTATATACACTTGAGGTTCCACCCACCGCCAATGATGCCGATCCCTTTGATTCACCTATGACTTGGAAGAGCCTTCCTTCGCTTTGCTCTCCTGAAGGCCAGCCTCCAAATTGTCCAGCCTGCGAGACATTTCATCCACTACGTGCCAGGAAGGATAATTAGCCGACTGCGACTCGAGACATGAACGGTTTTTCTGAACGGAGAAACGCTTTTGAAATGTAAATAAATGGCAGGCAAAGCGAAAAAATCATCACAACGACAATAATGATAATAAACATGGTGTCCAGGGTGATGAGGGCAGAAAGCTTTTTTACTTACTCCTGGCGAATATCTCAGATGACACGCTCGCAAACTTGTTAGACAAGGTGTTCAGTAACTCTTCCACGGCGGCCGAAACATCGGAGTTTGAATGGTCGGGAGACTGTTCAGGGTTTACGACAAGTCAGCGGGCTCCATTGAGCGAGGGAGAAGAAGACACAAATGGACATTTAGCAGCTTGTCGAGATGACGGATGGCCCAGCCGATACACGGTTCTGGGAGCAAGACGTGGGGGGCGATGGGTGAGAGCAGCATACACTTGGTTTCTCGGTCGAAGAGTCTGGAGCATGGGACGACATGCTGGATGGGATGGGAGAGGTGCGGTCCTTGTTTGATGGTGGGAATTGGGTCTAGTGTGGGATGAAGACGGGTGCTACGGGGCTGCGGAAGTCTGGAGTGGTCTGGGGTGCCGCTTTGGTGATGCTGGAGAAGCTTGCGGCATGCGTTCAGGTGTTGCTGCTCCAGGCTGTGGCTGGTTTCAGCCCCGTTTGCAGACTTGCTCAGCCTCTCGCAGCCTCTCGCAGCCTCTCGCAGCCTCTCGCAGCCTCTCGCAGCCTCTCATAGCCCCTCAGCTGCGTCACCGCCCGTCCTCCTTCCCACTCATCACCAAATCGCCGGCTGCTGGGTCCCGGCAACGTGGAGGCTTTGCAACCTCGCAAGTTGAATTGGCCATTCAATCATCTCTTCTTTTTTGTCTTCCTCGCCCGCTCCTCGCCCGCTCCTCGCTTGAAGTTGACTCCGATGACTCTTTCCTCCCCCGTTTGCCTCCTTGGTCCAATTTGCTGCTTACGACGGGACAACACTTGCTTGCTGAAATCTGCGTCTCGCCATCGCGGAAGCAGGATTGCTAGAATGGTGTCTAGATAGCCTCACCAAGACTCTTTCTCTCTTTCGCCTTGGCCTCCCCTCCGACGCTCTTCAATGAAAAGATGCCACCAGCGCAGAATCCAGTGGGCGCCTTTCTCTTCATCCTCGTCCTCATATGGCTGCTCTTCCCCGAAAGCGATTATCGAAGCCAATCACTCTCACTGTCCGACGTCGCAGCCGAGCGCATGTCGAGATATCATGATGCTCTAGATGTCTTGAACAGTACGAATTGGGGTGACTTCTCGCCGCTGAACAAGACTGCTGATGACGGAGACGTCACGGCAGCGGCAGCGGCAGCCAGGTTCCTAAACCTCACGGGCTTCAGAGAACACGACGGGTTCGCATGGGACGACCTCGAGACGTTTCGCCAAAAAGGTCTACGGCTGAGCAGACATGCCGTGCCACCCGTCCATGGCCAACAGCTCTGGGACGTCGCGCTGGGGGACCCGATCTGGATGAACGCATCAGGTACCGTCCATGGCGGATGGGTGCGCCAACCGGGCTCCGTCACCCGCGGCTTCGACAGCTACAACTTGACCAGGATCGCGCCAGACGTCGAATGGGTCGGCCACAAGGTGGAATGGGCGAGGAACGTCACTGGCGAGTCGGGCAAGATGATGCTGCGCCTGCACGGGAACCGAACGCTCAATCACTATGAGCAACTACCCGTGGATATGGCGCCCTTGTCAGGCGGCATCATCCGTAGCCTGCGAGCGACAGCCACGATCGAGGACACGACCGGTTCCGGCCTGAACTGGGAGGTGAACCTATGGGGTGTCCACTGGCCGCGGCAGGGCGTGATCCTCATGACGACGACCAGCGAAAAGTTCGAAGGCATCTTTGCCCTGCCTCACCTGTCACCCGGTCCGGACTTTTTTCAGTCCAGCCAGATGCTGCTCAACAAGACTCTCGCGAGGGTGATCCGACGCAAGGAGAAGCATCTTTACGCGGACCAGCAGATGCCCTGGAACTCGGACATTGACAATCCCATGTACACGGCGTATCCCTCTCCGCACTGCGAATACATCATGTATGCCCAGGTCCACCCTCCTCTGCCGCATACTCACGACGACGACGACGACGACGCCGACTCCCCGGCCCACGACGCGGAAGACATGATCCAGGCCATCGAGTCGGAGCTGCAGTATCCCGTGGGAGCGCCGATCCCCAAGATCCCCAAGCTCAGGATCTCAGCCGTAATCTACTCTCCCGACTGCGCATTCTTCCTCGAGACCAAGGGGAGCCCGGACTTCCCCCCCGGCGACGGCGACCACCTCGTCGGCACCAAGAAGGAGGTTCACACCCACCGGGTCAAAACATGGCTGCTGCTCTACGCCCTCGTCGTGTTCGGTCAGGTCCGCCTGCTGAGAGATCAGATGAAGGAGTCGTTCACGCCCTCAACCATGGGACGAGTGAGCTTCGGCACCCTAAGCATGATGCTCATCGTTGACGGCATGACCTTCACCGCTGCGGCAACCTGGGTCTCCTCCGCGGCAGCCACCTTCCTGCCCACGCTGGCACTGATGTTTGCTTCGTTTCTGAGCATGACCATCGGAGGCAGTTTCCTGGCAAAGATCCACGAGGTCCAGCTCCCTCAGGGCAGAAGCCGACAGACACAGCAGCCGTCCACGGCTCAGACCTCTACCACCGCGACACCATCGCCAGCACCTGCACCTGCACCTGCACCTGCACCTGCACCTGCTCTCAACACGGGCTCACTGCTCCCCGGACCTGCCACGGCCTCTACGCCCGTCATCGTCCCCTTTGACCAAGATATATCTGCCGCGATTGCCGATTCCGATTCCGCGTCCGCCGCCCCC
>JFZS01000019.1:0-174868 GCA_000709145.1 Balansia obtecta B249
TTTTTTTTTTTTTTTTTTTTTTTTGCAAGAAGCGTCGACGATTCCTTAGCCTTCAGGGTAGAAATGGTCACATGGATCTACTTCTACACGCAGGTTGATTCGTGTCATCGGAAATATCGGTAAACTACCCTTAGTCGGAAGCGTTCGTGAGCGACAAGTACGCCGTCCAAGCGATACCAATGGTCGAGACAAAAGGCTATTGGCATAATTTAGCAAGTCGCCTTCGAAAAGTGGCATAGTCTCGAATACAACATACCAGCTGGAACTGCACAGGCATGAGCCTAAAGTTGACTACCTGCACAAGCGGCCAAACGACATAGTTCGCCTTCAGTGTAGGCACGTACATGTCACGCAACTTGTGGCTGATTGCACGGCGACCTCCACCCTCGGCAGCCGTCATGGCCACGAAGAACAGACCAATACCAAATGGCGCATAGACGAGTTGGTCAAAAGCAACGCGTTTCATGGCAGGGACAAAAGCACTGGACTTGGTTATTGGGAATGCTCGTTCGAGGAACCGGAACCATTTGAACTGGAGTGGTGCGACGCAGAAGCCATAGGCCATGAATCTGGTCAAGCGCTCGAAATCGAAAGGCTGAGGCAAGGCCCTTGAGCTTATGAAAGAATCCCGATCGTAGTCGCCACTCTTGCGATCGAGATCCTGGAATTCGATGGATGACTCGTCCTGCCTCGTTAGGCCAATGGACCTTAACTTGGTAGTAGACCCGCGAGCTCGGATTGCAGTAATGCTTTGAGCAACCGTGTCGGCGATGCCGCCTAGGACGGCGTTGGTGACCATCATAGTCATTACTGTCGCGGACAAGAGTTATTAGTGGCTGATGGCCGAAGAGTTCGGTCCAGGGCAGAAAAGACGTACAGGGTCGCTCCTCATAGTACTTGTTGTATCTGGCCACCAACCGGGCCACCAGAGCCATCTCGATTAGGAAAGCGATTGCGTGAACTAGAGGCTATACCGAAAATCAGCCTTTGTGGCAAATTAACTGGCGAGTGCATATAATAGGTCGGTCTCGAATATGCTTGATGGCATCTTGCCCGCGAATGCATGGAGAGGGCAAGGTGCGACCAGGGAGGGACTGGTAGGGACTATCAGTGAGGAATATTGGACATCACTCACGATGCGACCGAGGATGTATTTTTCGTTGACGGAGCGAAGAAGCCGTCGTCGACTAGTCTCCCAGGACATGGCGTGCGTGGATCGTGACGAGAGCAAGAGAGTCGAACCGTTTTTTATGACAGCGGGTGTGGCCCCAGTGGACAGATAAGCGATTGCAAGATCGATGACGACACAACGAACGGCGCCGCTCTGAGCGGGGTCGTAGCTCACTGGATCGTAGAGGAGCGTATGGATTCGGAGCTTGGTGTCGGAAAAAAAGAATCGTGAGGATAGAATATGGATGATTTCGCAGCTGGAAAACCCTCTGGACCACGCAGAGCAGGATGAGAGATAATTGTCGGGAAGAGGTCTGTCTGGCGGGCAGCTCAGGGATCGTTCGTAGTACGTAGTAGGGTGGTGAAGGAGTGGCTGACTACCCTGTAGGAGTGAACGCTGGGAATAGATCTTGCGGAGATGGATTTTTCATGGACCGTCCAAGCTCCCAATGTGATTGGCTAATGTCCCCCTAGCTACTGAAGCCGGCTTCTCCGTGTGTGCCTGCCTACCGAACAAGCCGTTTGCTGCAAGCAGTAGTAGTGCCAATGCAGAACGTGGGGAAACATCAAGCCGCAGACCGATGGGCAACTGCCAATGCATTAGACTGTTTGCGCCCACTGAATGCCCGGCTTGGGGTAGTTGACAGATTAATGGGGACATTGCGGCCACTCACAACGGTGTCAAATGCGGTGCGCTGTCTGGGTTAATTTATCAATTAGCGTGCATGGAAGAGTGGGGGCCAATTGTGCTTCGTCGCACAATATACGTACCTCTCCCATTAACCATGAGCAATCACGTGCGCAACTACTTGGAATTGATCAACAGGTGACGAACTCACAGTACCATCTGACCTCTGCAGCACCATTACTGGGCGAGATACCCATCGTCGATGTCATTTCTGCGCTGAAGTGCGTTGGCAGTGAGATCAGAAAAGCATATTCTCAGCATCTTTCGTGCTTGGACCAGGTGTCTTCATTTCGTCCATTGCCGACATCAGGCTGGAATTGAAACCCGCTCCAATGTACGTTAGTCGATACATATCGAGAGATGACCTCGAGCTTCTGAAGTCTGACCGCACAGCCTCTGCTAGATGCCGGGTAGTGGTCTGGAAACCATGCTAACACGGTCCATACAAAGATGCGCTGACGCCAGAACAAGTTGTCGAAGAACAAGTCTCGCGGTCCTGCGTGGATGCATTGGGGATGCTCTTTCTTACAGCCAAGCTCCCACGACGTCGTTTGTTATTCTGACATACGGCTGGTGTAATCTCGCATTTGCAGAAAGGGCCATCGAGGCAGCAGACTGCGGATATTCCACGGCGAAGGGTGACAGCAAGGAGGCAGATTTAAAAAGAATTATAACGACCAGCTCCTTAGTCGCCTTTAGGAAACGCTTGAATTAAGCGACGTACTTTATACTCAGACAGGGACCTGCTTAGAAATTGCCCTAACTACGCAGGCTGTGGTTACAATGCTAGCGCTCAAGGTGGCACCTCAGCTTCTGGCCATTCAATCCTTGGAAATTTCTACGGGAGTATTTGCACAAGCTACCGAGCTTCGGGGGGTGCCTATCATGTGAACGAGGGCACGATGTCGAAATGTCCCCCCTGGCGTGTGCGCTTAGGAGTCTTTGCCAACTTGGCGCAAACCAGCCAGCCATCGTTTGATGCTACTCAATGTTACCATCCTCCTCCGTACTGCTCCGTACACACTACACACAATGAATCGCGCCCTCGCGCCCTCACGGATGGCGGGGTGTCGTAGACGAATGAGCGTCATTCTATATTGCCGCTCGAATCTCCTCTGTCGGATTTGCCAGTGGACCGCCTCGACTCTACCTGGTCTGCGACTGCAATCTAATTCCTCGGCACAGTAAGACCCTTCTCCAGAGTTCTATCGACCCTTGATCTATAGAGTAGAATTGACCTTTGCACACTTAACTCAAAGATACGTGGACCTCGATCACTCGCACCGTTTACGACACACGACGTCTGCTTACTTGTCCGGCAGGAGAGGCAGGACTTGTATGGCTTCGAGCTAGACCCGTGCGGGTGAGCAGGCATCTTGATAAGATTTTGCTCAGAATGCTAAAGTAACAGCCGTTTTAGAACAACAGGCCGGATGGAACTGGACTATCCAGGCATCTCTGACACAATTTATCCGTACTTCGACGGGCAGGGTCCCGACGGCGACGCTGCCGAGGCATGCTTGCATGTCCCAGAGCCAAAACTGGACTCTATTTTGCGAATGTAGGCTGTGAGATAGGTCTTTGCTTTACGGATTACACGAGTAGAGTGCAGATGACCTGGTCCTGGCTTGAGGTGCCATGGATTATGCTTTAGCCAATAATATATATATATATATATTCACAGTATTCGTGCGGTTATGTAATAGGAATTCACATCTTCCCAACTCCTATTTTCATCTGTATATTGTGTACTCCGTGTGGATTAATACGGACTGTACGTTACTACAAATCCACAGCAATCTAGGTTCAGGTACCGTCTAGAACTCGAGGCCACGTAACACAGCCTCATTACGCTTGGACCATTTTGGTGATGGGTGAGACACTGTCCCTTGTTCTGAGCTCCATCATAAACGGCATAGGCATAGAACAACTGACCCTGTAACAGGCTGGTTCAATTGGATTCAGGCTGGAGATGTTGTCGATTTTTAACAACGTCGCACTGTTGCGCACTCTTGAGAGCCACTACATGAAGCAGGATCATGCCTGGATTTGTGGCACTTTTTCTGTAATCATGCACGGGCGGCGGCGGCTAGCATGTGAGACTTCATGTAAGAAACGGTGTGCTTGATATGTCTTGCTACAAATTGTTGCAGTGAACAACGATGTGAAATGGGCCTTCATTTCTTTTCTTTTCAGAAGAATAATATATATATATATATATATATATATAAAAAAAAAAAAAAAAAACAAAAAAAAAAAAAAAAACCACCCACACCTACAGACTGCGGAGTACAGATCTACACACCAGCCAATTGCCGACGGAAATACGGACAATCAGGGGTTGTATTGTATTCAGACTCCAGTCCGTTCTCATTTCCTCCCGGCCACCCTGTGGTCCTGCTCTGTCCGCCTAGGACATGCCTACCAGGACATGCCTGCCTCCCTCCCTCTGGGTAATGTCTCCTGCTTCCGCGCGGACCCAGGATCGCAAAATATTTGATAAAAGCCTCCCTCATGCGGGGTGATGGGATGGGTACCTGCTTCAAAGTCCCACGCAAGCTCGCTCCGCTTGTCTCAAGAGCTCAGTGCTTGGATAAAATGACGATAATAATAGCCCTCCCCTCGTCGCCACGGAGTTAAGGCCAAGGTTCAAATTTAGCCTTGCCTCTGCTGGTCCCCTGCTGGTCCCTTCCCTTGCATAGACGTTGGCAATTGCAGCAAAGTATGGGTGGCGGCACCCGGACTGGGCTCACTCTGGACGGAGAGGCGGAATAACAAGGTGGAACGACCTTCTTCCGGCGAAACAGCGTTATGTAAAGGAATTCCACCGCCCTTCGTCGATCGGTCGATGGATCAAATTCCAATTGATGATCGGTCCTGCGGGGGGGTCAAGATTGATGGATGACTTCCACGATGACGGGGGGGGTCCCACAAACTTGTTTCGCACCCTTCCCTTCCGGCGCGCCACGTAATTTGACCACCATGAAGCGGACGAACTTGGATGCGGGGTAAGAAACGGCGTTCCAAGGCGTGCATCCATGTGATGGCATGTTGACGAGAAAGCTACGGGCAGCAGGGCGCCACAAACGACAAGGGGCACGTGAGGGAGCTCGTGGGTGTATGGTGTTGTATGCTGACTAGTTCGAACTATCAGTTAGACTAGTGGTTACATCGAGGGAATAGGAAACCTTGCCATTGGGGTTTTAACAACCTCTACAGACTGTACTCGTCTGGGTTTTTCACGAGTTGCACGCTAACAAGAGGCAGGGAAGGCAAAAGCCGGCAACTGAGCAGGGGGAAGGGACAGGGGGGAAGGGACAGGGGGGGGGGAAGGTGCGGACGCTGCGGACGTTATGGATTTATATATATGACGTGCGTGAAGCTCCTTCCGTTCCAGGCGAACTGAAGACGCGAAGGACGGTCCTGCCGTTGGCGAGAAATGAGCTGGCCTTGATCGCATCGTGAGATTGAGCCAGACACACTAACCACAGAGCAGTCCAGTCCAGTCCAGTCCAGTCCAGTCCAGCACAGGCATCAGCCATGCTCGCGTATACCGTCCTGGACCCCTGGACGGTCGCCGGTTGTATCCTGGTCGCTTTGTGCGCATCGTGGGCCTTCGACGCCTTGCTTCTGACCATTAAACTTCGCAGGTCGAGCGGCGTCCGTGCCAATGTGCTGGCGAATGATCCCATCACAGGTAAATAAATGATGAAAAGGACATCTCTTCAACTCTCCAACTCTCAAATAACACCTCACCGCCAACACGAACTGACAAAGCCTTTCCCGCAACTTGCAGCTACCTGGCTCTTCTTCCAGACGGCCTACCATCAGATGAACAACAACCTACTGCCCTACATGGACCATGTATTCAGCACCAACAAGCCGACATGCCCGCACGCCGCCGAGCTCTCCATGCTGGGCCGCCGCATCATCGTCACCAGGGACCCCGAGCACATCAAGGCTGTCCTCACCAGCAAGTTCACCGAGTTCGGCAAGGGCCCAGAATTCCACACGCTGTGGGAGCCGTTCCTGGGCAACAGCATCTTCACCACGGACGGCAAGCAGTGGCAGGGCAGTCGGGCGCTTATCCGTCCCATGTTCGTCAAGGATCGCGTCCGCAATCTCGAGATTCTCGACCGATGGGCACGCACAATGATGTCGCATATTCCGCCCAACGGGGAAACGGTCGACATGTGCGACTTGTTCTACCGTCTCACCTTGGATGTGACGACTGATTTCCTGCTGGGGGCCACCGTTGGCAGCCTGGACAAGTACGCTACATTTGGCTTTGCTGTGTCAACGCTTGACTCGATCTTCTCCTGACGAGAGCTTTGCTAGTCCCCTAAGCGAATTCAGCAGGGCCTTCACCGAAGTGCAGCGCGCTCAGATGATGATGACCATTCTTTCGTAAGTCTAGAAAGAAAGAGGCTTCCACGTTGGCACACTTTGTTGTTGTTGTTGTTGTTGTCTTCTGTCTGCTGACACGGTGACGACGGGGTCCGGTAGCCCATTCCGGCGCTTCTTCCCCAAGCGGAGATACCAGAACGGTATCAAGAAGCTCGAGGAGTTTATGAATCCCTACATCGAGTCAACCCTGCAGCTGAGTCCCGACCAACTCGAGAGCCTGTCCAAATCCGACAAGGACTTCACCTTTCTCCACAACATCGCGCTTTCGTCCAAGGACCCCAAGGTTATTCGCGATCAGATCATGTCAGTGCTGCTCGCAGGCCGAGACACCACTGCCTCGACGCTCTCCTGGACGCTCTACGAGCTCTGCAATTATCCCCGGATATGGGCCAAACTGCGCCAACAGGTGCTCGACGTCGTGGGACCGACCCGGACGCCCACGTACGAAGACCTCAAGAATATGCGCTATCTGAAGCACGCAATTGACGAGACATTGCGCTTGTATCCTGCTGTCCCATTCAACTGGCGAGCGGCCGGTTAGTTTTACCCCCAACCCGCCCGCTCCCCCTCGACTGCGGAACGTAGAACGTGGAGAGTAACAGAAAAATCACACGCAACGCTAACGAGCTCCAAACTTAGTGGCAAACACGACGCTGCCGGGACAGATCGGCCAGCCTGACATTGCGGCCAATAATAGGGACATCATCGTCTACAGCACGCTTGCCATGCAGCGGCGCCCAGAGCTGTACCCGCCCGTGTCAGAGAAATTTGCAGATCCAGGCACGTACTCTCCCGAACGGTGGGAGCACTGGGTTCCAAAAGCATGGCAGTACATCCCCTTTAACGGGGGTCCGAGAATCTGCATCGGGCAGAACTTTGCGCTTACTGAAATAGCGTTTGTCTGTGAGTGTTTTTACGCAAGGCCCGGCCAGCCGGTGAGATGCTGAACTAGGCCACAGTGGTGCGGCTCCTGCAAAAGTACGAAAGAATCGAGTATCGTGGAGATTGGAGTGCCCAGTATTACAAGGCCGAAGTCGTGGGCTCCCCTGGGCAAGGCGTGCCCATGGCCTTTTACGAGCCCGTGTCTGCATAGTTGTGTGGAAGGGTGAGATGAAAAGCAAAAGGAGCAGGCGATGGAGGCGGGGGAGGGAAACAGCACTTTATAACTCCAAGTTTGACAAGGACGAAATATACTAGCGGGTACGTAACGTCGTCCCCATCTTCCGACGCACCCCGGGGATTACGAGAAGATGGAACGTGCATATCACTGTCTGGAGAAAGCGCATCTCGCCAGGCTGGTTTCGGCTCAGCTCAAATACCTTTTCACCGCAACTCACCTGTGGCTCGCATACATTATCGACTCCCCGGCCATTCAAGATTTGTCTGCATGGTGCATGACGGCAAGCCTGCAACTGCATACTCGGGTCGAAATGGGTGAATGCGAACGGAAGTAACGATGTATTCAATGCAAAGATTTTGTCTTTTGCCCAATACCAGTTATGGTATGCTTGGCCGCTGACAAAAGTTCCATCACTCGTTACCGCTCACTGCACGAGGCAAGAAAAAATAAAAAATAAAAAACAAAATGAAATAAAATAAGCCAAGACGATCTCGGACGAGGAGACACGTCTGTTCGGTTTTACCGGGGATCATCTACATCGACTCGCACTAATTTGGCTGCCGTCCATCTTGCTCACATGTCTCGCTGATGTGACGCCATCTACGGACGAGAATGGTCAAGTCTTGGGTGTCTTGCCGGGGGATCTTTCGAATGAGGTGCTCTTGGCGCTGGACCAACTGCCGACGAGCTGTGAAGGCACGCATGCTTTGCGGCTAACCCAAGGAATTTTGCAAAAATACCAAACAGCATCAAGACGGCCATACCTCTAGATGCTACAGACCCGGTGTTTTGCTGTCAAGCTCATTCACAAGGGGTATGCCGTCAAGCATGGTCGTGTTTGGTGACCCCTTTATAAACGGAACGATGCGATACTGTATGCGTGCTGTAACGCGGAAGCGACCGAGGTGCTGCGTACCTGGGATGGGAAGTGAGCATTGGGAACTGTGACTTGTGGGAATGAGGGTTCGCGCTCATGGGGAAAGTAGAGATGGACTTGGGGTGACTTGTGTATGCATTTTTGGCGGTGCAGTTGTCTTCAGCGGGCGTTGGTCGTGCAGAAGAGTTTTCTATGCCTCGATATCGCGCCTTTACCAAACTTTGGCAACTTTATTAGGGTCGGTGGGCTAGGTTTGTGTCATTAGCTGCTAGTCATCATCCTTCTTGGAAAACGCTTTGTAGTGCAAGTTTCACAATCAAGCTTTCATTCTCTTCTCATCCCGCAGTCAATAGTACATTGCGCAGAGCACTATTCAGAGTCAGCAGGCTCCAAGCAAGCCCAATCCACGGCCATGGTCTCGTCCGCGACAAAGTAGCGAGTTTCCCTCAGCAAATGCACGGCTGTTGCTCTTCTTGGCCGTGGTAGCAGTAGCACCACATGGCGCCTTTATCCTGCTCCAACTTCCCAAGAGACTATACATTATGAACAATGGTCGTTGAACTGCATTGAAGTCTCTGTTCAGCTTCTTGCAATGCCTTTTTCTTGGATGACATGTATATATTGTGGCCAAAAGTGCACACCCGTGGTGACAAGCGCGGCATCGTGTATAGATGCGACCAGGCGGCTAAAGTGGAAGTTGAGACGTATTAGATTAGAATGAAATACAACATAACCAGAGAGACTTTCAAGGGGCAAGAAGGAGAGATAAGATACTGGCTGAGATTGAGACATCACATAGGTAGCTTTCTCTCGCGGAAGAGAGTCGGGACACGAGAGCAGTGCGTGCATAAGAGAAAACTGAGACTGAAGATTCTTGTATACGCTTCATCATTATTCCGTAACATTAATTGGTACTTCGTTCTTTGTACGGTTTCTATAGCTTAAGCTGTGGGGGTATCGAGCACGATATCCTCGAAGGCAGCTCAGCTACGACTACCCCCTTCCTTGTTGTAGGCCCCAGACATATTCTTCGGGGAGTGGTTCTGGTCTATATTATATCTAGCTTATTCGTTATAGTTACAAACTGTAATGAAAAAAAAAAAATACAGGTGTGATAAAATGCTTTCTAGGCGCCAAGTACCAACGTTCTCACAATGTACCCAACGGCCCAAGGTGTGCCCTTCACGAGAGGCAATCCATGGCCAGCTAAATAACATGCCCTTCTTTTCTCGCATATATGCCGTCGCTTGTGCAAACAGGGAGCTTGCAAGTGTCTCAGCTACGTCTGGACATTGGTAGTCACTCAATGGAAAAGGGCCACGACCCGTATCACACCTCGTGCGGCAGTTAAGAGTCTCTAGAAGACTGCTCAAGCAAAGCCGCCTTCCCCATGACTCATAAAATAAACGCGTCACCGCTGCCACATTGAGAGCCAAGGATGTCCACACCCATAATATCCGGGGGGGGGTCCTCGAACAAGGGGCCGATGGCGATGCTCGTTGCAGCGCCCAGGGCACCATTTATGGCCAGGACAGATCGCTATAAGCTCTTCATGCTGCCAGGCGCCATACTAGACGCCAAGTCCCCTGCTAGCGGGTGCAGAAGAATCTCGGACAGAACTTTCCAGCAGCAGATAGATGGGCAGTTGCGCCAGGACGCTGACAGAGTTCGGCATGGTGGCGGCATTAGAAGCGGCGCAACGGAGCGGCGCTTCGTTACATGGAGGCGAAGCGTATATGAGCTTCTGGGTCAAGGCAGCCATGACTATGACCGTGGCCTCTCAAAAGGCAACTGCTATTAGACGGGACACGGCGGTCATGGAAACGCCGCGGCGTCGTAGCCAGGGGGGGGGGGGAAGAGGAGATGGTCGAGAGTGGGTAGCAGGATGATGATAATGAGGGGATTAGCGTTGTATCATGTCATTGTGTCTCCCTGATGTATCCATCTGAGCGGCCTGGCATATGAGATTGTTGTTAATTTGACCGTGACAAAGATGGATGCAGTAAACAGCATGCGGCAAGCAGCCAAGGCCGTCAGTAGCTGGTCCATCTTGGACGAACAAGGGTCGCCAACAAAGGCAGCCTTCAGGCCGTTTGCCCCTGACATCCCGAGAGCTCAACCAGGACATCTAGGCTAGACAGGGACAGGAGGGCTGCACCAGCTATATAGATGAGAAAACGTGAGGGCATAAAGTCCCGTTACGGCCCAGTCTCTGCCCGCCAGCACGGGGCGTCGGCCAGCCGATGATGCTCAAGGCACCAGACACTTGAGATGCCCTTGACTGGGCCCATCCAAAGGGCCTGCCCGGGAGCAAGGGAACGCAGCGAACTGTTCCGCATATAATTCCACGAGCGGCGTCGTCATGGCGTAGAGGGTGAAGCGCCCCAGCCATGTTGGTCAGCATGACGAGCCACGCTGCTTTCTCGACGGGGGATTCTCCGTCTCGTCAGACTCTTTGCTCAGAGCCGCTACTCCTCCCGGCTTGTGTCTTTTATCTTGAACCTGGCTGTGACGCAACGACCCATGGACGATGAGCACAAGCTTTTGTGCTGCGGTCTGGTCTACATTGCGGCAGCAAGTTTGTGAGATGACGACTTTTGGTTCTGGGGAAAACAGGAGGCTTGCTTGTTTGACAATATCGGCATACACTGAGCAAAAGTGAACTCGCTGGGAGATAACTAGGGGCAAAGGATGAGCGTCGTTGCTCAGAGTTCTGGGGAAAGAACTGAAGGTGACATGTAGCTTTTGCTCCCCCCCCCTGGACGGGGGCCTTTGAAAAACGCCTCATGGCTCCAAGGGCAACATCACTACATGAAACGGTAAACAAAGCATTGGCAACAGGGTCTGAGACGATTCTGTACTCGTGTATATCCAACAATGCTTCCTGGGACCGGCTGCCGTTCCTGGTTCTCTCATTGTATCAATCACGCTCCTCACCATTGGCCATGTTATGCCGTGTCGGCGTAAAGACGAGACTTTAGAGATGCCCTGGCATAGCCGACAAAAAGTACCCTGCAAACAAGAGATGAAGATGACAGAGAGCAGATGCAGAACCAGTCCTGTGACCAGCAGCATGCATGCAGGGCATGCACAGATATTAACAGTCAAAGGCAGTTGATCAGGAAACAATTTGCTTTTGCCAACCCTGATACTAGACCCTTCTCCTAGCAACCCAATCATCTTTCAGGACCATACAGGCTGAATCGTATCCGACGTGTTCGGCGAGGGTGCCAGTCGGCCCAAATTACAAGTTCCGGACCGGACCGGCCCGGCCCGGCCGGCCGGGGTTACCGCTCCGAACAAGGAATATAGCGCGTCCTTTACCGGCCTTCTCGGCGTTGCTGGCCTTGCTCGATTATCAACATACAGTGGTCTGAGGAATATGTACAAGGCTCAGAGATACAAGTACTGGAGCGAGGTGGCGAGGCAAAGCACAACGTTCATCAACATCTGAGGCTGAGCCATCATACCTAGTAGATCCTGTTACCATTGACCTGGGAAAACTCCACGAAGGCTGGTGGGTGGTGGGACATTCCCTGATGTGATGAGGACCAGGGTCAAGGCAAGTGGCTTATATTTATCTACATGTGACCATTTGGAGCATGTTCCATCTCGGCTCCCCAGCCGTTGCGGCGACACATGACCTAATATCGATCTCGATAAAGGCGAGAATCTCTAACCAAAATATAAGCTTAACGGTTTTGTTTGTTAATATACCTACTGATGCTAGGCCGTCCAAGTCGAACTGAATGGCGACTCAAGCCCTATGCTAGAAGCTGTGACCATTATTGATGGCGCACCATGCAGACTGGGCTCGTGGGAGATAAAAACGTGACGAATGCTTCATAATCCGAGACAAACAAAGTACATCATCATCTACAGAGCTTTATTTACTAAACGAAAAGGGGCCTTTGATCCGCTGTAGACTGCCCTTCAACGTCTTTGTCTGGTCGTCCTTCTCTTCCCCAAAGAGCTTGGTTCTCGGTTGGAAATAGTACAGGTCTGCCTCGCGGAACGAGTAGTCGATATTGGGGTCTATGTGTGGTGGAGGGCACGGAATTTGCACTGCGTTCTCGGGTTGCTGTTCGCCCGAGGAATTCAGGGCACTGGAGATGGCGTCTGATAAGGATCCCGTGGGTGAGGAGGGTCCAGAGACTGGCGAGGATCCAGAGTGGGATGAGGGTCCGGAGACTGACAAGGACCCAGTGTGGGATGAGGGTCCGGAGACTGACGAGGATGAGCCACGCGGCGTAGAGTAGGATTCCCGATTACACTCGATGGATGAATTTATCCGCGGGGTTCGAAAGTAAAACAACTCCCTGCTGCCCATCGAGGCAGTCTGGCGGGAAGTGTATGCTGGAGCAGGAGACCTTGTTTGCGACTGCAGAGCGTCGTCCCAGATCGATGGCTTCGATGGCTCTGGCTCAGTATCCCTCGTGGGTCGCTTCATGATTTGACGCAGCGTGAATACCTCATGACAAAGTCAGCATAAACAGATATGATACTTGACACACAATTCAGCAGCGTGGTGGTCTGTCTTACTGGTGGACGGTCGACGCCGTTGTTGGTTTCTGGTGAATTTGTCAAGAGCGTGTATATGTCATGAACTCCTGGCAATAGGAATAAGAAAAAAAGAACAAGCACGTGGACAAAGATTACAGTGTAGCCGAGCACGATCTGCATCGAGAACCCTGCGAGTCCTGGAACAAAGCCGATTTCGAGTAGCAAAACCACCATTTTGGACGCAAGCACTCTGCCTGTTTGTGTTGCCAGGGGATTCTGAAAGTATGCGAATGCAAAGAGTGCCAAGTGGACGACCTCGGTGGATAGCAACACTAGCAATTGCGCCAGGCCAGCCATCTGCAAACCACCAATGGCTATGCCTCGCAGGACAAGCAGCGCAAAGACGTTGACGACGTACAGGTCTTGCCATTCGTGAGAGATGCTGTTCGGCCTGTCAATGTTGTCGGCGAGAAGATAACCGACTCGGCGGGGGCTGCTGCGCCACATGAAGAACGAAATGAGGGCTACGAGGCCAATGTCAAGGAAGCATGCCGCCGCCGTATAGTACAGCGGAAAGTAGTAGGCATATGTGAGAAGATACGTGGTCCAGGCGACAAGAGGGAGAAGCAGATAGCTGAAGAAGAGCTGGGATGCAGCCAGGACAGACGACTTGGCCGTGGGGGCCTCGTAGGCAGGAAAGAAGGCGTGCCGCCGGATTAGTAGACGTCCTTGGATAATCAACGCCAGGATCAGCATGAATATCAGGGCAGCAAGCGTGATGGAATTGAGCCAGGTATCGATGGTGACAGTCCCTCCAGTGACCTGTGTCATCAGCTCCAAACCCTCGGTCCCGCCAAAGGTGCCATTGAGCACCTGTATACCGTCGCTCACACCTTCGTACCAAGGCCGGGGGGCTACGACGCCGACTGGAAGCATGAGGGTCGACCAGTGCAGGTGGCCGACCACAGGCTGTAAAAAACCTGGATATCTCAAAGTCAGAGCGCCGGAGAAGAATATGAATTGAAGGTAGGAAATGCAGTCGGAGATGCGGAGGACATGGGAGCGAGAAGGCTCCGGACCGGGCTTGCCTGCTGCGCCTGTGCCTGCGCCCGCACCCGCGTCGTGATTATTCAAGGAGAGACGGCGGACTTCCTTCCAAAGGCCAGACAGGAGAACAATGGCTAAGACGGCAACAGGGGCCCAGGTGGCGATTTGCGACACAGTGACGCCGACAGCCGGCGTCAGATAGGCATTCAGACAAACCAACGACTCGTCGTTGTTCTGCATCTCCACGGTCAGCCAGTACGTGTCCAGAAACTGCGGCGGAGCGATATCGTATGTGAACTTTGTTTGAGAATAGACGGCTTGTTGGCTGTGGCCGTCGGTGCAACCGGATGATTCGAAAACGCCATTGTAGGTGGATGTTGAGCCGAGGGAGGCTAGTTGGATGACCGAGGTCAGGTTCGTTTGCAGCTTCGCTTCGCACTCGGTCCTGTTGGTCGGTACTCCTGACGAGATGACGAGCGTCAATGCAGAGTTGGTCGTGGTCATGAAGGCGCGTATGGTGAAGGAGTCACCAGGACTGTGGCTGGCCTCATGGTCTTGGCCTCGGTAGGGACAGTTGCGAGCCTGGAGGTAGGCGGCAAGCGAGGTGCACGGGAAAAGAAGCGGAAGTGGAAGTAGCCTGAGTATCAGACGTTGAACGCGCATCCTGGCGGCTCAAACAGTCAGAACTCGAATATAGACATGGGCAGATGGATGAATCGTGGCATCCGATACCACCACACGATATTGGCAAAAGAAGAATGGAAAGGGCGACAAAGGAAAGGGGTGAGAGTGACTAGGATGGCTGGAGAAGATGGCCTGCGTATGTGTCGGTGTCTGTGTGTGTGTGTGTGTGTGTGTGTGTGTGTGGTGTCTCTCTCCCTCTCTGTGGTGTTTGTCTCTGTGTGACGACATCTGGAAGTTTTCTTCAGCTGGGATCCCGGCTTGGTGGCCCTTTCCCTTTTGGCGGCACGTTGCAAGCAGATTGGGCTCCACACCGAGCAGGCCATTGGATGGTTACCAACAGGTTCACAGGACGGACCATGTCGTCGCTACCTAATCCAGGGCTAACTTCTCCTCAACAACGAGGGAGTGAGTGCGACCCTCTGCATTGACTAGCGGGCTCTTTGCCATTCGATGCATTTTCCCAGTCGTCATGGATTATTAACCCCTGCGGGATCCCAGTTGCCGGAATTACTCGTTTGTCATAATAGAAGTAGCGGCTTGCAGAGCCCGTCATTGAAATGAATTAAATCAAGTCTTGGCCCGCGCGGGTCCTGAGCCCAGCCAGCCCCGGCTCGAGCTAGTACAATTCAGGAATAGACCCTGACGCCACAGCGGCCCATTGGTGGTGCCACAGTCGCTGCAAAAGTACGGGGGTACTCCGCTCCGTATGCGACCGGCGGTAATTAAAGGAGGCAGGTTGCGCGGTCCTGACGCAATCGTCTCTTCGAGCTTCGTAGGAACTACTCCGTACGGACTAACCCATGTAGCGTATTCGGCAAAACATTTTGCTCTTCATCCATCTCCTGAGTGAGTATTTACAGCGATTGCGCTACACTCTGTGCCACGATCTATTAAGCTTTGACCATTGTGTAAAGGTTGGCATCATGTCGCAGATGGCACAAATTCCTCCGGAAAGGCGACTTGGATCTTGTAGTCCTTGAGGATGACGGTGCAACAGTGAGCGCTCACTTAATGGCGGTCTGCGTGCGGGTGCTTCTTTCGACAACGTACGAGTTTGGGCCTAGATGTGTATATTTCCGTCATTGACTTGAACTGGCAGCACCCGCCGAGGCTGAAACCGAATCCCGCCCATAACATCGCTTACGTGTTCAACGACAACCTAGTTGCGAACTGTTCTTTCTTTCATCCGAGCCGCTCCTATAGATGATAGCCTGGTCACAAGACTTGGAGGATTGTTCTCGGGACCAAGTTGCCGACGTCAACAATTATGGTCTGCAGCTGTTACTCTACGGATGTAGTGCTTCAATTTCATCTTCATCCTTATTTCATCCTTATTTCATTCTACAATTTTCTTCTTATTCTTTTTTTTTTTTTTTGTTTCATGGTCAGATTACGCATCCAGTGGCTGAAAGATGGAGCTTTTGCCATTACCTTGAACATCTCGCACCCGGCCTTGACTGAGGATCGGCTCTTCACATCAAGAGCCTCACTTGATCTAGTCATCTTCACTACCTTGCGATTCTTCGTCTTCAGGAATCAATGCTAGGGCAGAATTGAGCAATATATTCGTGAGGGCCACTAATCAGGTTGGAGTTGATTTGACGATGCCATTGCCTTCAAGTATAGTCTGTCAAATCTACTGAAGTGGACAAAACCCCCGTGCTGTGCAGGATATCCATCATCTAATCCAGCATCAAACATATAAGACTTCTGCATTAATGCTATATTGGAGCCTGATTTTGTATTGGCAAACCAATCTTTTGCGAGCACATTGATTTCAGAATACGCAGCAGCTGCGAATGAGCCCCGAAGCATCGTCCTTCTTTGTATAGCCAAGCCGAATTATCGCTTCTCTGGCAAGAGCACGAGCCTCTGTCACGGCTTGAAAGCCGTCGTAGCTCGTATACTCATCAGCCGTACCATCGCAATTCAATTGCAAGAGTCCAAAACAATGGAGAGATTCGATGGTCTTGGCATGTAGATGAATCAGCAAGATAGCGTGCAGAACTAACAATGATGCTCGAGCGACCATATCACTGTGCTCAGCCCGCCTGTCTTGCATATACTGATGCCACAGGTCAAGGTACGTGGATGGCTGTCTGACAACCGTAGCGTATCGAATTGCTGGTACCTATGTCTACCGGGACTTCTCTTCGTCGAAGCCCAGTTGCCTGCCAACCGACACGGCTGAGAGTAGCTTTGCCGAGTTTTGGGGAGTAAGAACTCATGCCGCGGACCATCCAGCCAAATACCTCGGCTTTTAGAAAGAACACCTCGGCCACTTTGGCCAAAATATCAGCATGTACGCGTGACTCGTCTCCTCCAGGCCGGAGACCATCACCATCATCAACTCCAGCTAGCAGAAAAAGGCTAAAATCCTGGCCTACGGAGAGCGTAGAAAGCTCACAATTAAGCAATAAGGTACCAACAAGCCCTTGCATAGAGCATAATGATGAAAGTAGCAGCTCCTCACAGGTCTTACAAAACGAGATTGCAAGTTCATCGGAGGCTGGAGCCAAAGACGATCAACGCAGTATAGATCCAACTCATATACTGTATCGATCATTCCCTATCGATGACGGAAAAGTTGGCCAGCGACTGTTTGAGCATATAATCCTGGCTAAGAGAGCCAAAATCATGGGACTTTTGAACATGGGGGCTTACAAACTTTCGCATTCTGCATTGGATGAACTTGAAAAGGACAGGACGGAATAAGATGAGCGAGCGGAGCGGGGGCGGCTGGACCTAGCTTATGTAGAACAAAAGTGACTCTAAATGCGAGCATTCTGATTGGCCTAGACTGTCTTTCGGTACGTCATTAAGCAAAGCTGTGGCTAAAGCGTGACTGCCGGTTTTACTTACTCTGATTGGTTTAGAGGAAGAGAAATAGAGGACAGAGGACAAAGGATAGAAGTTAGAGGACAGAGGACAGAGGACAGAGGTTAGAAGACCGAGAACAGAAAATAGGACAGAGAATAGAAGACAAAAGACAAAGAATAAAAAACAGAAGACAAGGACAGAAGACAGAGCATAGGGTAAGATGTTAAAGTCAACCACAAAAGCATCTGTAAAGGTCGAGCCCGTGTCTCTCGTCACCAACAGGTGCTAGGCACTCCTCGGTACAAAGGATTGACCCCATAAAGCGTACTCGATGAAAGAATCTCTATCGAGGTACTTGAAGCAAATGTACGAGAAGACACACAGCAACGGATTTTGAATACGCAGCAGCGACCACCTGAAACAGAAGAGATACACAACACCAGTGGAAAACCCTCCATAGTGGCACCGGGGTAAACCATCCCCGCGACATAAGGAGCATACTCATCCCCTTCCTCATCCTCCCCAATGACCTCCTTGACGGCGGCATAGAACCGGCGAACCGCCATGGCCCAGGCTAGGTAGCCCGGGTCCGATGGCTGCAGCCGGGGGACTATGCGCGCCTCCTAAGCGGCAAAGCGGTCGCCGTAATCATCCTAGGATAATGTCAGCGAAATCCTCTAGAAAACCCATAGAATCAATGGCGAATACTCACCCTGCCAGGCAGGGGAGCCGGCCCGTACATAGGAACCAGGAGCTGCTACCTGGTTGCACAATATTGCGTTACATACAATTTCCGCGAAGAATGTATGCAAACGTACCTGTTCTGTTTTTATTTGGTCGCTGCTGCGTATTAAAAATCCGTTGCTGCGTGTTCACGTACTTTGGCTCGCCCTCTATTCGCTCATTCTGATCCGCCCTCTAACTCGACCTCTGATCCCTCGTCCACTGGCCCTGATTACTCGACCTCTGCAAGTCTGTCCATAACCCTTTGGCTCTCTTAGCCAGCATTATGTGCTCAAACAGCCGCCAACCCCCCATTTCATCATCATAGGAAACGATCGAATCAATATGTGAGTTGGGTCAATGCTGCGCTGATCGTCTCTGGCTCCGGCCTCTAACGAGCTTCGCAATTTCGCTTTGTAAGAGTCCTTGTGAGGAGGGTGGGAACCCGCTTCCACTTTCATCGTCACGCTCTCCGCGACGGCTCGGGCACGAGCTTGTTGGTATCTTGCCGCTTGATTGTGAACTATCCGGGCTCTCCGCGGGCCAGGATTTCAGCCTCTTTCCGCGAGCCGGAGATGTTGATGATGATGATGGTCTCCGGCCTGGAGGAGTCGCCTGTGGTTCTGGCATGGCAGGAGAGTGTTCTGCATACTCTTGCGCTATGGAAGTCGATTGCGCACACGCGCCTGGAGAGGGCAGTCCCTTGCATTCAAAGTCATGACAGGCTGATCAGAGTCAACAGGAACCGGGTTGGCGCGCGAAGGAACCTGCCTGTTTCAGAGTTAGCGCTTTGCCACTGCCACAGAGGCTGCGGAGCTTACCCCTTTCTTCCTCCAAAAAAGAAAAAAAAATGTGTTGCCCGGTGCAGCTCCATGCATTACCAAAAACACGGAGGGTCACTGTCCGGAACAAAAGAGAAAAAAGGCAAAAGTGAGGATTTTTATGGATAAGTGGGTCCTCAGTACCCACTTCCAACATCCAAGACGCCAACGAGGTGACGGGACCCACATTATCTCCGATGTTGACCGTTAGCACAGACTAAGCACAGAGACAGCTCTGTTGCGCGGCAACGAGCTTTGTTTATGGTGATCAGGTGATTAGAGTAAAATAGAGGGTCTGTGCATACATGAGACAGGGGCCTATAAAAAGTCCTTTTTACCTACAGAGCCCATAGTAATCTAACCTATCATGTTCATCCATCCATTAGCACGTGCAACATCCGATAATTGCGAGGCACCTCAGGCCAAGTAGTTTTTGCGGTACTAAAGAAGATGATTGCTCTGTAAAGTAACTTTCTTAATCATATTTTAAGCTAAATCTTCTAATTCGGATTTTTGAGCTGTTGAGAGCAGCTTCCCGATGTAACCCTTAGCCGCGAGCGTGCAGCATAGGTACGTACCTGGTACGCAGGGGATGCGTAAACATGCATCCACACTAAACCCAAAACGGAAGAACGCTGTTTGTGAGTTGTAAGAGTAAAAGCCTAATATATATAGCAGTACAGTTATAGTGATAAAAGTACATCAGACTTACAGACTGTTTACCGCTGCACATAACACTACTATTATTACGTTGACATCTCGCAAAAGGGGGTATACGTTAGTGGTAGAGTTCTGACGTACATACGGAGAAGATAGTACGTATCAGTTGTTGCACGTTTTAGTACCCCCTCCTAGCAGGAGACTTGATGTTGCAAAATATACCATATATCCATTAAAAAAGGGGAAAAGCTAAGGAGGTACCTCGAAATAGAACTAGTATGTTGAGGTTCAGCCTTTTGTTTCAAGGTATAGTTGCTGCTGCATGTCCGGCGAGGAACCGACTGCCTCCATTATACCTACCTTCCATGATTATGCATGCGAGCTTTCTGATAACTCTTTGTCGTCTCTTGCTGAATGCGTTGTGCCCAATGGGGTATACGTCGAGAACTTCTGTTGACCGTAGCACAGCCTGCGCACACACCAACAACAAAGGAAGCTCTGTTATTATTATCGTGCTTTGTTTGTTTTGGTTAGGAGAT
This sequence comes from Balansia obtecta B249, assembly GCA_000709145.1. NCBI lineage: Eukaryota > Fungi > Ascomycota > Sordariomycetes > Hypocreales > Clavicipitaceae > Balansia > Balansia obtecta. Next base: position 20,060 of record JFZS01000019.1, read on the forward strand.
TAGGGTAGAAGAGAGGTCTGTACATGAATCAGACAGAGGACTATAAAAGGGTTAATCTAGGGAGGAAACCTCCTAGTTTTCTTTTATACCAGCGTTCTATAGTAACTCAATCAGTATTAGTTCATCCAACTGTCTGACAATTTATCCTCATCTATCCTGCAGCCTCCTGCAACAACGTCCTACAAGGAACAAGTGGATGCCGTCGAAATCGCCCAGATTCACAGCGCCTTTTGACGGAAGACACTCTGATTCACCTCTTGTAGCGAGCGTAGTGAAGTTTAACTTGGAAAAAAAAAAAAAAAAAAGACTCTCTCTCTTCCCTGTAGTTCTTCGCCTAGCAGTGACTCAAAAAAACCCCCGTGTTTCAAAAATGGCCAAAAAGAAAACCGCAAGCGCGAGCGCGCTGGTCAAAGTCGAAAACCCCATCGACAACTTCTTTCGTCGGTACAACCAGTTCGACTATAACGATCACGGCGCGGCGTGGGCCGAGTACCACCGCATGGCAGCTTTCTTCGGCTGGAAGAAAGACAGCAAGAAAGAGCAAGCTGCCAATGCGCGCTTCCGGCAGGCCATCGTCGCCCAATTCGGAGCCGACTACGGCACCGACGAGAACAATCTGGAAAGTTTGCAACGGCTCTGTGTCGAACTGGACATGGCTGATGTACCGCAGAGCATCACGGCCTGCAAAAAGGTAGCTTGCTTGCCGAATCGAGCAACGGCTTTGGCGCCGCTAACCTGGCTCCTGTCTAGGCCATAAATAAGGTCCATGTCAACATTATGGACTTTATCGACTGCCAACGCACCGGTGAACCGGTCCGGAAGTTCAAGAGCGTGGCCAAGCTCCGCTCATATACCCTTAGCGAGGAGAAAATCTTCCCGAAGGCGGAAGCGAAGAATAGTTTGCTTCTGAAGTACCTCCTGCGACGTATTATTTATTAAAGATGCTCCGGACCGGGGGTTGTACGGTGAAAGTGGACAAGCGAGTGTGCAGACTACGCGAGGTTCTAGAGGGGCCTGGCCTGAGGGGTTAGGTTGCTGCGAGTCTAAGTGGCACGGTTGGCCATCGCGACTGCATGGAGCGGAATGATATCGTCGAAGCTTCGGTCGAAAGACTTTCTAAAGATGTACTGTGGCAGCCGATGTGGCAGCCGATGTACTTGACAGGGTACCTAGTACCTAGCAGGCAGTTGAGCCTGTTCATATGTACCATATAGTGAGTTTCTGCAGGCCATAGCTCCCCTGATGCGGGCAATTTAATTATTAATTCCGTTGTCATCTTAGTGCTTATCTAGGCACATACTCCGTGACCTATAGTAGTCCTTAGAAACATTCTGCGCTAAAACACCACGTTGCACGTTTTGACGGGTACATCGCTAGCGGGAGGCTTACGAGGTGTCCCATTCACAGGTCTATAATGGATGGTACTTCTGTCAAAGTGTAGACTAGCACTGTAGATAAAGTGTCTCGCCGAGAGTGTTCCTGTTCGTGTATAGCCTATCATTCTTGTCAGTACCGCGTTGGAGCCTTGGCTTCACATAAGACTCCCTGAATCTCGACTCCGTGTTATCTCAGTGAATATTACCTACCGAAGGCACCTAAAGCATCCGTACAAACTCCTCTGATGAGCGAAGCAGTCCGTACATTGATGTATTGTTATCCACGCAGCATCCCGCGTCCCTCATGTTTGCCGACGCACTTCTCTCTACTCCGTACTACATCGATCATTGTACACAAGAACCAAGAAGCTATGGCACAACGGGTGGGTTAGAAACTAGGTAATCTCATTATGGGGACGATCTCAAGGCCGTCCCAGTCGCGGAAGTAAACTTACAGTTTGCTCGATGAGTGCAAGAGCTGTTGGAAATGTTCTATCCGGGCCAAAAGGCCCGCTGCATGACAGCGGTTCTTGACTCGCCTCCGCGATGTGTTTGTGTTCCATTGTTCCACATCTCGAGCTTCGAACCTCATCAAGGTGATCGTAGCAGTGTTGGGAAAGCGACACGCCATAGCCTTTCTTGCACTATTGCTTGCCCGTATCCGGCTTCTCCGATGATGGACCCATCCTGCGTGCTGAATCTGCGCGTAATACTTTGTAAAGACTCACAACCGCATTGTGCCGCAGAGAATGTAAGCAAAAAAGTTACCTTTTAGGAAAACAAGAAAAAAGTCTTCATTTCATGATCTTTCTTCATAATTTCGGCAGCAGATTATTCAAGTCTGTTGGCACGATATCTTAATGCGGATGCCTTGCATGTCAGTATGAAGTCTACGCAGGGTGAAGCACGATTATAGTTGCCGACATCATTCCACCCATGTTCGATTCGTAATGCGAATCAACCCACTTCAGCCATGATATGGAGCTGTCACCTCACTACAAGTAATGACGGAAAGGTTGGTCTAGAGGAGGAATGGTAGCTCTCGGATCTGAAGCAACTCTAGGGACTTGGAGAACGTCGCACAAAGCGATTTGTTTAAAAGGTGTCAAGAAAATGGTGAATAAGAGATAGGTGACAAAGAATCGGCACGTATCCACTAGTAACAGCTCCGTTAAAAAAAAAAAAAACCCTCATCTGATGACACAGACATCAATTCCTTTTTTTTTTTTGGTGGAGGGGAAATGGGAACATTTTCCTTGTTGACGATATTTGCTTTAACCCCTGCCGTGTTTCTCGCTGCAATCAGCCTCTCCTGCCGATTTTGAATTGAATCCTGGCATAACGCAGACTTGTACGCACATCTGGGAGGATGTGTCCCAGGGCAAGCTTACGCCTATTCAGGTTTGACTTGCGCAGCCTGCATTCCCTTTGGGCCCTGCTCGGGAACAAAGGTTACATTCTGTCCTTCCTTCAGCGCCTTGAAACCCTGCACCTCAATAGCTCGGAAATGGACGAAGAGGTCGGAACCGCCTTCAGACGGGGTGATGAAGCCGTAGCCCTTCTCATCGTTGAACCACTTGACGGTTCCCATTTGTCTATCACCCATCCTGGATGATTCTGCCGGCGCCTGGGTTATTGTTTAGCCTGATGAAAAAATGGCAGAAAGAACGCAATACCTGAGGTCTTTCCGGGAAGCAAGAGGGGAATGGAGAGGGTGGTCGGTGGAAGATGGTATGAGGCAGGAAACTAACGGCAGAACTGTATTTCCAGTTAGATGCAAGCGATGAGAAGGTTCGCGACCAGACTTTTTCCTTGATCTTTATGCCCGACGGTGCGTAGGAAAACTTGCGCTGGCCATAAATCCCGCTGGCTGGGCAGGTGCGGGGTTTTGCAGCTCGTGAGATGAGAGAAGAAGCATCTTGGCTTCGTAGATGTCTGCAGCGAAACATCCTTTACTGACCTGGCCTGACCCGAATGCTATGAGGGGGTTAAAAGGAAAGAAAACAAGAGAACGGGGGAGGGGGAGGGGGGGCACTGACAAAACTCGTTTGATGCTGCGTATTTGTGGCCGTGAGAAAGACGTGGAGAGGAATGTCAAGCAAATTAGAAATTTTTTCTTGGTTTGTGTACCTATTAGGGGGCCAGACGACGGCAGGACCACAGACGGGTCATGTGATGACTGTCTGGCTAGCGCTGCGCCGTAGGTAATCTCTTTGGCAGTGTTAAGACCTCAGGCAAGTCACGGACCCACACCATTTTCAATACTTACCAGGTACTTCAGAGATGTATAGATATGCATCATCCTACGTTGTACCTTTTTGTATATAGTGAAGTTACTAGTACTTCTAATTGGCCCACATCCCTGCTCGCTACTTTCCTGAGGTCTTAGTACTGCCAAAGGGGTATAATACAACCCTTGAATGATTTTACAAATCTACAAGCCCCACCTTTTCCACCAGTCAGGTACCTCTCCACAGCTAGAATTAGCGCGTAAATAAAGGGGGATATACACCCCCCCTTTGGCAGTGGTTAGACCTCAGAAAGATCGCGAGGCATGTAGGCCAATTAGGACGAGGCTGAATGAAAGGTACTTAATTTTATGTAGGAGCATAAGTATAGATAAAGTACCGGAAATTTCTCTCAGTACAAAGGAGTACATTCCTATTTATCGCATTTCGGGTACAGTTTCTGAAGTACCTTACAGGTATCGAGACAGGTGTGGGTCCAGGAAAGGTGCACCTGGGTCACTTAGCAGCTGGTGGGCCAATCAGGACTAAGGAAGATAAGCAATACTTTAATTTTATGTGCGAACCTCAATATAATAAAAGTACTAGCAGTCGCCAGTTACACAAAGCAGTACATCGTTGCAGGTGGCTGGTGTGGGGTGTTCAGGAGTACCGACCGCGAAGTCTCGAGAGCTGGGTGGGTCCCGCGACCTGGGTGCTGCCTTTGCAAACGTAAAGGGATGGTCCAACGTGCCCGAAGACATATGTTTCTCGCTCCAAAGCTCCCGAAAGCGTGCCTCAGCAGCCTCTCGAGAACTTCTGACATGGAAAAAAACGCCTGTAACTCGTGGCGTTTTCCAACGGAGCAAAGAAGCAGTTGAATGTTCATTGTTGTCCACCGAGTTTGGTTCCGCCAGCCAATTTTGGCAATTGCTTAGTCATAGAATTCTTTTACAATTACCCGCATGTACTTTAGAAATGTCCTAGAGATACATGACATTAAAATGTATTGCTTCGTACTTTTATAAATCTAGCCTCTTATTTGCCTTGTCCTAATTGGCCCACATCCCTGCTCGCCATCTTTTTGAGGCCTTCCTTACCTGCTATATGTTGGAAGAAGGGAATTTGAAGGCTTCCAAAGCATAAAAAGAAAAAATGACTCTTCTTTCATTAAATAGAGCGTACATTCATCTGGAATATAGCCTGGACTGTCTTGTCGCTGCTTTTTCTCTTCCATCTTCTCTTCCATCTTCTCTTCCATCTTCTCTTCCATCTTCTCTTTCATCTTCTCTTCCATTGTCTCTTCCATTGTCTCTTCCATTGTCTCTTCCACTGTCTCACCCACCTCTCTCTCGGCTTTATCATGTATCCAGATTGGCCAGAATCTGCCGCCGACTTGGTGCCACTCCCATGTTGCGATGGTCCCAAGTTGAAACCATTTGACTTCCAAGGCTTGCAGAAGATTGAGTTTCTAGAATACCTCGGCGAAGGCTCGCATGCACATGTCTTCAAAGTCAAAATCCTGGGGAAAATCTACGCGTTGAAACTGGTAAGCCAAGTCAAAACACATACCAAGTGCGCAATGATGGGCAACTGGCTAAGTCAATTTCTATATTTCTTTCATTTCAGATTCTGCTACGATGAAGACTGGCTGGATGCACCAAACGTTCAACCCGATGATCTCAAGGCAATGAGCGCCTTTTACAATTACTCGGAGCCTTTTAGTTGCGAATGCCGTGCTTTTGGTCGCCTTCAGGAAGCGGGCCATGAGGAACTGGCAACTCGATGCTTCGGGTACCTGCTTCTAGACGAGGAACATGAGCGGATCATGATGAGTCAGTTCAGCCACCTCGTCTCAATTTCGACATGAACATGGACTATTCCGGAGGAACGGAATTGCGCTCGCGCTTTCTGGGAAAAGGCGGCCGGTGCCCGCCTATCCGGGGTGTCTTGAAGGATTTCGGACCCAGCGACCCAGATTTGCGGACACGGGATGCGCGCAGGATACTCAAAGATGTTATTCGAATGCAGCAGCTCGGCATAATCCATCTCGATGTGGCACACCGACAACTCATCGGCGGCAAACACTGCGATTTTAGCACAGCCATTACTGCTCCCCATTATATTACGACTCCGGAGCTGAACCGGCAACTTACGCCTGAATGGCTTTCTGCTATGGAGTTTGAAACATTCCAGTGCAGTATCAAGGACTATTGGAACTTTGACGACATGGTGCTAGAATGGAATGACGAGCATGAGAACCAGAAGAACAAAATCTCAGTCCCCGCCTTCCCCAATGGGCAAGGTTGTCAGACGAAATATAACCTGAGAAGTACGCCGTCCCGGCAGCGAATCTATTCGCTCGTTGACCCCAGGCTCTGGAGCCGGAGGGCTCCCAGCAAGAGCGCCAGGCGCGTGTTGGAGGGCAAAATAACATCAGGTAGAAAGGCGAAGAGCGGCAGAGGAGCTGGTGCGAAGACTCGTTTCCGGCTCGATACTAAGCCAGCCAGGTGGTACTTGAATTGTAGTAAGGAAAAGGCGGCGGAACTAAAAGGTGAAACAGAGTTTTGCATCTCGATTGAGTGGGAATTTAGGGATGGTCTTATATTTCCGTTTCGCAAGACATGGTAGATCTAGACCAATCCAAGCGCTATAACTACCCATAGCGCAAACCATTGTCTAGACAAAGGCAACACAAACAAAAATACATAAATAAACAAAAAAAAACTTGCACTAAACGTCAAATAGACTTCAGCACCTCGCTTCACTGGGAAATCAGGGATAGTCTTATATTTCCGCAGCGTAAGAGAATGTAGTTCTAGCCATTTGTTACCAGGACCTTTGTACGCAGAAACTTTATACATCTAACACAGCTTTGCGCCACCTATGACAAGGTCTCCTTGCTGCCCATCGGACCTAGTGTCATGGCACATGCACAGCGATGAATCCAACGATGATAGAAACAGTGGTGATCTCAATATAATCTCTCTGTGTAGCGTACAGCGATAACTAGCAAAGAGGTTCAGAAGCAAGATGAAGAAGAAGAAAGCAAGAGACGGAGACGATGACTCGTAGAGTAGGTGACGTGGGGCGTAGCGTGGGTCATGTTACCCAACACCTAGTATAGTAAAGATACAATTAAGGTGCAAAAAGGCAGTTTAGAAGGTCCCTATCTAACTAGGGCAGCCTAGTACAGTTTTCCCCCTAGAGATAATGTACAGCCTACTTGTGGCCACATTTGCCGATGGCTCCTTGCCCTTAGGTCGGCCGATCAACATTGCCAAGGCCAGTACTGTTTATTTCCAAGGCCAGCACTGTTAGAAACAACCAAGCCAGAGGCATTTTGAAATACAACATTGCCAAAGCTAGTACTGTTAGAAATATCCAAGCCAAGTGGCATTTTGATACAACGTTGCCAAGGCTAGTACTGTTAGAAACATTTAAGCCGGGGGCATTTTGATAAGCCACATTACTGATACTAGCACTGTTGGAAACATCAATGTAGGGGGCATTGTGATCGACCACGTTGTTCATGACATTGCCCATGGGGGTAGGATCAGGGTTAGGATCAAAGGCTTGGCTTTCATGCGGGCCCACGCCAGCCTCGAACGCGGCAGCGTTGCCTGGCGAAGGAGTCCTGTACTCCGGAGGCGGGGGAGGGCTCGTAGGCTCCTCGAAGTTGGAGTATCGATGACGACGCACCCAGCCTCGCTCCTCATCGAGGTAAACGACATCCCAGTCGTTAATCTTGACCATATCATCTTCGCTGATAATAGCGTTTTGGTGATTGGACGACATGGCGAGCATGCACAGCCACCACAAAGCCAGATCTGTCGTGAGCATGTCGACGCCGCTCCTGGTCCAAGGGATCGGCATGATTGCTACCTTTCAATTCTTGGAAACGACCTCGCTGAAGCAGCAAACCACCAGCTCTTCGTTTGTCTGAATGTACCCGTATCGAGTTTCTGCGTGAGAGCAGATGTTTGCCAGCTGTCTAAGGGGCCATAGATGCTCTTTCTTTGAGTTGTTGCTCTGGAGCCGATTTGCGAGTTTCCTGCCACTCCACTTCGAACTGGATCTGCTTAGGCCAACTACCAGATTACGGATTGGGAAGTCATCAAGCGCGATTACGTGATTCACCGTACAGTGTTTTTGACCCAAGGGGCACAGTAGCGGAGGTCGATTGGTCGGCGGCTGAATATTTGTGTCTAAGGGAAATGCCTTGGTGGAGTCCAAGATGAGACTTGGCGAACTTAAGGGTCGGCTCCATCATCGCATTGTTCCAGCTTATTAGATGGTTGATGTCGCTGTCGTGGTCCATAACGAGACCAGCCAACACTTGGTCGGCCTGCGGGCATACCAGCTGTCGGTCTCGGATGGCGAGATCGAGGACGTGGCCGTAGCTTTCGTTGAGGCTGTTCATGTTGAAATCGTTCCAAATCACGACAGAGTCTGTCAATTTTGGCCAGTTCTCGTGGCTAGAATTCTTCTTTGACGTGGATGTGCAATGGGGGGATGGTTTTCGCTGACTGAGAATGTTTCGTAACGTAGTAAATTGGTTGTCCATGTCTGCGAGAGGATAATCTTGGTTGGAGAAGTTGAAGTGTCCCTAGGTAGTATAGGAAATGTAACTAACGCGCTGCGAGGCTACAGAGGAGGTGAGAGCGTGAAGATTACAACAGAGAGTGACGATGAGAAGAAGCTCATAGAAATCGAGGGGCTTAATGACTTGAAGCAGACGGAAGCTTTCTTAGTTAGCTCCTTGAAATTTGCTCTCGTCGTTTGTTCCAATGTGCAGAAGCGGACGGTTGCAGGCAGTCGTAACACTAGGCGCTTACAGAATTCGAATTCTCCATCTCAACATCCCCGATAGCAACCCGTGTGCGTGGTGTTTTGGTCACACGCGGTGGAGACTTGGTCCCCCTACTACTAATTTTAACTAGCACAATAAAAGATACCTGCTTACAGCAGAAGTCGTGCCCCCTACAATAAGCAAATCGATGCAAAAGTTTCTTCCCTAATTGTTGGGTTGGGCAAGTGCTGCATATTGTGTTAAATGCTGTGTGCCCAGCCCATAAACCGACTAGAGTATCATGAGATACCAATAAAATTATCGTAATGCATGAAGAGCGTGGTACGAAGACCTAGTAGGACCTGTAAGGAGGAAAAGTTGATAGATTAACGTTCTTGTTGTTGGTCAATCTAGAAAGGGTTTAAGTGGGGCTTCACGAAGCACGTGCCCTAGCTTGCACCCCACTCCACAACCTAGCTTGGCAACCCAGTTGCGTGCGTACAATTAGCCAATTCTGCGATGTAAAAAAAAAAAAAAAAAAAGTACAAACTATCCCCGCTCTATGAATAAGCTTATTACACCTATTTTTCTAGGGTATCATATACCAAGCTAGCTATTGCAGCTACAATACAACTAGGTCCGATGGCAGCGAGGATACAATCTTAGCTCCAGCCCCACCTAGCCCGACCCGGCCCCACATACCGGCAGCACTCACCGGCAACGCCACCGCGCCATCGCCCCACCACACCTACCTGCCCTGCAGAAAATGGGTTCAACAAGATGACGGGAATAGTAACAGCAAACGGTGAATTGCCTGTAGGCTGTGAAAAAAAAAAAAAAAATTTCACCGTAGCTAGACAAAGCAATTACATCACCCGGCGGGGGACCACTCCCGCGCATCTTCCATCACCCACCTACCTACCTGCGGACATACTGCTGCCACTCCACTTCGAACTTGATTCTGCCCAAGCCAACTGCTGTAAGTCGTTTTGGCCCGTTGTCGGTGTTTCCTCCCTGCTACAGTGTTGGTTTTCCGATGTAATAGAGTTGTCGATGTACTAGACTAGACCAGCGTATTATAATGATGACAACAAAGCCTGTTTGACGTTTTAGTACGTCAAGTTCTTTTTTTTTTTTTTTTTTTTCTTTTTTTTTCGTTGTTGTTGTTGTTGTTGTTTGTGTTACTTTTGTCTAGACGATGATTTGCGCCATGGTGCCATGGTGGTCAAAGTGTTTGCATCAAGGAGTGCCTTGCCATAAGTGGCGGCGCAAAGCTGTGTGCTGTCATGTTTGTGTCTTCCCCCAATTGCGGCAAGCACTGCATGAGGTAAAACCATGTTGAACAACGTGTGCCTCGTCCGTACACCGACTAGAGAACGATGAGATGCCGATGAGACATACGCACAGGAGCATCATGAGCAAACGCTCAGAATCCAGGCCTGGGGCCTACCGGGGACTCTGCTGCTTAACACCGTGCGGTAGTTTTACCTCTTCCCCGGAGGGAGACTAATTGGTCTACGAAGCTTAGATAACATGTAGCTTGTGAAAATGGTAGTATAGAAACTTCGATCTCTTGTAAGAAGCAAAAGCTGGCAGTTCACACTATAGCACCGCCCGGCACATCTTTGCTCAACTACTGTTCCTCAATGCTAATCAGTCTTCTTCCAGTTCTGGATAATGTCTCCATACTCCCTTGGAGTACCCGATGCGTCGATGGCTCGCAAGATATTCCTTGATGCTGGGCCTATCCTTGACAGCCTCGTACAACGCAAAGACTCCGTCATATTTGCCCGACTCTCTCATCGTCTTCATCGTTTTCGGAAAAGCATACTCGGTTCCATGGATGCCCTGGTATCGCGTTAGCCTCCCGTCCTCCCGACCAGTCGGAACGGCCTCATGCAGGCCGTGTTTCAAGGAATTTTTCTCGAGTTACCTGAAAGAGCACCAAGTCTGCATATGTGAGCTTGCCACCGTAAAGCCAAGGACCGTCTCCACTGGCCGCGGCGTCGAGGACACGCTGAGCCCAAGCAAGGAACTTGGGCAGGCGTTCCCCGGTAAACGACTTGGCTCGTTTCTTGGCCTCTGGTTTCTGGTCCTCGTAGTACCAGGCTACTGCGACCGGGTGGTGCGTCTCGTGCACCTCGTTGGAGAGAAAGTCCAGGATGGTGAGGACAATTCCATTGAGTTGGTAGACGCCGTTTCCTTCGGTTGGGGCTAGGCCGAGCCTGGGCGCGAGGTACAGCAGGATGTTGGGGGTCTGAGAGATGATCAAGTCCCCGTGCTTGAGGGCCGGGCAGGCCAGGATCGGCGCATTGTGCTTGTCGTCTTTGTGGTCTGCCCTGATGTACTTGACGACCTCGGGCGTGGCCTCGGCCCCCCGCTTGGCGACGTCAATATACGGCACTCGTGCCTCCTCGAAGAGCAGACGGATGAACTCGGCGCGTCCGGGGATGCCGGGCCAGTAGATGAGCTCATATGGGGAGCCCTCGTTGTTGAGGCTGTCTGGTTCTGTCATTTTTTTGCAGAGAACAAGCGCGTGCTGGACGGATGTGCTGGATAACGGAACTGGCTCTCTATTTTCGCCAATTGAGGGATTTCCGATGCGAGGAATGGTGACGGATTTTAAAACTAGGAGAGGCAGGCAATCTCAGTAGTCAGTGGGATGGCAAGGCTTTGATGGATGCTGGCCTCTATCTACTCATGATCAATCAAGATGTTAACCGGAGGATGCGGGGCAGAAACTTGGCGGCGCGGGGAAAGCAAAGTTTATTATACTCGGCAAGTCATACATGTACATGTATGATAAGGTATGAATTTTTAACTGGATAGCAGTACTAGTACGCGCTAACCCGGTCCCAGGTGAACAGCCACGGTAACGGGATGTCGTAAACGAGAAATACAAACCGCCATACCATCGACGACAGTTGGAGTGTAAATGCAGCAGCAACGTCTGTTCATGACAACCACGCCGTGGTATATGGTATATACAGATCTCGCTGCCGTGTGATGGTAAAGCAAAGTAAAGCTGTTCTTCCGAGTGTATGCGGCGACTTAGCTATCCATATAAACTCGGCTACTCTTGCTTCACATCTTCTCATCTGCTCCGGCCCTCGTCGGAAGTCCCGGCCTCAACGCCAACAGCTTTCCCATCACGTCTTTCAGTCTAGAACGTCAATGGACGAGAAAAAACGGGCTTCGGCCCTACACGCCACCGTCGCATCTCGCGATGAATGGAACGGGACCTCTGGGCAGTGATTCGGGCCGCGCACGCTTTCGTCGGAGCATTCATTCGACGAACCCGAGCCGTCAAGCTGATCACCCTGGCATGTCTTTCGCTCACTGTCGTCCTCGCCCCGGTGGAAGCAGACATGGGGCGCGGGCGGCCGTCGCGCGGTCGACGGGACGAGAGACGACGATGCGCGGGCAGCTCGGGATGGGCAACCGCCTGGGCAAGGTAAGGTAAAACCCGGCTACGACGCCGACATGGTCATCTGGGACAGCGGACAACGGCGACAACAAGGATGCCTTCACGCGGGCCATGGACGGGCTGATGCTCGACGGGCGAGAAGCTGCTCGCCGGCGCCGTGTACGCTGTGCTGGTGCATCGCGTGGGACCAGGCAGGACGCCCGAGCATTTCCTCGTGAGCGAGGGCAGTCCGCTTTGCGTTGGGTCGATCATCAGGGCGGTTGGGTCTGGTAGGGACGCTGTGTCGCTTTACGTGTGAGGTTCTTGTTGAGTTTCAATTCAAATGTATTATATGTGTCGCGGCGGCGGAAGTTGGTTGGTTCCCTTGCTTCATGTCTGTCGGCCTAGATGGATTCAGATGGCTTATAACGCTGTTACAAACGAAAATACGGACGAACCAATCAGTAGACTGCGTAAGCCGGAGCATATCAAGCCTGGTAAAAGACTATATGATGGTACATTGGTCACAAGACGTAGTTTCTACACATGTGCTTACAAGCTGACACCACACCCTCCCGTCTGCGGGGAGAAACACATTGTCGGCTCCGGCATTGCGTCGTTACACAGACTCCGAGATGAGAAAGCGAGTGACACGCGCCGCTGACAAGGGGTTACATGCGTCAAGAGGCTTGGATTAGGGGCTGGAGGTTGCCGCGAGCGGAGAGGCACTTTCTGCTGGTTCGTTTGGGCGACGGGGGAGGCAGGGGGTTTACACGGATGACTTGGGCGTCGATATCTTCTACGAGGTCAGTTGAGGGCATTTGCATTTTGGGACGGTTGGCGTCGGGGATGCATCGTCGGAAATGCCCAGGCTGAGAAGAGGGGGCGCAGCGAGGCTTCTGACAGACTTGCCCGGATCTTCTTTCTATCCTACTTTCTGCCATTGTGCATGGCGTGAATCACACAAAGCGTAGATGGGTTTGGAGGCATCTCTGCTTCGTAGACGCCAACTAGCCCATGTAAAACACCATCGTCTCCTTTGTCTTCCGTCCGAGCCGCGACGCTCCAGTTGTTCAACATAGTAACCAAGGACGGAAGAAGCATCGACAACATGTCATGCCAACTTGCGATGGCCGGGTCAAAGTCGCCGATGATAGCCACATCCTTGTATTCCGGCAATATCACAAGACTCCATCTGGACAGGCTGGCATGCCCGGAATCCCCGGACAGTTGCACGTCTCGCATCTCTGCGGCAGGCAACTCCAGCTCATCCGTCATACGGTAGCATCGCAGCAGCGGCCAGGTTATACGAAACGTGGCCCATGGAGGGAGGGCGAGCACCGAACGACGGGATAAGGGCCACGCAACGTTTCAGACCTGGTGATTCCCCGGCTAGCGACGCGTCATTTGATCCACGGACTCGGCAATTGGAAAAAGTGCGCCGGCTTTACCTACGCTAGGAAGCCCCCTTTTTGCAAACGGCTAGAGTTATTGATAGGGCGGCCGGCCAATCAATAGACACGACGATCCGTACGTTTTGTCTACGGCGAAAAAAAAAAGGGGGTTCGGTAATATAGACAAAAGTCCGTATGTGTAGACTTCCACGTGAAACCGTAGCATCACTTGTTGCCAGCAAGCCGCTCAGCACCAAATTCTTATAATCCATGCCGGGCGATTTGGGCCCGTGATTCCCATGTTCTGCGTTCTTTGCGACCTTTGCCAGCATAGCACTCAGGCTAATTGTCCGATGAAAGCTAGTCCTCCGCAAGTACTCCTCCGTACGAGGAGAGCTCAGGCAACTTTGCATCATGTCTACCTGCCGAGCCTGTCCGCGGGTCCTAGGGCAATTTCGCACGTTGACGCCAAAGCTCCTTGTAATGTGCCGAGTCTTGGCAAAAAAAATAAAATAAAATAAAAGACACCAGAATAACCCAAGTTACAAGGGTGACTGGTCAGTGAATACCGAGACGTGATTAGCGGCACCCAAGCAACAGCCATGGGAAAAGCAACGGTGCAGCGAGTTCCGATAATTGCCGTCCATCCCGAAAGAGAGTTTGAGTTCTCCAAAGAGAAGAGATAAGAAAAAAACAAAAAAAAAAAAAAAAGGAAACAGTCTCGCATATAATAAAAGCGACCTTGGGATGACATTATCCGGCTAATAACCCTCTCTTCCTCTCAGTCGTCCCCCCCTTTTTTTTTTTCACCTCCGGCCTTCCGGGAAAAAAATAAATTCAGTTTTCTGAAAGGGATGCGCTCGCTCCATAGTCTCGCCTTCGCAGGCCTCTTCGTCCTCGCAGCCTCGGCGGCACCCTCGTGTCCGACTAAGCCCGTCGTCCTTCGCGACGTGTGCGTCCTCGGAGGCGGCAGCACGGGCAGCTATGCGGCCGTCCAGCTCAAGGCCAAGGGCCACAGCGTGGCATTGATCGAGATCAAGAGCCTGCTCGGGGGCCACGGCGAGACGCTGTACCTCCCGGACAAGCAGTACGTCGACTACGGCATCGAGGGCTTCTTCAACAATGCCGTGACCAAGCGGTACTTTGCGCAGCTCGGCATCGACTATGAGCCGCTCCTCCCGGCCAGCTTCATGACGGACCACGTCAACTTCCGCACCGGCAACCGCGTCGCCTCCAACAGCAACATCCTGGGCGTCCTCACTGGATCCGCCATCTACCGGGCCGCCATCGAGAAGTTCGACTACCTGGCCAAGGGCGTGTACGACCTGCCGGACAAGGTGCCGGAGGAGCTGCTGAGTCCGTTCCGGGACTTTGTCGCAAAGTACCACCTCGAGGGCGCCCTGTCGGCCGTCTTCATGTTCGCGCAGAACGTGGGCAACATCCTCGACGCGCCGCTGCTCTACATCATCCAGAACTTTGGCATCCCGCAGATCGACGCGCTGCTGGAGGGCGGCTACATCCGGCCCAAGAAGGGCGTGTACGAGCTCTTCCGCCAGGTCGGCATCTTCCTCGGCCAGGACAACGTCTTCTTGGACAGCAGCGCCGTCGCCATCCGCAGGAAGGCGTCTGGCGTCGAGCTCACCATCCGCGATGCCGCTGGGTGCGAGACCGTCGTCCAGGCCAAGAAGCTGCTCGTCACCTTCCCGCCTACGCTCGACGCCCTCAAGGGCTTCGACCTGAGTCCGGACGAGAGCTCGCTGTTTTCCAAATGGACGCACAGAGAGTACTACGCCGCCGTCGTGACCAACACCGGCCTTCCGGACAGGAACATCGCCAACGTC
Source organism: Balansia obtecta B249 (assembly GCA_000709145.1). Lineage (NCBI taxonomy): Eukaryota > Fungi > Ascomycota > Sordariomycetes > Hypocreales > Clavicipitaceae > Balansia > Balansia obtecta. The sequence continues at coordinate 35,094 of JFZS01000019.1, forward strand.
GATCCCGCCAATCAGCCCGGGGGCCTGCCCAACATGCCGTTCATCTGGCAGTTCCAGTCCTCTGGCGTGCCGGGGTACTACATGGTCAAGATCGTGGCCGAGGCCAACTTCACGGCGCAGGACGCCAAGAACTTGATCCAAAACGACCTCAAGCGCATGGGCCAGACAGGTGTCTATCCTACCAAGAACCCTGACATTGCCGCGTTTGCCTCGCATTCGCCCGAGACGATGATGGTGTCGAATGACGAGATACGAAACGGGTTTTACAAGAAGTTGTATGCTTTGCAGGGCCAGCTGAGCACGTACTGGACGGGCTACACGTTCTGCACTGATTATTCCACCGCTCTCTGGAGCTACACTGACACTGTTCTAGATATGATGAAGCTTTAGGGGGCCGTTGGATATTGCATCTAGAAAGAGCCCTCGAGATTTGGAATGTCATTCATCAAGTTATTTTGGCCTCTTTTTCTTCTCTTTTATTTACCTTGGGCCATCAGGGTTCAGACAGAATATTATTTTGTCAGCAGTCAATACCTACCATAGACGTTTTTCGTAGCAATTGTCGAATGGATCACTGATCACTATGCACGCTGATGATCATTCTCGTTGAGAGTTAACATGCATGATACCGGTGCCGAAACCAGTCACCTCGCAGCGAGCACGATAGTTGACCTCTGGATTGAAGTCCCGTGTAAACTGGGCCATGGCAGCGAATCAATCACATGAGCGAAAGTGAGCGGCCTGCCAGGCGGGCTTCGTCATTCTCCTTGATCTCGGTCATCGCTGCAGCTAGAAATTTGCAGCATAGCATCACAAGAACCAGCACCGTCTGTCACGCAGCTCTGTCATAAGAATTTACGGTGAGTTTCCATACTCACCATTAACGTTTTACCCCCAAAGGAAGTTGAGTTTGCGCCATCCTCGAGGGGCTGGTTCCAGTGGCTCAGGGTTGCTGTTTGCAATGTCAATAAATCCCTGGATCGGTATCTGCTCCAACGGAACTACTTTTGTTCTTTTCCACATCTTGTAGCCAAAGTAGAGCATCAGGATGAGAGGGATATTGAAGTAGGCTGATACAAAGCTCTGTGGACTCCAGTGACCGTCAAGGAAGACGTAGAAGCCGCCGGTGATTAGCAAGATGGCGAACGACACCAGGGCGATCCATGCTGCGTACGGCTGAAATGGCCCCTTCCACGGCAGCTCGTCTCGGTCGATGCCCTGCCTCTGGCAGCCGTAGTAGAAGCGCAGGTAGACTATCTCAATGTTGATCCAGTGGACAAAGGAGGCGGCGGAGACCAGGTCCTTCAGCCATTCGAAGACGACTGTTGCTCCAGAGGAAAGCGTCAGGTACCCCAGTAATATGAATGAGGCTACTGCAGAAACTGAAATCCACGGAGTGCCGAAGCAGTTGGTACGTTTGAACAATGTTGGCGCGTGTCCTTCAAGTGCAAGGCCGTACAAGGTTCGTGTTCCAACAAGCATAGCTGAGAATTACGAATCAGAGAGAGGGCTTAGGATGAAGAGTGGGTGGGTGAGCGAGTGAGTGAGTGAGTGAGTGAGTGAGTGAGTGGAAGACTATCGCCTACCAGAATTAGCGGCACTCCATGCGCTTGTGACTACAACAGCGTTGATAATGGAAGGGACAGCGTTTATGCCGGCATTGGCAGCGGCGATGGCAAATGGCGACGCGCCGGCGTCGCCAGATGTTGCTGTTAACGCCTCGTCCGCAGAAGACACAATCAGGCCAATGCAGATGACGGTCATGACATAGAATAGAAATATCCTCCAGAAAACACGCTTGGCTGCCTTGGGAATGTTTTGCCGAGGATTCCTCGTCTCTGCTCCGGCCACGGATATGTTCTCAACGTTTGAGAACGCATATGCTGCACTGACGAGAACGCGCCAAAAGCCAACGAAACGGCCCCATGACCCCGGAATGCCCAGATACTGAACAAAAGGACCGGGATCTCTCCAGAAGCGAAAGCCAATGGGTTTGCCGCGTGGGCCTGCGCCAGCAGTGATGCATAAGCTCTGGAACACGATCAACGATCAAACAATACACTCCAATGCGGCAAGGGTTCATTGGCTCTTCCGTCTCCATCCTGTATTCTTACCATGATATTGACACCAATTATCAGCACAATCTTGAGCGTGGCCAGGACAAACTCCAGCTCGCCATATACGCCGATGAAGAGGAAGTTGGTCAAGACAAGCACTCCGCCGAGAAGGGTAATCCACATGGCATGGTTGACGTGCGACCAGTAGTCAATAATGACGGCACAGGCCACCATCTCGGCCGGCAGCAGGATGGCGTTTGCGTACACGCTGTTCCACCCTTGGGCGAATGCCAGGGCAGGGTCGACGAACCACTCGGCGTGGCGAACGATGCCGCCGGAGAGGGGGACGAGAGCACTCAGTTCGGCGATGGAAAGCACCACGGCGCAGATGAGCATGCCGACGATGGCGTAGCCGAGAAGAAGGCCGAGAGGGCCCCCGTTGACGAGAGCTTTGCCGGTCGCGAGGAATAGCCCCGTGCCGATGGTGCCGGCCAGGGCAATCATTTGGATATGGCGCTGGCCCAGCCCTCGCTTTGCGTGCGCGAGTTCATCGAATGCCACGGAGGCCTTGACGCCATCGCGGGTGCAGATCGGCGAGCCGGAGTGCTGGGCATGGGTGATTCTGTCTGCATCTGCATCTGCATCTGCGTCTGCGTCTGCGTCTGCGTCTGCGTCTGTCGTGGTACGTATTGGTTTTGGGCCGCTGATGAGGTGAGTAGACATTGTTGATGCGCCCGCGATTATATGCTACTGCACACACTGCGCCGCGGTTGCGATCGGTAAGCCTGTCTGGCGAGAGGCCGTTGAGGCAGGCAAGGAGGTTCGAGGAGTTCGAGGAGGTTGGAGGTTCGAGGCAAGCGTCCAATCAACATACCTCACCGAGTACGGTAAGGTACAAGGTACATGGGCGCTTGCAATGGAGTCAAACGTTTTGCGATAACGATAAGATAAAGTACCACGGTCTGGGTATTCAACACGGAGATGCATCCACGGATGCCTCGGCAGTTTCCCTCAACCATCTATTAGCCCTCTCAGTGGGCTAGATGTATGAAAATCTGCGATTTCTGTGCATGTCTGTGCATGTCTGTGCCCTCGCGAAACAGCCAGCCACACTGTCACTCTGAAAGAAAGAGAGACAACAACAACACCAATAACAACGACGACTGACGACGAACGACGACGAACGACGACGACGGCCCGAGTGTGACACATGCTAGGCAATTTTGGTGCAGAATGACGACGACAACTGCAGGACGACCTGCTATGCAACCCGCTATGCAACCCGCTATGCAACCCGAGCCGCCGTCGGACAGTGTTCGGGCGCTCCTCGCTTCTCCATCTGCGCCACAATGGTGCCAGGATTTGTTCAATGATCCAAAAGTTACCCCAATCGCACATCCATCCGCTCGCTTAGGCGTTCACGTTCCCTTCGTGGAGGAGACACTGGCGACAGAGTCCACCATCAGCACATGGCAATGGTTGCACAGAGATATCTCGTCACCACCTCGGGAAGGATGCGATCATGGTCAAAGCGATGGTCAAAGTAATGGTCCAAGAAATGGCCCCAAAGATGGTGACGCCAAGGACGGCAGTCCTGACGCCATCAGACCTGAACCTGCCACGTTCGAATTATTGTCCATCATCACTCTTGGAAGAGGCCTGGATGGGCACAACAGCATTCTACACGGAGGGGTTACTGCTACGGTGATAGACCACGTTATGGGAATGCTGCCCTTGCTTTTAAGCACGCCAACCAGGTCAATCACAGCCTATCTCAACATCAGGTATAGAAAGCCGGTTCCCACTCCGAACATCGTTCTCTGCCGCGCTTGGATCGAACGAAACACGGGGGACAGGAAATTTCTGGTTCACGGTAGTCTTGAGGATGGCGTAGGAGGTGTATACGCAGAAGCTGAGAGCCTTTTCGTCATTGTAAAGGGGAACGGTATTAGACTGTGATACACGAGAGAGAGAGAGAGATAGAATGGCCAAAACCACGGAGCAGTTCTGACATGAAAAAAGAAATCATGCAGTCGGCGGAGTGGGGAAGGGGGGCAGGGCGGCATGTCATTGGCTAAACGCCCAGAAACAGCCAGTCAGCCAACACGATGCACACGATGCCAGACGTCATCATTTGGTTACGTCGTTACACGCAAATTCACCCGAACCCTGGTAAGAACACCGCCATGACGGATCCGTGACGACTTCAATATGGCAGGAGGATTCCATCTTCATCCTGAGCCCTCCCTAACGCTTGATGACCTTTTTCCTTTTTTTTTTTTACCCTCTTCTTATTTCTAACAATATAGTTTCATCACCATTGCATTCGCACTATCGCTCATAAATTGTCAACGTTCAATTCGCGCTAGCGTGCGTTATCAAAAACATCACTCGGCCATGTTGACCTGCTTCGGACTTTGCGGCTCTGACTATGATGAGTCTGAGCGCGAGCCTCTTCTGCCCCAGTACAATGATGCTACTTCACGACAAGAGCGTCTGCATGAGAAGCTGCACACCTATCAGATGCTGAGGGCCATGTCCCAGGGCTTCATGCCGTCGAATAAACAAACCATCATACAGCTCCGCACCCTGCTGGGTTCCGCCGTTTTGAATCCTCCAGAGTGCAGCGAGCTCAGCAATTCGGGACGAGCCCTCATCCGTACCGCCAGGCTTTGGCTCAAACAATTCATGGATCTCCTCGAGAGCAAGAACTCTGATGACCAGATCCAGGACTTCTTATGGTATCTTCACAAAGCGAAATTTGGAGTCGATGCCACGACCGTTGCCAATTCTGTTACCAAGGGCAAGGCCAGGGCCAATCTGAACGCGACAGTTGAGAGTTTCCGAACTGTTGTGTCTCTTGCCCTACTGAACAAGGACTTCAGGATTTTTTTGGCCGATGTGACGACCATTGCGAAGCAGGTTCTTCGAGATACCGCCATTGCGCTTGGCGACGTATCCAAGGAAGCCGGCGATAAGTTGGATACATCCTCCAAAGATATCGACGCTCTGAAGAAGACTGACGCGCAGGGTCAGTCACTAACCTCAGTCGATGATTTAAAGCAGAAAACTGCCGAGGTTGCGGAAACAGCATACGGAGAGGTAGCACAAATAGCAGAAGAATCCTACACAAGCTTGAAAGATCACATGGATGACGAATCTCGGAAAATCTTGATTAATCGATTGAAGAATGCTGTCCGTAACCTGCGGCAGCGGCCTGATTATGCAGAGTCTGTATCTACTCTTTCTGATCTGCTTCAGCGCTACCTACAGATATATCTCGCAATCGGGTCGGAGGCTGCGCATACAGTAGAGGATTCTATACAGCCAAACAAAGAGGCTCACCGCGCAGCCCATAACTTTTGGCTTTTTGTTTCCTCGTTTGGGGACAAGGAACGGTGGGATGCAGTGGGCAGTGAATTTGGCAAGTTCATGGACAATCACAAATTGGACGAGGACTTGAATCGATTCGTGGCCGAATTCGCAACGCTCATTCAGAAAATGCTTTCTGACCCGAGTTTCTTTGATGAATTAGAGAATCGGCTGGAGGAGCTACGTGAAAAGCTCAATAGCCTCGACTATCGATCATCGCTCGGGGATGATGCCATGAATATCCTGACGGCATTGCAGGGCGCTCTTCGCTCAACCGCCGAGGACGAAAACATCCATCAATTGGCGTCAACCTCGCTGCGGCTCATCCATCTCCTTTCTCCATCTGGGGAGATTTACAATCCAGAGCTGATTAACGACTGCATCAACAATTTTTTGCCCTTGGTCGTTCAGTCAATACAATACGTTCCAATTCCACGCCTGGAGGTTTCCACTCCCGCCATCGACTTGTTACTGGAGAACGTCATTCTACAGCCTGGGCAGACAATCAACCACAGCTCATTCTTACCTCACAATCTGCAGTTTTCCACGCGCAATGACATTGACATCACAAAAGCAAAGTTTGGAACCAGATCTAGCATGACATCGCTGGCGACAATTAAAATCGCCGGCATGTCCATTGCAGCAGATGACCTGGGCTATTGGATGAATGTGCACTCGGGATTACTCTGGCTGGTAGACGAGGGATTGGGCAGTTTCCACCTTGACGAGCGTGGCATTGACATTACGCTTGACGTCGAGTTTGGCAAAGAGCGACTTGAAGAGCTTGTCACTCTGCACAATGTCAAGGTGCACATACATCACCTTGATTACACGCTTAGCAAGTCTAGACTCGCTTGTGTAGCATGGTTCCTGAAGCCTCTCATACGCCCGATCTTGCGAAAAACGTTGGAATCTCAGATATCTTCGGCGATTGAGGACGGGCTGAGAGCACTGAATCGAGAGCTCGTTTTTGCCCGAGAGCGACTGCGCGCCACACGGATCTGTAATCCCAACGATCTGTGGACCTTTGTTCGTGCAGTTGCCGCACGCCTCATACCCAGACAAGACCCTGACGTACAAGCACGCGTGGGAGTGAAACCTGGCAAGGGCGTCTTTAAAGGCCGGTATGCGCCGGGCAGTCTGGTCAAGCTGTGGGAAGACGAAGGTCGGGATGCTGAACAGAATGTATTTGAGTATAAGCAAGATGGATGGAGGAATGGGATTTTTGACGTCCAAACTGCTCCAGCAATGTGATTACAGAGGATGGGATATGGTTATTGGAGCGTGGAAAACAAAAGGGACAGGGCAAAAGATGTATTTCGAGACGGAAGGTTGACGCAGCTGATTAATTCACCACAAAAAAAATAAAATAAAATAAAATAAAATTTAAAAAAAAGAAAAAGAAAAAGAAAAAGAAAAAGAAAAAGAAAGAAAGAAAGAAGAGGATGGATGCCGATGATGAGCAAACGTTGGAGACTGGGAATTAATGAATGATGAGACTGTTGTTGCATATTTAAGCTCGAGAAGAGACGGTCATGGATTCCTGTGTCGCCGAACCCTGTCAAGTTATTTTGCCGCCAAAATTATGAGTGGACAAGTTGCTTTGCACCGTCATGCAACTAACTAGATTCGCACGGACAGCAAAATCCAGTCACACGAATAGTATTAATAATGAGAGTCTTTTGTTATAGACTGGGCTCTGGGAGCCTTGCGCATGTGATGAGGATGCCAATTGGTCACGATGTCCTGACTGGAACAATGGCCGGGTGGGCCAGTGCAGCGACAAGCCTTGGCTAGCCCATCATCCGCTTTGAGTATCAGCAGGAAATCATGACTTTGATTGATTTGGTGATGAAACCTGAGATTTGTCAGAGCCCCTGTGAAGGTTCCTGAATCATGGCCTTGTTCGGCTTGACCATAATCTGAGCTGGCATGTGGTATAAGTAACCTAACCAGGCCATAAATAGGCTATAGTATACTGGACTATACGATGGGATACAATATATACTATCGTATCATATCCTATATTATATTATATTATATTATACTATACTATACTATACTACTTGAAGATAGCACCCCTAACACTTGGCTTGTTGTCGCGCATTGCTTGCGGGACCAGTTTGAGCCTATCAGATGCCAGCTCGGAACATAGTAAGATGCAGAGTGGGAACGCCAGACACTAGTCGGTATACTTTAAATTGAGGAGCGAATCACATGGGACAAAAGAGTTTCTCTGCGGGCTCCGGGGTAGCAAATTACACCAATCACGGCTGTTTCAGAATACCCTACCGACAAGGGGTTATAAAAGCGGGGGCTTGACGAGTCTGTACCGCGAAAGGTACCTCCATCTATCTATTCCTACGTGCCGAGTGCCCTGTAGCTTTTTTTTTTTTTTTATTATTCTATTTTAGCCTTTGCTTAGAAGTAATGTATGCATTGAATCCTAGCAAGTTCAAAAACTCTGACGGCCAATAGCAAAAACTGCTCTACGTCACAAGCCCACATGTCTCGGTCTGGCGAACGGACCTGCCCAGCTGAGCCCAAGGTCGGGGGGGCCCGTATGTTCGGGTCAGATTAGATGAACACTCACTCTGTACTCGGCAGGGCCAGTCAATCAGTCAATCAATCAATCAATCGATTCGGCCTGGATTCGAGCACGCACGGCGCGGCGCGCCAAGTGGGCTGGCGTCACTCCGCACCCCGCCCCAAGCTATTGCCCGTTTTGGCAAGCGAATTGAGAATTCCGCGAATATCCATAGGGACCACGTTCACACTGGGAAGGTAAAGAAGGGATGGCATCGGTTTTTTTTTTTTATCCCTGACTGCAGATACCGACGTTGACACAAGAGTCCACGTGCAGTCTGCCGAGGTCGGACCCCCTTGAAGCATGAGATGTCACAAGATTCACATCCTGTGCGGGAGGGGCGATTCGGGGACAAGATGAGGTCTGGTGAAGAGGCAGGGTTGCCGGGTTGGTACGGGATGCGTCACTTTATGAGAGAAGGTGTATGTGGCGACATCCTTCACTGACTACGTATTGTAGTAAGGGTGCTCCCGGGTCAAATGGATCTCTACTTTTTTTTTTTTTTTTTTTTCAAATTACATAACTGCAGCTGCTGAAACAAGGCAAGGCACTCGGTGTGCAAGGATGAAAGGAGTTCCAAAGGGCAACCACCGCTCAGAAAGTAAAATAGATGCAACAACACGTGGGAAACCTACGAAAAGAGGAAGTTTGGTGGCAAAAGGCTGCAAAGAGGCTGCTTTCACTGGTGTTGTTGTTGTTGTTGTTGTTGTTGTTGTTGCAGGTTAGTAATGAGACTGTTGGTGCAAGTGTATTCATTTTATACAGCGCCCAAATACTGTACCATATAGTTAGTTACTGGTCACTTATACACGCTTCGTTCGAGCTTCATTCGATACCAAAGCTTTTAAAATCGTTCAACTGGAATGGAATTACCCACACGAGACAGTGGAGACAATAGCACGAAACCGGAAGAAAAAAAAACAAACGACCATTGTTCGACAACGAGCCAGCCCGTAAGTGAACCAGCAACCTCTTTGGAGAGGATAAAGACTCAAGAAACGGACTGTGATGAGGTCTGAACCAATCGAAGACGTGGATATGAGAGGTCCGTCTCGTCCAGTGCGACTGTCCGGGTTACAGAAAGCTACACCGCTGTCCCACATGTTCGGCGGAAGAACTGGAAGTAGCTCGAGGTTCGGCGCACGAACCGCCGCGTTGAAAGGCTCATCGTGTTCATGGCTCCAAGGAAATTGCAAAAGTTGCCAAACAGAATGGATTGGTTGCTTCGGGACATTCAGGCTCGCTGTATCTGGCAAGGCCCGGCGACATTGAAGGCTGGTTCGATATCGAAGCGAGCCCGAGTCTGACTCGCTGGGATAGACGGACAGAAGAATCATTGGACATGGCCGTGTATTATCCAAAAAAATCCTGGTTGGTTAAATGGCCAAGACTCAAGTCGATGCCCATCCATGTGTGGCTCGTGGTGCCGCTAGTCCCCGCTCCCCGCGCCCCGCGCCCCGCACCTCATCGCCCATTGGCCCACACTTTGAACGAACCTCGAATGAAACCACTAATGGTCACGAAAGTCCCCGTGACGAACCCTCAAAGTTCCTGGCGCTACTGTTTACAACGTAGCATGGTGCAAGATTCAAGGGTAACCCAAGCACGTACGCAGCATGGAGCATAGGGCATAGGGTATAGAGCATAGAGCATAGAGCATAGACCATAGATCATGAAACACTCCCTGACTTTTATGCTGATTACCTTTCCAAAGCTCATTGGATGATGCCACAGCCCTGGAGCCCCACCGGCCTGGCCGCACCTTCCCCCAACTCAACTCAACTTAACTTCGCAGCCCTGTCGCCGACAGCTGGCGTCCGAGTCAGGCCCGCTGCCAACGGCTGCAGGTCCGGCGCTCGGGCTAAGTGCAGTGGCGGATGTTTCTCTAAGTCGACTTCGAGTCCCCGACGAGTCGACGGGATGGCCATCTTGCACTCTTGCAAACTACACGAGGACACCCTGGCGTAAAGAGGGGGAAGCGCCAGTTGATGCTCTCCTCCTCATCCTCTTTATATCATCACCGTCTTGCTCCTTCTCATCATCCCCTTTTCCAATCTCTTCGACGGCACAGTCTTTCCCCTTCATTCTTGTCCTCCTTCTCCTCCTTCTCCTCTTTCTCCTCCTCCTTCTCTTTCTCCTCCTCCTTCTCTTTCTCCTCCTCCTTCTCCTCTTTCTCCTCCTCCTTCTCTTTCTCCTCTGCCTGTCTTGACCATGGCCCCCGTAAAGCTTGCAGACTATCTCTTCACCAGGTTGCGCCAGCTTGGCGTCGAGTCGGTCCATGGCGTCCCCGGCGACTTCAACCTGACTATGCTCGACTACATCGAGCCCGCCGGCCTCAATTGGGTTGGCAATGCGAACGAACTGAACGCCGCATATGCTGCTGACGGCTACGCCAGGATCAAGGGGCTCGGTGCCATTGTCACCACTTTTGGTGTTGGAGAGCTCTCGGCCATCAACGCCATTGCTGGTGCATATGCCGAGTTTGCTCCTGTTGTGCATGTTGTCGGCATTCCCGCCCGTCACATTCACGAGACGCGGAAGCTGATGCATCACACCCTGTGTGACGGAGAGTACAAGCGCTTCTCGACAATGGCAGCCCAGGTGACCATTGCCCAGACCAGACTGTGGGACCCCGTAACGAGCGCGCAGCAGGTCGATGACATTCTGGCCCAGTGCCTGCTGTATTCTCGGCCCGTTTATATCGAGCTGCCCGTGGACATGGTGGACGTATTCGTCTCCGGAGACAGGCTACAAACGCAGATCCGGGTCCCAGAGCCTGAGATGCCTGCCACGCTCGATCATGTCCTTTCCCAGGTTATCGGCAAGCTCGAGGCTGCCAAGCAGCCCATCATCTACGTCGACGGCGAGAGCAGGCCTCTGCACATTGTGGATTCCCTACAACAACTCATTTCCACAACAGGGTGGCCCACGTTCACGGCGCCGTTTGGCAAAGGACTGGTGGACGAGACGGAACCGAACTGTCACGGCGTTTACCAGGGACGATGGGGTCACGAGGCTGTTCATGACTTTGTGAACGGCGCTGATCTGGTGCTGGCATTTGGCCCGCACCTCAGCGGCCCCAACACGTACATGTGGACCAGCATACCTCAGGGCCGCGAGACAATCTTCTTCACGAGCACGGGCGTCAACATTGGCGTCGAGCACCACCGTGACATCCCGATCAAGCTCCTCTTGACGCGCTTGCTCCAGGTGCTAGACGTGAGCAAGATCAAGTCCTACAGTCCGTACCCGGACCTGCCCAACTATGAGCGCCTCGATGCGTCATCACCGCCCAGCGACGACATGATCAAGCAGGACAAGGTCTGGCGCATCCTCAGCAACCTCATCCGACCAGGCGACATCGTGATGGGCGAGACGGGAACCCCCGGATTCGGCGTCCGCACAATGCCCCTGCAGAAACACTGTCGGTGCTTCAACCACGTCACCTGGCTATCCATCGGCTACATGCTCCCCGCAGCGCAAGGCGCGGCCCTGGCGCAGAAAGAACTCATCGCCGCCTCCGAGTGGCACGGGATCGAAAAGGCCAAGACCATCCTCTTCATCGGCGACGGCAGCTTCCAGATGACAGCACAGGAGATGTCAACCATGGTAAAGCACGAGCTGGACGTGGTCATTGTGCTGATCAACAACGACGGCTACTCCATCGAGCGATTCATCCACGGCAGAAACCAGGGGTACAATGACGTCGCGAGGTGGCGCTACCTGGAGGCTCCTAGCTTCTTCGGCGCGCCCAAGGACACCTTTACCGCGTCGGCCAAGACGTGGGGAGAGCTGAAGACAATCCTGGACCATGACAAGATGAACGAGACAAGGGGGCTTGCGATGATCGAGGTCGTCATGGAGAGGGAGGACGCGCCGCCGGGGCAGTTGCAGAAGGTGCTTAGTATGCAGATTGAGCGTGAGAACATGACGCCCAGCGAAGCAATGTGGTCGCTATGAGTTTGGTGCAACTACAGCAACAAGAACAAGAACAACAACAACAACAAGAACAACAGCAACAACAACAACAACAACAACAACAACAACAACAACAACAACAGCATTTTTTTAAGAAAAAAAGAAAAGAAAAGAAAAAAAGAAAAAAAAAAGTTACAAACATCGCTAGGTCTGAAACAAAGATGACTAGTTGACATGGTTTTGTCGACGTTGCCCACTGCCAGCTACCAACTTTCCTTATCGAATCTGACGAGGCGCGAAGATCATTCACGAGACGGGATACTGCAAAAATGGCAGACTGCCATCTTGTCGCGGTTCCGCCTCTTTAAAACGAACGCCATGCAGGGTGAAGGGGGGCTAGTATAGATAGAAGTTGCATTACGTCCCGAATTCCAGCCACGCATTAGATTACATGGACCGATGCCTTTGATAACTGTGAGTCCAAGCTAGCCTGCCCTGAACTCAGCAAAAATGCAGTGGCTAAAGTGCCTCTGCCGTCGTACCTTGCGCCCAGAAGACGCCAGCCGTATAATCTTGAAATTTGGCACCGTCGGACATCCTCAGGCCTCTTTAAGTTCTCGCGCTTCTTTAATTTTCCTGCCAAGTAAGGTAATGCCTGCTCGCTCGCCTAGGGAGCTGCGCTTCTCCTTGGTGTTTGGCCCAAAAAGAAAAACTTGACTTTTATTGATGAAACAAGATGCTTGGGATTTTTTATTTTATTTTTGTTTTTGTTTTATTTTATTTTATTTTATTTTTATTTTATTTTTATTTTTGTTTTTTGTTTTTATTTTTATTTTTATTTTTTTATTTTTCGATGTATTCAGGTGAAAGCTCAATGTGCAATCTGTCAAAGGGCGTCCTTGAATGCCTTGCCCTGTGGTAGAGTGAATATCTCGCTATACTTGGCCGTACTTTAGTAACTGAGACTAACCGTATCCGTGCCATGGCCCACTTGTTCTGGCACGGGTACTGGCGGGTCCACCCGACCTAGCTGCGGGTCCTGCGGCGCCAAATATGGATTCTATATAGAACAGAAAAACAAAGTCGTAGCACCCTTACACCGGTGTATTGTACTGTTTACACTATTGTGTTATTTTTTTTATTTTTTTTAAAGAGATGGTTTAATAGTGCAAAACTGTTACGGACTCGGGCCATGGACACAGTAGAAAGGCAGCTCGGGAGCAGGGCCTCCGGGATGTCTATGCAGTCGTAGTAACTCAGAGGAGCGGAGTGGAGGACACTTGGAATATTCAAGGGCACCACACTAGACGGAGAAGGAGGTACATGATAGACAAAGGGAGGGTAAGCGTCTCGTCCACTTCCTCTTCCTCTTCTCTATGGATATAACTGTGTTCATATGAACACTGATCTAAATCGCAGACGCCTTTAGGCCAGTCTGTTACAAGTACACAGTAATCACTATAATGCACAATACAATGTAATAGTCACTAAAGGCGTACGGACGTACTATAAGATGCAATCTTACTGGGTACCTACCGTACCTAGGTAAAGATGCAGTAGGAGTTTAACGCCGCTAGAATCCACAAAGGTCAGGTCAGGTCAGGTCAGGTCGAGTCCTAGGTACCAACGCGCTATCGCTTTGAAGCCTTCCTGCCGACCAAGGCAGGCTTAACTTTGCAATCCCCGGCGTCTAATCTTCGTAGAGCCATCGGTCTTGAAGCAAGTCTTTGGCCGTGCTTCGTTCTGTAGGATTCCACCTGATGATCAAGTTGGCCTTCTCCTCACCACTGATTGCGGTTATGGTGTTCTCGAACGTGAAGTTTTGAGCAACTAGCTCGGGGCAGGCATCTTAAACTGCATAATGGCTCTCGTAAAGGCTCGAGGACGAGACACAGGTTGTGGTCCAGCAATAAAAAAGTACGTACGATTCTAGCCAGCCATACTGTTGAGCATGATGGGTAAGACAAGTTTGGTTGTAATCTGGCATCTCCCTTTAAGCGTTTGACCAATGCACGCGGCGATAGAACCGACTGGTATCATAGTATGGAGTTTGCTCTTCTTCTATCGGAGTGGCGGAATCAAGTTGAGGTGCAACCGCAGATGAAGGTGGCCATGCTGCGTGTCTCAAGGCCGTAAGCCGTCTTGCTATGCAATACTTGGATGAATTCATCAAATGTCGACTGGCTAGGCAGACGGAACTTGAGTCTACTAACAATTAAGAGGAAAGATCCAACTTTTGCCTTAAGGATAGCCTTGGCTTAGCAAGGACAGCCTCCTTGTCATTGTTGGATAGGTAAGCTTTTTCCTGGCCACTACGTCTCTTCAGCATCGATCAATCGAGGGGTGCAACAGGCAGCCTACTTTCTGCACTGTTGGACAGGCCGTATAGGTTTGTTTGGTAACTGTGCCGTTTTCTTGCTTAAGTGCTGTGGTCTGTATCAGCAAATGAACGATTGCAGCGCCTTAGGAGGCTAAGCAGAAGGGATTTCTGACAGATTTTAGGGATGAATTAATGTTAGCAGGACTTGAGATGCAAAGAAGAGAGAGAGGAGAGGGGAGGCGGTCCACGAAATGCAACAAGGGCTTGGTACATTCACTCCGTTGTATCCCCCCCCCCCCGAAATATCATTTCTTCTGTCGTGACTTATTTGCGCTTGACAAGGGGGCTGGCAGTCAAAGCGACAAGCCCAAATCGTACGTACGCTGACGAGAGAACCATAACTTACTTCAACGTAAATGCATGCCATATTGCGTAAATAAACTTACACCAAAGACTCCAATGCTTGCATACAGTACTGCCACGTGCCTAGCCAGCTAGCACCGCAATTGTGTTGTTATTGCGCTGACAAGTACATATAATAAGCCCTCCCTTTCCCTGCTTCGCCTCTTCCCGGAGGGGATCCCCCCGAGACATCATTTCTTCCGTCGTGACTTGGTGCGCTTGACACGGCGCTGGTATTCAAGCGACAGCTCGTCTGCGGACGTGTCAGATTCATTCAATCGTGTGTAACGAGCAGCGCGATTGACAACAGTTTCCCGGCTCGTAGCTGTACTCTTCTCGCTACGAGATGTGTCACTTCCAAAGTTTGGCCTCAAGCCGCGATTAGGGGAAATGGCGGCCTGGCCAGCAGCGAATCTCTCATTCGCCTGCTTGATCGCCTCATCACGCTGCTTCTGCGCCCAATCTCTGCCATTTCGAAAAGCGGCGGCTCCTTGCCGGAAGGCATCGGCACTACCAGTCATACCCCAAGTACCGATTTGCGTCATGGCAAAACCAGCATCTTTACCATCAGCCGACGGTATGGGATGAGCAGTGTACATTTTCAACGTCCCACCGTGGTAGATGGATGTGATTGTATAGGCATTGTTGTCATGCACCTGCTGCTCTTGTTTGCGATACGATTGTAGGCAGCTGATCCCTCTCGCCGCGAGCGCACCATCATAGCTTGCTTGTCGTATAGCCACTGCGAGAGACCCGTCGGGCCCTTTTACCTGCAAACAAAAGTTCGGCACGATGGGTAGATCATGTTGAGTAGATGGTACGATAAATTCGTTTAGTTCCTGACAGACTGTTTCGTTGAGTTGCTCGGGTCGCGCGCCATAGAAAAGATCAGGGTTTCCCGCCGCAAGCGTGCCATTTGTTAGATGCTTCAGATTTGAGAATTGAATCCCTCCAGCGGAGCATCTGTTTTGTACAACATGCCCTTCAATTTTAGGAACAACGTTTGTTGTGACACATCTCTCCTTGAATGCCTGTGCATCCGCGGACTCGAACTCTTCGAATGCGCTGTCCGTGATTCTGGACGGCGACAGCGATGCTCTGGGTCGAGCCAGAGCCTGGCGAATCTCTTCTAAATTATCCGGCTTGGGCGGCGACTGGCCGTCCGGATACTTATAGCCGTATGGGAGGATGTGGTGATAGATCAGGTGTTGCTGGAACATGCGATCGTATGGCCCAGTGCTCTTTGTGCTTGTTGTCATGGGGTTGCTCATCGTCCGAGGTTGCCAGCTTCCCTTCGCTGTCGACTGCGAGCCTCTTTTGCGCCGTCCGAGACTTGAGTGTAAAGAGCTCATGTTTTTTATAAAAGGCGGAGGAAACTACGAGGCGTTAACATACTGTCTAGAGCGCAAAGCTGGTTACCACATACTCACTCCTCTGATGTCAGTAAGATCCGGTCCACCGTGTCTTGCAAAGACATTTAGTCGGGCCAAAGCAGCCGTCGAAAAGGTGTTGAGAATTTGTTCAGCAGTATAGTGAGGAGTCCCTGCACTAGAATGAGGGTGTCGTCGCAGACGATATCGATGTTCTTGGTGCCGTAGCACGGCTGGTGACTCCCGCACCTGGGAGTTCTGTTCGTTGAATGCTCGCAGCGCGTTCTTTGTCAAGTATATCTCTGAAAATTCATCCCAAAACCTTTTTGGAGGGAATTCGGGATGGTGAAGCTTGGGTTTCTTTGGTAAATAACAGTTCACGGCATCGTCTGGAGAACCACTGGACAAATGTCGCTTTCTACAGAAGCCAGAATGTCCTGCTTCGGTGAAAGAGGTTTGCGGCGGCAACATTCTCAGACGCCTTCTCCCACATTCAGAGACGGGAGTGGTAGGGTTCGTTATTTTATTTTGTTTCGTGAAAGGTCAAAATATGCAGGGTAGAGATGAGCGCTGCGAATGATGTTTCATGGTTGAAGGCTCGCTATCCATAGGCTGGCGATGCGCATGCAATGATGCGACCCACTCTGGCCAACCATATGCAAGCGCCATTTGAACCCGAGACAAAATTTGCTCTGTCGAACTCGAGGACGCAATTCATGCTGAGTGCCCTCCTTCTCTCGCAGCATTGCATACAATTCAGTGGCAGCGGCATCGACCGCCGTGGCATCTCCCGCTTTTTAGTCTGTCGATTTTTCCCCTGCAGGTCTTTTAGGTGGGGGTATTCAAGTCGTTCGTTTTATCAATGATGAAGTTCTTGTGGACCTTGACGGAATGGGCGGCGATAGTGGCTGTGGCTACACAACGTGGCAAGCATTAGCACAGGCCGTGGGAACAGGCAATGACTACAATGACTCACAGGAGCTCACGTAACAGTGAGAGGATAAGAAGTCCAATGCATTAAGACAATCTGATGCATCTCGTGTGCATTCATCGAGCCTGACGTCGACACGGCTGGCTAGTGCGGGCAGTTGTAGTCGCACGCTAGATAGAATCCTGGAATCAGAATCAACTCATATTGCCGTGTATCATCAACCAAAATGTCACGACAGGACGACAGTGGACTTACATTGCGCGCTAACGTGGTTCCTGGTGGCAACTTGAAAGAGTCAAAGCTCTTCTTGTACGGCATTACATGCATCGGACTTGACGGACTGTCATAACAAGTTACAAGTGATGACGACGTGCTATGTGAGGAGGTGGGGCAAGGACGGAAGGAGCGCGTGTGTCCACCAATGGTTGCAATAAGAGGAAAGCACGATTATGTACTTGTGTACCTCCAACTCGACCCGACTGATGCCTCATATCGACACGTCGCGATGGTCAGCGCCAAGGGGGCAGAGGAGGAATCCGCAGGGAGAATCCCTGGAGGTCTTGGAGGACAATGATTGCCACCTTTTTGACCTAATCCTTCTTAATAATGGCTGGGATTTGACCTATGAGCTCTATGAAGGCTAGGTCTCGGCGTACGTCTCAAGGGGTGAGTCAATGCGGATTGTGACAGACTAGCTGCCGGGAGGTGACTAAAGCAAGCGGTGGATGGCGATGGCTTCTGGTCCAAGCGGGCTTTTTTTTTTATCGACCTGATGTGGGAAACGGAAACGGCGTATCCAAAGACGTCAAAGGTCTGCATAATGCAAGCATGTCCAGGCAAGCTTGCCACCTCGCGAGACGAGGCCTGGGCTGCCATTGTTTGTTGTGCGACGCAGCGATTTATTATATACAACTACTCCGTAGACCGCTGGTGCTTTTCATTATGCTCTGGTTGTTGTATTAGTTCGGGTTCCATGGCCATCTCTGAACCCACAATGTCTAGACTCGTCCTGAGTATATAGCTATAGGTGCAGAAGAAAACATCCAACTCACGTCGCAAAAGTTAAGATATGCGCCGCAATTACTGCGGCTGTCCAGAATATACAAAACGTTACAAAATTCGTCTTCAAGGCGTCGTATCAACCCAGTTGTCCTGTCCAATGTCTGTCTTCACCGTTCCAGCCGACCATCGGCCATCCCTGAGGGAGCATAATAGCGGGAGGCAAATTGTACTGACTGTCACAGTTTCTCTCATTGCACTGCAGATTGCAGAGTCCGTACAGTTCGCAGTAGCACGTTTCAATATCGGGACAGAACACCCCATACCTGCCGAACATGACTGCCAGATGTCAGTAACTCGTCTCGCGGCAAGATTGTAGTGTAGCGTAGAGCGCTTCGTAACTTACGGTGCCAAGAATACTCCATCACGCGTCTGCTCAGCTGGTCGTCCAGGTCCGTGTTGATGAGCCAGTCGCGGTACCGTACGTAGTCCTCACGCTTGCGCTTCCATACTATGTCCCTATGGACGGCGAATTGAGCGCAGCAAGAGGTGCCGACGACGGGCGGCAGCGGCAGCTCTGGATACAACTCCTGGAACGCTTTCTTGTAGATATGCTTTGCGTGGATAATGCCATCTGACGGCGCATCTAGGCTCTCGTCCAGCGAGGGGCGGATTTCTGCCGGACAGCCCAGGGCCCAGGTGCATCGCAGGTTGACGTAGCCCTTCTCTTTGAGAATTTCAGGCCGGAACCGCTGCAGGACCTGGAGAGAGTCGTAGTCCGGATCGTCTACGTGCCATTGAAAGCGTTCCCCGCGATGGAAAACCATGTTTCCAGGCAGAGTGTCGTACCGGTCTATGATGTAGCTGGACGGTGGGCACCAGAAACCATTAGCTCTTGTCACCAATGCCATCTTCGACACGATCGAATCAGGAAACGACGGCATGGCAAGTCAAACGGGGAGCTCGTTACCTCAGGTATACCATCGCCTCGTGGCCTCTAGTGGACGGGAGCTTCAGCTCGGGATTCGGATCAGCTGTGTCATAGATGTTCTTCTTCCAATGAGGAAGTATGGAATGGAGCCACGTCGTGTTATGCGAGTCTGTAGCCGCAACGACAATCTCCACGCTGTCCTCGGGATGGGGCGAAACGGGAGTCTTATGGCCTTCCTGTCGGTCATGCTCCGAGCTTGTAATTCTCGACGAGAACCGGAAGATCGGAAACATCCACTGGCAGACGCACAGCCAGCATATGAACAAAAGGATATGCGTCCTCCTCCACGACTGCCGTGATGCGTTCAGGATCGTTCTAAACTGCGGGCTTGTGATGGTCGGTAAAGAAGCTTTGGCAGACTGCTGGATGTTGATAGTCGGAAACATCTTCGTAAAGACCTGCATATTCACGGGCCTCCGCTGTGTTTAGCAGCAGAGCAAAGGTTCGCTCAATGTTTGTCTTGCCGGGGGGGAGGATAACAAAATAGAGGCATAAGAAAGGAAAGTAAAGCACACACAACCACCCTAGTTAGTATACGGGTGACCAGCCCTTTTTTTTTTTTTTTTTTCGTTTTTTTTTTTTCGTCAGGAACTGAAAATGAAAGAGTTCTTAAAGGGCAAACCAAGATCGATTGCGAGAGAAGCCAAGCGTTTAAAAGCTCGAGGGTATATATCGAGGCAAGCCCGGGCATCTTGCTCTGAAACCTTATTTTGGTCGTTACCGGAAGCGTCATCCCTTGCTCAGCCAAAAAGGAGCAACGCCCCGGCTTATTGGTCGTCGCATTCCGAACTCAGGGTTGAACTCGCCGCCCTCTGGCGCCACAGTTCCTGTAGAGAGCCAGAAAGGGAAAATTGGTCGCAGACGTTCGCCGCGGGCTGAAGGCGACGCCATTTGTGGTTGCGACTTCTGGTCAAGTTGCTACTGCGATGGCGCGGGATAATCCGCACACCACATCGCGGACGGTGCTGGGAGCTCGCGAACGTACCAAGGGTGATTTAGTACAATGATCTATTTGGCAACGGTCGGGAAGACATGGGTGAATTGGGGGGAGGGCCAGACACGCGCCCTTGTGAGATAGTCGTGATGTCGCGCTTGTGCAGCGTCAATATGCTTGTTTAGAATTGAGCCGTTTTCGGATATTTTCTACGGATCCTACGCAGTGAACACGACATGACTAGGGGATTCATTTGTAAGGCTCAGGATGGCTATGCGCCGTCAATACTACAACGCTTGCCATCGAAGAGTTGTACGATGCTGCCGGTTGCCTTACACCCAAGCCATATAAGCTAATCTGCTGAGTCTCAAATAATCCATGAAAAGCCACAGATATTATGGTTGGTAATTGGACATCTCCATTTACCGGGACAGATTGACGCTCAACGGCGGCAATGATCAAGGCTGGAGTTAGCAAGACGTGGGCTAGTAGCATCCTTCAGGTCACTTTGCTTTGTGAGGTATCCCCGAGCTCTGATGGCGCACTGCTCGGGATACGTATGGAGTAAACATAGCTCCGGTTTTGAGCATACATAGCAATTAGGCTTGGAACGGGATGGTTTGCCTATTCCGTTGTAGCATTTTTGCATGTACCTTGTTATGAGGACAAATTAGTAGGCTCATTGACTGGTAAGGGACTGGTATCTAGGCTGAAAATTAGCTAGAGAAACTCACCATAAAAGATTACATCTCCGGAATAAGAACAGTTCATCAACACCAAATCAAGGAAGGAGCTTGAGGAAGTTAAGTGGTGGAATAATCTTACGACATTTCATGCCCGAGTGCTAAAGTGCGTAAAGCTTCATTGCGCTCTCAGAAACTGGTGTTGACGACGCTGGTAGGAAGATCTGCAGGCAGGGCGCCCATACGGGTTTTTATGAGGGCACAATCGAGGAGTTCGCCCTGTGTCAAGGTGAACAGAATTACAGTATCGACAGAGGGCAATTCGTGCTTGACAATGCTGCACTATTCCTTAAATGTGTGTATCCATGCTGATTCTGAGTGTCACGAGCAGAAAATTGATGGGAGCAAGTGCCTAAAGGGAGCAGATAACTCGCAAAGAAAAGTACAAACATGAGGACTAGGAAATGAAAATACATATTCGAAGAGGTGACTGGGATATCATGTATCGTAATATCTAGACAGGAATAAGTTTGTAACTGCATCCCCAGCTGGTTGTCGTGCAACCTGAACAATAGATCTTCATCCTAGTTTTATTCTTCTTCTTCTTCTTCTTCTTCTTCTTCTTCTTCTTATTACCCTTGGCTCATCCTAGTTTTATGGACAAATACTATTATATTGAGGCGACAGGGTGTATTCGTCTACTGTGCAAACTTGCAATAAACTGCTCAATTTGAACCATCGGCTGATTCAATCTTCTTTTCCTCAGACTTCATCCATGAGACAATATAAGTTGGAATGCGTCTAGCTGGTGTTTCCCCGCCAATATCCTCCCACACCTTCAACAGCTGCTATGCCTGGTCGGTCATCTCTGGCTTGTTGAGCACTGAGCATCCTCCCTTTCTGTTGCTATGCTTCTTTGATGGAATTATGGCACGCAGGATTGGGGAAGATCTGGATAGTATTGTGCTTGATATTCACCGAGTCTAGAAACTTGTTTTGCGCGATCAATCCCTAGAAGCAGAATGAGCAAGTGAAAGTCAGTTAGAGGCTGGATCAAAAACCGACGTCAGCTAAATGATCTCAAATGTCGTGAAAAGCTTGAATCAAGATCAACAGTGCCTCGTTTCGAATCCTTTATACGCCGAGCGCCAACTAGTTGTAACACGGGATGAAAGTCGCCTGACAGTCGATTTTTTCCTTGTTCCTTCGGCCTGCTATAAGCTGTGTGGCAGTTTATTGCTTAAAAACTGGACCGGTCCACTGCAGCTTTCCTCCTAATGGATCTGACTCGGCCGAATACGAACCTCGCATCAACCTGCTGGTCACTTTGGCCCTTGTTGGGGCAGATGCTGCGAGCTGAATCCCACTGAAAGCAGTCGCAAGTGTCATGCTGTCATTGATACGTTGCTTGCTTGTATCGCTAGCGAGTCGTGCCCGATGAGCATATTCGATCGCCTCCCGCTGTGAGAAGCCTCATCCGAACGCGCAACGCATAAACCTGAGACCCCGGCACGCGAATCCGGAGGATGACGTTGAAGCTGTCTCCTGAATGGGCAAAAAAACTGGTACTTTATGATGAGTGTGGTAAGCACGGGGATCGGCCTGCATGTCTCAGAACTGGGATCGTACTGCGATCAGACGCAGGAGAAGCGATGGGTGCCCAAGGGTGAGGTTGAAAAGGACGTCCAGGTTTTGATGTGGGGAGTCACTTGCAGATGCAGCTGAAGACTCCACTCGATTCCGTTCGTGATGACCTTTGTCGGACAATGTGAGGAGTAGGCGCTTCGATAGTTGTGAGCATGATAACGTATATCATGTGGTTTATTGACGGATGCACATGAGGCAATAACACGACCTTCCCAGAATGCCTATTGCTCCGCAGTACATCATACTCGGTGGTACGGTACGGAGTGCGTACTACGGAGTACGCAATCTGGACCGATGATGATGTGGATAGATCAGAAGATGTTGCACAGTCTACGAAGATTAAGGGGTCAGGTTAGCCGAACATTTGGTGTGGCGTGCAACAAGACGGTCAGGCTCATTTCAGATCCCCAGCTCATGCAGAAGTACATACATACGCAGCAACACAGTGTGAATTGTTTAAAAAAAATTTCGTGTGTGCCTAGCGCGCACAGGGAGGCCAAATTAAAAAGGAGAGTCTGGGTCCGCAAATGCCCGGGGAAATATGCCTGATAGGTTCCGGATCGTAGCTACTACAGTAACGAATTATTTTATTCTTTCCTGTGTGTTCTTATCGCCGAGTAATGAGAGGCAAATAAATACTTTAACTCTTTTAAATTGCCAGATCGCGAAAGCAGGGCACGATAAGCTCCGTATGTTATCACTTCATACACGGTGCATAAACGTCCATACACCATAGCGTGTCACGTGGAGTTTAGATTTATGACGGCCTCCCAGCCGTCGGGTCCAGCCCCACTGACGCCAACCAGTATATGTCCGAGCACGCATCCTCCAAACAGGAAGGTACAAGTGTGGAGACCAATTGCGGCTTTGCTGAATAGAGCTAGTCAGGGACGTCAGGGCCCCGGGTCAAGTACAGACAGCTCTGGGCAGCGCGACTCCAAATCACGGACTAGTTCCTCGACATTGTTGGTTACGATCAGGGCAATCCGGCCCTTTGGAAGAGCTAGGTTTGACTAACAGGGATAGATTAAAAATTTGTTAACACTATCTATGCGTAACATCTCGGCGGCAAGCTGGTGCTTCGGGAGTCTGGAGCTCTAGGGATTGACCAGGGTCCGTCTCTTCCTCTTTCCTCTTTCACGCCTCCTCCTTCCCGTTCTCCTCCTTCCCGTTCTCCTCCTTCCCGTTCTCCTCTTTCCCGTTCTCCTCCTTCCCATTCTCCTCCTTCCCCGTCTCGTTTTGTGGATGCGTTTCGGCCCACTTGCTCTGTCTCTGTCGGCTCTCTTTCCTGATGCTGGCTGATTCATTAGCTTTCCGAGCACCTTGAAACCTCGAAACCTCCGATCCCACGTCGCGGCCTGGTCAAGCACTAGATCGAGACCCGCCTGGCTTGGCTTGAACCGAGGCCTTATTTTTTTTTTTTTTTTTTTTTGACTTCGGTTGCTCTATCCCAGAAGAGGAAGGACCATGAGTTTAACCCCGGACCTGGCTGTGGACTTGTGCCGCACCTCGGTCACCTTGCATCGTGCATCTCGTCCAGCAACGAGCCGGTATCGCAATCTAGTCCAGGAACCAGCGCCGCGGGCAGGCAAAGATGATTACCCAACAAGGCAGCTGCCTGTCTGCAGTGCGATTTTGCCGATGGATCCTTTGCTCTAATACGTCAATAAGACCGTGTGCCCTAATGCTCAAAATGCTGTCGATCACATCTCCAGGCGCTTGGACGCAACTTTGTACAACACGGCACGCGGCTTACGCTTGGCTGCATGCAACCATGGACCAATAATCTCTATTTTCACAATTTGCAGCAGGATAAGGAGAATGAGGGGTTCCGACTATCATCGCGCAATGCCATATGCATCTCCTGCAGTATAATAAGCCTGTATTTCCCCATCGTTGTGAGGGAGAAGGAGGAAGCCGGCAGCCGTCTGTCCTACGACCCTGTACTCTCATCAAAACGGCCTCAAAACCCTCCAATAAGTCAAACAATTGGGCCCGGGACTGAGTCACGAAGAAGAAGAAGAAGAAGATGGTGCTCTTCGGATCAGCTGCACCGTTGCTGATAGCAACTTACACAGCTGTCGTGGCTGCTACCATCATCCCGGGCGCTTTCATTTTCGAGTTTGAAGACCACCAGGTACGTCAATTGATAAGGGCCTTGACGAGAAAGATGGGACGTGAAGCAATTTGGATACCCGCTAACAATGTAATTCAATCAGGACAAAAATGCCGCTCTAGAATCTGTCAAGGAGAATGGTGACATTCGAATGAATTTTGATTATGAATTGTTCAAGGGCGTATCCGTTCAGCTACACAACATTGACAATGCCGAAATAGTCGTCAATAAGCTGGCCGCTCTTCCAGCTGTGAGGAGTGTCTGGCCTGTTAGTGTTCACAAAATCCCCGAGACCGAGGTGCACTGGACGGGAAACCCGTCCGGCAGCCATGGCCTTGTCTCTCGACACAACTCCACCACAGATACCTTCTCTCCCCATGTCATGACCCAAGTCGACAAATTGCGGGCCAAGGGCTACACTGGCAAAGGCATTCATGTGGCAGTCGTCGACACTGGTGTAAGTGTCAAACCCTTCTTGAAGTTATTGTGTCTGCACACCTCAGCTCATTGGACCTTTGCCCCAGATCGATTATACCCATCCTGCTCTGGGTGGATGCTACGGGAAAAAAGGCTGTTTGGTCACCAATGGCCATGACTTGGTTGGCGATGCTTTCGATGGGATTAAAAACAAGGATACTGTGCCTGACGAAGATCCCATGGATTGCCAGGGTCATGGCACTCATGTCGCTGGTATCGTTGCTGCGACCGACTCGAAACTCGGCTTCACTGGAGCCGCTCCCGGCGTAACGCTCGGAGCCTATAGAGTCTTTGGCTGTAATGGTTCGACTACCAACGACGTCCTCATTGCAGCAATGAATCGTGCCTACAGCGATGGCGCGAATATTATCACCCTGTCCATCGGAGGACCCGGTGGTTGGAAGGAAGATGCGTGGGCAGTCGCTGCAAGCCGCATTGTCGACAAAGGTGTTCCTGTTACCATGTCTGCTGGCAATGAAGGTGATGAAGGCATCTTCTACGCCAGCTCCGGTTCCTCGGGCGAGTCCGTTGCCGCCATTGCAGCCTATCAGAATATCGTGACGCCTACTTTGATCAACTACGGTAACGTCACTGTCGAGGCTGAAGACAAGAAGGAATTCCCTTATGTTCTCGGAAGACCTGGCGATTTCAACACCACGTTGCCTCTGTGGACTGCCGCCTTGAACACGACTGCTGAAGCTGACCTGTGCAATCCACTACCTGGAAATACCCCTGATCTCAGCAACGTGGTTGTCCTTGCCCGTCGTGGCGGATGCAGTCTTAATTTAAAAGCAAATAACACAGCCGCCAGAGGCGCCAAATTCATCATGTTCTACAACAATGTTGACACGCCCCCAGATTTCGTCAACTTGAAGTCATCGATTTCACCGACAGTCAAGGGAGTTGGCTTCATTGACAAGAAGACTGGTGAGAGCTGGATGGAATACCTGAAAGCTGGGAAGAACGTTTCTGTTTCGCTTGGCTCAGTCATGGATTCAAAGCTTTCGTTCGAGGACATTGCTAGTCCCGTTGTTGGCGGCGCTCTTGCAAGCTTCTCAACTTGGGGTCCTACCTGGACAATGGACATCAAGCCACAATTTGGCGCGCCAGGTGGTAAGATTCTGTCTACCTACCCAATAGCATTGGGTAGCTATGCTGTCCTCAGCGGCACTTCCATGTCATGCCCCCTTGCAGCATCCATTTACGCCCTTCTGGCCGAGGTTCGCGGCACCCTCGACCCGATCCTGCTGCGCAACCTTCTCTCTGCCAATGCTAAGCCGCAGTTCTTCAACGATGCTACTCAGTTCTATGATGCATTGGCACCCGTGCCCCAGCAGGGCAGCGGAATTATTCGGGCTTACGATGCGGCGTTTGCTACGACGCTGCTGGAACCGTCCGGCTTGTCGTTCAACGAAACAACATACTTCGCCAAGAGCAGAAACTTTACCATCACCAACGAGGGCAAGGGTGGCGACGTAACGTACGACATCTCGTACGAGCCTGCCTTGACGACTATGACTTTGAAGGACGGCGCCAACGCCATCATTCGCTTCCCTGGCGAGTACGCATTTGACTCGGCTACTCTCCAGTTCAGTGAGGACAAGGTGACGCTCAAGAAGGGTGGCAAGGTTACTGTAGAGGTGTTGGCTACTCCACCTGCTATTGATGGCAGCAGGCTCCCGGTCTGGTCTGGCTACATTCGAATCAAAGGCACTGATGGCACGTCACAAATCCTTCCATACCAGGGCATGGTTGGTTCTCTGCACGATCACGTTGTGCTGGAGAAGAACGCGACCTGGATCACCAACGCAGAAGACACTGAATTGACGCCTGTTGCTCCCAACACTGTCTTCACTCTCCCTCGACCTGGCACCCCCAAGGGTGACCTCGTGCTGCCGAGCATAGCCTTTGCTCCCAACCTAGGCAGCCCAGTTTACCAGCTCCACGTCGTCCCCGTCTCCAAGAATGGGACCTGCGGGAAGCCACTTGGCCAAATGAGTTCTTCACCTTATCAGTATGTGCCACGAGCAAGGGACAGCGTCGACTGGGATGGCAAGCTCAGCAACAACAAGTCGGCACCTGCTGGCACGTACAAGGTTGTCGTGAAAGCGCTCAGATTATATGGTAATGAGACCAATAAGAAGGACTGGGACGAGAGCGTCACGCCTCCATTTACGATCAGATATGCTTGAGGGAGATGCTATGATGAATATATACAGACGCTTGACAGTGTCACGAGTGGATGAAATTATTAGATGGCTACGTTGCACACAAAATGTAGATTTCTTTGTTACAAATGCACATTTTTTTTTTTTGTCTTTGGTTAGTTCCGCGAATATATCCTCAAACTACAATACCAGTAACATGTAATTTGCTTCGGTATATGTCAAGTCATGATGTCCGCGAATGCACAGCGACCTTACAGCCACTAATCGCCACATGCAGAATGAAGTCAATGTCGCGATGCAGACGCTTCGTTGATAGCAGTCCCCGGCAAGAGCAGCTTGAGGGACGCAGCTCTGATATACAATTGTGCCCGACGAAGGCATCATGCGATTAGTCTGCAGGTAGAATGGGGGACGACTAGTTCCTACGTAGAACTCCCTTCAAGCTGTTCTGGACTCGAAGACGGTTCTAACGCTGCGTAGCCGGCTTGCTGTTCCTTGGCTGGTAAGTACTGCTGCTACTGTAGCTCATTGCCGCAGCTGAGACTTGCGCTTCGAGGATCGATTGTGTTGATGACGTTAGTACAGGGTATTTAGTACGTGCTGACTTGGACTAGAATGGCTTGGCTTGTCGATGAGATACGGAGTGGTCGCTGCGCACGACTGGACATGCTCGGTGTTTCGTGAATTGCTCATCGGGATGGAAATGGGCATTGCATCTTATATCATGCACCGTTGGTCTTGATGAGCGGAAGAAACTTGCAGTCCGTGCTGAGATCCTGTTTCACTCACGACGTGACGGAATATCTCAAAGGACTAATGATTATCTGAGTCCCTTAGTGGACTGTCGATTCGGTCGTGTCTTTTATACGCAGACATTGGTGTGCGACAGTGTCGCAATAGCAACATCCCTTGCACTTCGCCGCTCGTTGGGATTTCCCACTGGTTGTTCGCAAATCGTCCTTTGAACAGTTTCAACGTCGCCTCGTAGCATGGCAATGGGAGAAAACAATCGCTCCTCGCAACAAGCACATCAACGCAATGTCATTGTGTGAAGGCTGAGCATGGGGTGTCGACGCATACACGAACTGCAAGAACTTGCCAATGCTTCCTGTCCAGAAAATGCATTCCTTTGGAAAATGGGCGCGGTCGACTAGGGGGCTTTGACCTGTTCTGACAAAGGGGAATCGCACCGGTGGCCGGCGCGACGGATTGACGAGGACGAGTGTTCTTGCTCGCTGGGATGGATATGCGGCAATTCACTTGGACGCTTGTCCTTTGGGATGTAGATGCCCTGGGCGTAGTCTGTGTCGTGGCAGTTCACAACGATACCCTGTACAAGGGCAGAGCCGTTATAGCACCACCGACGTATTTCCAGTAGGTCAACCCGGCAATGACAGCATCCGCCGAATCCTGGAACTGGAGCTGGACTTCTGTCTCTCACGATAGCGCCACGACCACAGTTCTCCGGGGAAAAAAGGGATGAATGTATCCACC
This sequence comes from Balansia obtecta B249, assembly GCA_000709145.1. Taxonomy (NCBI): domain Eukaryota; kingdom Fungi; phylum Ascomycota; class Sordariomycetes; order Hypocreales; family Clavicipitaceae; genus Balansia; species Balansia obtecta. Next base: position 63,560 of record JFZS01000019.1, read on the forward strand.
CCCCGAGATGAATTTGAACAGGGGCAGAGTGAGAACATTGTTCACGGCGTGGCGTGACAGGACTCCGGCGGTGGTGTAGGAATAGAGCCTGGTGCGGCTGTGCTTTGCGGATGGCGGATGAGGCACCATGTAGTCTGTATGCCAGCGGGACTTGACCGTCTTCATGCAATTGCCCTTTTCCGTCGGCAGCATCTTCATTCGGGAATGGGTGCCTTCTCCGCTGGAAGGCCTTCACCGAAGCCGAACTTTGCTTGTACATGGTGAGCTGAGCGGTGGATCTTACTGAGAATGCCGACGGTATCCGTGACGGAGCCAGTCCCGGCGAAAGCCGAGTACAACTTTCACAGCCCGGGAGGGGAGGGTGGTAAAGTAATAGAGTAAAAAATAAAGTATAAAATAAAGTACAATAGAATAAAACAAGACAAGAAGGGGGGCAAGCTCAGGAACGCTGGAAATGTAGTCTGGAAAAGTGACCGGGTGGGTTCTTCATGTTTGGTAGATCGGTCCTTTAGACGTGATGCTTTTGCAGTGGGTAGCTCTCTTGTTTGCAAAACACGTCGTTTGCTCGACTTTGACTGGTTACGCAAGTCCTGGCACCATCCAGGCCGCAGCCTCTGCCGCGTAGTTTTATTCCCGAGCCATTCGGAAATGGTGTGGTGTGCTTGCGTGTGTGTGTGTGTGTATGTGACAGTCGGCGAGACAGACCAAAGGAATGTGGTCTCGGCTCCTACCGAGCGTAAACAGCTGGATAAGCACATGCGCAGCTGTATTAATAAACCATGACAGCAAGTTTCCACTCTTGGGCCTTGTTCCTTGGCCTTGTCCCTGTCCCAAATTACCTCGTGCAGGATCTTGGGCCTGCGTGGAGTGGGACGGCGCCCTGGCGCAATCGGCATCCGCATTTACTATTATTATTATGAGCGATATAGCTAGAGGTGATGTCCGTGTTGCATGAACAAGGTCATTCGCAATGTGGCGACCGAGGATCATGAGATGCGAATGTCTGAGACACAGAGCGTTGCTTCTGCCCACCGGCTTGTCCCGTTTGCAGAGGGATTAACAAAAGGAACATGTTGATTTGATCTGGAGACAGCATGGGCCAAGAACTCCAATAGGTCCAACCTGGAGCAATCGGGTTTGTCGGCGATGAATTGAGTGTCCAGGGTAGATTCGAGACACAAAGGCTAGAACAACGCAGTGTGTCCATCGTCAGAGCCGGACGACGTTCTGGTACGCGAGCGGATACACTCGGAACGTCTTGCCAACAGGGTTGGGGGCCATTGGAAGACTTGACTCCTTAGAACTTTGACAGTTCAACATGCTGCCGACGAGGTTCATCAAATTTCTCCATGGTCGACATGGATCGCGGCATCTGAGTTGTCATTACGTTATTCCCCCCTCCCTGAATGCTCCGACAAGGTAATCGGGTTCATCAAGTCTCTGTTGATATGTGGACTATTTTTGCAACGTGAAGGGTGCCGACCGCGATTGCTTTCAAGGTTCACGGCACGAGGTTTGGGTGACGAATCACGCCGTTAGAATGATCGACGACCTTGGGATAATGTCTTTTACCAGGTGGAGTAGGGGCTCCTGAGGAATCAAATCCCAAGCCAAGTGTGTGTGTATGACCACAGGCATCGAGACGTTTTGGCGACGTATGAGCTTTTTACTTTTCTTCCATCGTCCCATGGCGAATCCTCACTATAAGGCTTTGTTAATGTAATCGTAATCGCTTGCCTCTTGGGATCGGCCTGTCCGGGTTGAGTCGCGGGCCAGGACAAGTAAATACGTTGCAACACATGGACACATGTGTCCATGGCTGGGTGCCGTGTTGTAATTCGTTTAGAAGCCAAGTAATTCAATGCTGCCATGTACCGACGTGCGCCTCGTGGCGTCGCCGGGCTGGAGATTTGGATGGTTGGACATGGCCTCCGAGGCGGGTTGCGGATTTTGCTACGAGATCGGAGGGGCGTTGCGTGGTACGGGTCCTACGCAGAACTCAGTATTGCGGGTGTAAGTACTTCCGTGAAGATGTACAGTCTAGTAATACTTCTCAATTGTTTTTTTCGGCCACGCACCGGACCTGGTACGTCTGGTAGCTGGCTCCCCAAGAACAACGACGAGCTGGATGCTCGTTTGCCTTTCTTTGCATATCTTGGAGATTTCTTCGAGCAGGTGCCAGCAGCCGTCACGCTGCGACAAGACAGCCGGTGACAGGCAAGTGACAGGCTGCGGGCCCCACTCTGGCCAAAGGTTAATGAACACCTTTCCGGTATCCTGGAAAGTACACATGTACTTGACAAGGCCAATACTACCTTTTCCAAAGTGTTCCGGTCCTGGTCTCTTCGGCAATGGCAATGGCTGTGCCACCAAGGGCCTCCTGGTTTCCGTTACCGTCAATGGCAAATGGCGATTTCCGTCGGTTGATGTGGTTTGTGCTTCACTACATTTCCACTCTGGGATTGTCGCACTCGCTAAGCTGCTGCGCGTGGCCGGCTTCGTGCCATGCATGCATATGCACTCCCACGTTTTCATTAGATTCGAGCAGATTCTGGCTGGCTAAATCGCTCAAACAGCTTGCCGAAGACAGTTGCGGCAAATGACTGACTTGCTCTCGCCGTGTGCTTGCTTTGCTTGGTAACCGCATTGTAACGTCCGGACACGGACTGTAGGGGGAAAGGGGGCGCTCTCCCCGTTCCGACTGCGCAAGAAGGTACCGTGCCGTCTTGCACCAAGCGCCCCCCCCCCCCCCCCCCCGGCCCAGAACGGGAGCCGGCAACTGGTGCGCCATCAAAGCTAACTTAAGACCACCTGGGCGGCAATTGGGCCGGATTCAGAAGCCGGGCTTGTAATTTCGAAAGGAGATGTGGTCGGATTTGCGAGCAACGACGGCTACCTGAGAACGGGCGGGCGAACAAGTGATGAGGGGCACAAGCATGGACGTGGGCGACGTGGACGACGTGGACGACGTGGGCGTGGTGGGCGTGGTGGGCATGGCATGGCATGGCACGGCATGGCATGATGCGGTGACCAAAGTGATAGCTCTGAAAGTCATCTGTATCATCGGGGCGGAAGAGACAAATTAAGATTCAACGTGCAAGAAATGGCATGCCCCATGTTGGGCGTGGAAGAGGAGCAGAAACAGAACAGCGGTCTGGCAAATGCTGTATCCTTTCATGGTGGTATTGCACGCTACGGTCGAAAGGAGAAGCAGAGAAAGTCAAAATCATGGTGATGATGCCCTGCTCGGCCAGCTGACAAGGCCGGCTGGCAGTTCTCGCCAGACTTGCCCTTGGAGGAAGGAAAGGCAAAAAACGAGAAGGAGCGGTCGCTCGCTCGCCGGTGGATCGCGTGCAGGGCCCCCCATCCAACCGGCGCAGCTGGAGCCAAAAAGGTTCTTTTTTTTTTTTTATGGTCTTCCTAGTTTCCTCTATCCATTCACCTTTAGGGGCTGTAGCGTTGCCCCTCAAGGCCACTTTGATGCTTTAACGCTGGAACGAACGGCTAATTGCAGCAACAGGGGCAATCCACTTGGCGGGGCCCTTTTCTCAGGCAAGGTCAGCGTTCCCCTCGTGGCCAAACTGGATGGATGGGCAACTGACGGACTTTGTTCGATGACTTCAGCCCAGGCAACTTCGATCCCACCGAGTCAGCTAACCAGCCACTCTAGGCTCTAGGCCCGATCCGGGCAGGGTACGAGCCCAGGTACCACTTTACTACTCTTTCAACGCCGTTCGATTATGACACATCCGACGATGCAGGAAGTGGGGCCGAGAGGGCTCATGTCTACCCATACATGTTGGTTGGTTGGTTGAGGGTAAAACAAAAAAAAAAAAAAAATTATCAGAGAGAGGAAAGCCTAGTACAAGGCAATAAACGAAGAGAAAAAAAAATAAAAAAAAATCCGTTATACACGGCGGCAGCTCAGTCTTCGTCGTCGTCCGTTTGGCGATCCGCATATAAGTCGAGGATCCCCTTCTTCACCCCCGGATTCCCTTCCCAACGGCATTGGTAGATTCGATACGAGATCTTTGCTATTTCTTTACTTGGTAGCCTGCTTACTTGGCATTGAGAAGCGAGCTTTACATCTCTTGACTGTTTCTGTCTTCTCTCTCATCAACGGGGTACATTATCACTTATACCCACCTGTCTGCAAACGAGCTTCAAGACCAAACGAAGCACGACGCAGCACACTCGACAACGTCTTTCTGCGCCGGAAAAGAAGAAAAAACCATTCAGGTCCGATTTCAAATTCCAGAGTCCTGCACGAGCCGTCTTCCTTCCTTCCGAACTCGCTCCGATCCTGTGCCCTTGTGCCTTGCTTTGCACCCGCACTCGCATTCGCACTTGCACGCCAACGTCACATCGCCAACCAACTCGTCGCCACATACTGTCGTAAAACTGGCCGTGCCCGGCATCGCTGTTCCTTTCCTGCCAGCCCATCAAACCCCCTTCCTCTTTCTCGGAGCGGGGGCTGGTCCTCAGTACGGAGTAGCGCCGTTCGGCAACGCAGCCGAGAACCCGAACATCTTTGTCTGTCCTTAGTGGCCTACGTCACTTGGACGAATCCCGAACTATCTCCCGGAAAAGGTATTAAGAGCTACTATTCTGGGTGTTTATTTTCTACTATATATCATTGGCTTGGTTTTTTTTATTTTTATTTTATTTTTATTTTTTTCCCCCCTTTTTCTGGGCGACCGTCTTTTGCTAGCGTTGCTGGTGCAAAAGGGGCATTTTCTGTCTGAACCAATCTTGTGTGAATTGGCCCCTTTGATGGTCGATGCATTGATTTGCAATTGTTCGCAATTAGCGAGCCATCAGGAAGAACACTCTACAGAGAGGGCCAAAAAAAAAAAAAAAAAAAGAGGGTAAAAAAGGGCATAAAAACGCATCGCAAGTGACATTCACCGCCAAGAAGATGCCCCACCTCGTTTCCAACTTCCTCCGTTCGTCATCGAGCAACGCCAAGAAGGCGGCCGTCTCGCGATCGTCTCGCAACAGCTCTTGCTCCAACTCACGCATCAACTCCGTCTGCGCCAGCAGCCCGTACGCCTCCGACTCCGAGGACCATGCCCATCACGCCGTCAAGATGCCCGAGCTGGGCGATGCCCTCAACAAGAAGCACCGTCTGTCGCTGCATTTCGGCCGTCTCAAGCACGACGGCCACGGCACCGGCCACGGTGGCGCCTCGTCTTCGTCTTCGTCGCACACCACCGCTCCAGCCACCATAGACTGGAGCATCGAGAGTCCGCCTGCTGTTCTGTACGGCCCCCCCGAGGAAAGCACCGGCGCCTTGGTCTCGGGCCTGCTGTGCGTCGACGTGCACGAAGATGTCCTCGAGGTCGACAGCTTCGTGGCCACGCTAAGCATGCGCGTCACGCACAAGAAGCCGTTCCAGAGCCATTGCGCCGACTGCCAGACCACGGCGACGGAGCTCAAGAGCTGGCGGTTCCTGGCGCACCCCACGTCCCTGCGCCGAGGGAAGCATCAGTTCCCTTTCTCGACCCTCCTCGCCGGCAACCTGCCTGCCTCGGTCAATACGCCCGTCGTCTCCATCTCGTACCACTACAGAGCCGAGGCCGTGGCCGTCCGCTCGCCGGCTTCGACGTCCTTCCTGCCTCTCAAGTTCGAGCGCACGCTCGAGGTGAAGCGCTCGCTTCCGGAGCCGCTGTTCCCGCACCACTCTGTGCGCATCTTCCCGCCGACCAACATCAAGGCGAGCGCCCATTTCAACTCGGTCATCCACCCGGCTGGCAACAACAGGCTGACGCTCAAGCTCGACGGGCTGATGAACCACAATGAGAAGGTCAAGACGGTTGATCTCTGGAAGCTTCGTAAAGTCACGTGGAAGCTCGAGGAAACCATCAAGACTGTGTCCCCGCCCTGCGACAAGCACGTCCCGTCAAGCAGCGCGGATGAAGGGGTGGCTGCCGCCGCCTCCTCCTCTTCCTCCAAGCATGGCATTGTCCGCACTGAAACCCGTCTTCTCGGCGAGAAACAGATTCACGAGGGGTGGAAGTCTGATTACACCGGCAACGATGGCGTCGTCGACTTTGAGTTCGACTACGCCATGAACCAGTTCAAAACGCATGGCAAGGAGTCCAGGTTCGCGTGCGATGTCAAGACGGATGATGGGACCGAGGTGACTCACTCGCTGCAGATCGAGCTCATTGTCTCCAAGGAGTTCGCGCCCGAGGGCAAACCCCATCTCGCTACACAGACTGGCACGGGCCGTATCCTTCGCATGCACTTTGCCGTCAACATGACCGAGTACCCCGGCATGGGCGTAAGCTGGGACAACGAGGCACCGCCCGTCTATCAGGATGTCCCGCCTAGTCCGCCGGGGTATCACTCCGAGGCCCCGATTGAGTACGAAGACCTGGAGGCGTTGGATGCGCAGAGGCAAGGATCAGGGTCAGATCCTGGCTCCAGACGACCTTCTGCCTCGGGGCGCTCGTTGTGAAACTCTCTACACAATCTTTTTTTTTCTTTTTTTTCCTTTTTTTTTCCCTCGTCTTTTTTTCCTAATTCAAATCTCAGGCGAGGATGGGATACTCAAAACGACCTCTTCTCCCCTCTGTTGCTTTTCTTTGGCCTTTATTTTTTTTTTTCTTGGCTTGGGTTCCGGCGTCTGATCTAGCATAAAGCGTATACCCTGCATTGGTGGTGAATTAGCGGCGAGAGCACGCGACATGAAATAATGTTCTCTAGGTGGCAGTTTGATGATACCAGAGCTTAGAAATTGCTTTTTTTTTTAACTATAGATTGGGTTGTACATGGGTGCCTAGTTGCATGTGACTGATGTGACTGTACTTGGTTGCGCACTTGAAGACATTATGTGACGGAACGCCATCCACAAGCTGACTAGATGCAGGTTACATGATGGAAGATGCCAAAAGACAACGTTGCTTGTTACGGCGTCGGACAGACAATACGCGATATGATTCACACCGCATCTGACTCTCCGTGCCTTTCGCATCCATTGTCTCGCACACCTGGCCGGCCATCTGGAGCATTCGCCCTGGTAGTACACTGCTTAAGCAGCATTTATCAACCTACAGCTGCTTAATACATCGATGTCAGCAGACATGGTGACCATCTCCCCGCCTGACAAAGTTGAAGACGCAGCGGCACACAAGCCGGGAGCACTAAACGTTCATACAGCATGGAACCAACGCCCTAACCAGTATTATACATGGAGAGTACAAGAAAGAAGGAAGGAAAAGCAAGCTTCCTATCCAGACGAGCATCGAGCCGCGTCCTCGTTCTAGTCAACAAAGTTGTTATTAGCACATGAATGTGTCACCGGTCCTTGACCCTCCACTCGTACGTCTCAGGGCATTGCTCGTGCTCCTTCAACCACTTCTCGATCCGGTCCATCATCCACCCACTAAAGGCCCGCATCTTCTCGTCGTCCCCCTTCTTGACCGGGATTCCGTGCTTGATGCGGTAATGTATGCCGCAGACGCCGTTCCAGAAGCGGTACTGCATGCACTTCTCCTGGGACTTGCACAGGGCCGCGCAATTTTCAAGGCTCGTGTGCGCCTTGTTCTCTTCCTCCGATAGGTCCTCCTTCTTGTGCCGCCAGAGCTCGTCGGCGGTGAATTTCCGTGTCGTGTTGTCCAGGTAGTACACGTCGTTGCTGTCGTTGTCCCAGTCGTCCAGCGTCGGCTTGAGATGGGGAGCCACGAACCGGTGGTACAGGTCCCTGATCTTGACGGCCTTTTTGAAATTGAGCTCGCGCTCGATGCGGAATACGCTGCTTACCTCCTCGGCGAGCATGTGGTGCAGCGTGATGATGGGCTGGCACCATTCTTCTTCGGCGTAGCTGTAGGTGTTTGGTTTAAACTCGTTGAAAACTGGCCACTGTGGCGGTCTTGGTGTTAGTCAAAGGGCTCTTCTCCTTTTTTTTTTTATTTTTTTTTTTTTTGGCAATTTACTCCTGAAGTGCGCCAACTCTCATCCTCAGATTTCATCCAAGAATCATCAATCAGCCCCCCCCCCTTCCCTTTCCCAACGTACCATGTTCTCGGGCTTGAAATCTATTTCCGCCTGCGAAATTTCGCTCCATTTTATGTCGCCGCAGCAGTGATGCGATACGGACTCGTCGTACTTATTGGCCAGGCCCGTGTTGTTCTGGAAGAGTTTTTTCAGGTACGCGTTGGACATGATGTAGCCGCTGCCTCCGTGGCAAAAGGGGAACGTGCCCGAGTGCTTGACGTGGCCTGCGTAGTGAAGTTTCTGGGGGTCCATGAAATTAAGCCAGTACATGAGCGTCGGATAGCTGACGTAGGTGTCGGCGTCGATCATGAGGTACCAGTCGTAGTTTGGGTACTTTTGGTAGGCCCGCTCCGTGATGTGGCTGTTCTTGTACTTGTCGAGTTGCCATGCCTCGGTGCCAGCGTTGTAGCCCTTGTTACACTCGACCGGCGCAACCGGGCAGTTCTTCTGGCGGCGGTACAATTCGAAATCCCCATGCGAGTCCTTGACGCTATCTATGACATATTCCAGGCTGTCGTACACCTTCAGCCCGGCAACGTCCTCCTCCATATCGCTAAAGATGAGATAGTGGCCGCGGAGGCATTTCAGCGTCGTCATGACGTGCGTGGGCAGCCGCGTCCATGTTTCCGAAGCCCCGGTCTTGATGAGGACGAGCACCTTGGACGTGTCGGGGAAGTCGGCACAGCCGTCTTCATCTTGGAGAGGAGCAAGCTGAGTCTGGGGCGCCTTTGATGGGTCGACGCAGGTCGTCGTCGCCGAGCCTTTACCAAACCCGTGGTTCCCCGTCCCGTGTCTCAGGCTCGGCAGCAGTTCCAGCAGGCGCGCAGGCCGGACGTCTGGCGAACTGAGTGTGAGCGCATGGTAGAATAGGACGAGAGCAACAATTACCGCTGTGCTAATCAGGATCCTCCTTTTTTGCTTTAACAGAGCATTTATCGCACCGAGCTTGCTCATTTTCTGCCTTGACTAGAACGGTGCCGGGGTTGACATGGGGTAACAAAGGAAAGGAAAGGAAACGGGGAGGGAGTGATGGAAGGGAAAGAGTAAGAGTAAAGGGGAAAGAGAGAAAGAGAGAGAGAGAGAGAGACAGAGACAGAGACAGAGACAGAGAGGATTCGTAAACTTGGATTCAGAACAAAAGGATCGGTACAACTGTAATGAGGACCTCTCGAATAGAAAATTCACGCAGCTGCGCGCTTCGGAGTTCGGCGAGCTGAGGAGGAACACATATCGCTTGGAACTGGGTATCTGGGCAAGGAAGGGCCGCAACCATAACATATCATATCTACAAGAATACGTTATCGTTTCTGGCCAGCTGAGCATTATCTGTCTACAAAGCGTTTGACCCCTGCAGAGTTGGAGGCGCCCCCGGCAAGCGAAGAGGGCATTCCAAACAACCGGCAGGGCTGGGCCATGATGATCGACGCCAGGCGCAATGAGACACATGCAGTACGTACTTTTCCTTAACCCCCTTGCTTCTTGTCTGCTGCTTTGTCCGTCAGCCAACGAACCAATGGCCAGGGCTTGCGTAGCACTGCATGGTCGAGCTGGGGGGGGGGGGAGGATCAGCACGACGACCCAGGGCTTCGGGGAAGTATTTCCATTTCGGTGCCAAAGGTGATGAAAGGGAGTCTTTGCAGATAGCCCTGCGTAGCACAATCCCCGATGCTCCCCATGTCTTGGCCGCCTCGTGTCTCGTATCGTGTCGAAAAAGGACAGACTCGGCTGTTGGCGTTCACAACCACAACTTGAAACGTGGAGGCCGCCGGAGCCGGTGGGTCCGCTGTCCACCGCCACCATGTCGCATTGCCACATCCGGCTTAGCCGACGGGTTTTGCTTTTCATTGCTTTTTATTGCGGTTCATTGTATTTGTTTTTCAATTACCCAAAAATTGTAATTGGTTACATAGGTCCGACTCACACGGCGCCGGGATAAGCCGCCATCTTTTTGGATTTGCAAGTCAGCTGACTGCAGTGACGCCATGGATGCAGTCTGTATATATGGATGGCCTTGGTCTTGGTGGCGGCCAATCTGACCTACCTTTTGACGTTGGCTGACGCGGGGATGCTCATGAAAGACTTACGGAGTAAGCAATGTGAATCAAACAAAGCCGTTGTCCTGGATTTTGGCGAACGATGTGCCCCATAGTATTGGATCGTAAAACCCCTGAGCGATTATTTTACTTCATCATCTTACTGTACTGTGTATATGTATATATACAAGACCGGATGCGCAAGGGGACATGCGGACCAATCATGTTGTGGGACAGTTATAAAACACTAGACGATGATGTTTAAATAAAAGCTTGTAACTGAGACTTTGCTTAACTTTGTAGAATTGGCATGTATTCCAATCCCTGTTAACGTTTGCAAAGATGATGATGACCTGTTAAGAGGACCGAGGAGTCAGGTGTATTCGCCAGAGCTTACGGGATGTTGTGTTGTAACTGATTTGATCATTGACGATAGAAAGAAGCTATACTATCAGGAAAAGGAAGAGAAGCCGTCGATATAGCTCCTTTTATCTGCATACCAGAGCCATGACAGTGTTTTGTCGATGCTTACAACCGGTGTGGCTGGAATCTCGGGTTGACTACCTATCCGGCGTGCTGCTACTCAGGAGGGAAGGGGTGGCTTATGACGATACCCGAAATTACACATGACAACCTTGTAGGGCTACTATTAGATGCGCACCTCGTGACTCTGCTGTACCTTGCTCAACGACTGGCTTGGCCGAGATGAGTCGCGTGGAAAGCGAACCTCTAAGATTGCCTCCTTGGCCCCTTAATGTCGATATGTAAACGTAAACAAGGGTCAGCAGTGGACCCGGTAGATGGGTATTCTATACCCTGTACATTACTACTCCATATGTCGTATACTTATCCATGCTAGTAGCCAAATCGGCGTAGCTAACCCGACCCTAACGTATTCCTCCCGTTGCGATGCCCTATACTTTAAAAAGGTGGGCGCCTAGTTTCCCTCTCCTAACTGTCTATCCTACCAACACTTATCAGTCTTCTCCCACATGGACGAGAGCGGCGGACGGTTCACACACACACACTAGAACGGACTAGAAGTTGAGATGTAACAACACTGGATTATATTGCAAAACCTTCATTCATGTGGCGCATGGGCACCATGGTTAACGTTCACGTTGTGAGACGGCCCAACTGCCTGACGTCCGCCGCCTGATTTATTACTTCACTCGAGTCAGTAGGCACATTATCCAATGAACAGCATCTACACAAGTGGGATGTGCGGCGTACGCCATACTTTTTTTTTTTTCTTTTTTTCTTCTGCATTATCGCATTGCCATCTAGCAAGACCAGTTTATCATCAAGTTAGAAGCCGCTGCCGTCGCCAAGCTGGACTCCTCACGGCGACTACAGGTGAGCTGATGTCTTGCGCATGGTCAGCGACCATAGGGCGCCAACATCCCACGCCTTCTTATGCGCAAAATGCAAAATGAGCACTGGGCCTAACTTGGTTTGTTACAGTGTTGACGGGTGTATCAAGTGAGCAAGGATCGCAAAGATGCTGTTTGACTCCTGCCTCTCCTGCTTCCTGCTCCCTGCCTCCTTCCCTACTTTCCGTATTACGTATTAGTCCCACTTATCCTCGGTAGTGTTACCACAGTGGGGCCACTCCGCGTGACGTTCCACCAGGACTGAGAAGATGAAGATACGATCGCTTTGAGTACGAAAGCATTGGTATTTGTGCCAGGGCAATGGAACGGTCAATGCGCAAAAAAAGTCGCATGCATCCCCCCTTCATCGCAGTCAGAACATTTCCGGCGCGACTATGCTGGCTGGGTGGATGGGTGGATGGGTGGATGGGTGGCCAGGAGCACAATCGCCGACATTTCTTCGATGATCTCAACTTGAGCTGCTGTTCACGTACTCACGTATTCACGCATGTACAACTTTTCACCCTTTACTCCGTTCTCCGTACTTGCTCCTCTCCGTACTGCTCCGTACTTCCTACCTGCTGACATGGCAGACACAGTCCGAGACCGATTGCGTGGCTGACTCAGTTGCCCCAGCTGGCCTGAAGATTCCGATCTGTGATGCCGCCTTGAGCCTCTTCAGCCATGTGTTATGTGTGCTTGGGCGTGCAGGGACAATGTTCTCCCAGACTCGCTGCATAAATACCTCAAGATCCTCCCCGGTGCATATGCACGTCAAGGCATGCAAGGTCTTGCGGAGAAGTCAGGTACAGGGTCGCTCGATGAGCTCGATCCAATAGAGGCTCGCTCTGGTACCGGAGATGAGAGTTCCAAATGAAACAACCTTTTTTTCCTCCATCTCATGCGTTGTCGATGACGGCGGTTTGCTTTCTGTCAAATTGACACTAGATAGGCAAAACACGACAGCTTGTTCAGCAGTGACCGAGACCGGACAGGGACGCTGCTGCTGCCCAATGACTGGGACACAGCGTGCTGCCGGCGAGAAGGAATCATTGCCGCCTTTCGGAGACTAGGCCAAAAATTCGATTCGGATCTTGTCGCGGCCGTGGTCACAGTTCAACAGATGACATTTGTCCATCAACACGCCATCTTTCCGCTGAAGACAGTGGGGATCGGAAGGACGCCGTAGCACCAGCTCCTCGTTTCGGTTTGTGTCTCGAATTTCCAAGAAACACGAAAGAGAGCTGTGGTGTTCACGAGATAAATCAATCAAGGACGTCGCATTACAGGAATCGCAGGGCCTTTCCGTACGATGCTCCCTAGCCACGAGAGCATCATAGTGATGGCCCAAAAGATGATGACGTCAGGCTAACCTTGTCTGTAAAAGCCGTCATCCAACCAAGCTGGTCGTTTTCTCGTCCACTGATACATACCGACATCTCGTAGAACTTCACCTGGTCACAGTCCGTCTCGGTGTACTGATCATGTCGAATCAGCCGCTTGGCTTTACGTGGTACTTATGCATGCCACAATGGGGCCTGTGAATCCTTTCCGTCTCCCGAACAGGCCAAGTTGACGGCAGAGACTGAGACTTGCATATTGATATGCCGCCACTGTCGTAGATTGCCCCTGAACCGGAGAGATCTGCATCCAAACCCGATGTTTGTGCTGCGAAACTCGTCAACGACCAGTCAATTCTTGTTCATCCAGCGCTCTTGCCGGAAATCAATGACGCGGATTTGTCATGAGAAAAGAGGGAAGACGGGAAAAAAAAAAAAAGAAAAAAAAAAAAGGCAAACTCTGTCCTACACGAGGCTATGCTGTGTGGGTGACAGAGGCAGAGGTGTAAACATTTCACCAGAGTTTGCGGCACACGAACGTCGAAGAGGACACGGCCCATTTTACTATAAATCGCCGTCTCCTTTCCCCCCTTGATCTCGAATGCTTTTCTATCCGCACAAAACTCGCTGCCTACAAGTCTGTCTGAAACCAAGCCTTGGCTCCTCACCTCAACAAAATGCACTTGTCTTTCCTCGCTACCTCTGCCATCACGATGGCAGGCGCGCTCGCGGCCGCCTCAACCTTCACGCCCCGGCTTGCCTCCTGCGGCGAGACGACGGACCGGATCTGCTACGGCGTTGACGGCGGAGACTCGCAGAACCTGAAGCTCGAGGACGTCAAGTATGTCGCCAACTACCTGCGCTTCATCGGCAACAGCAACACGGGAGCCGCCCAGTTCTGGAACATGGCCGAGGCCAAGGATTGTGCCGAATGGACGCTGCCTGTCCCCGGCGCAGGCTCGGTTCTCGCCCTGGCCAAGCACAACAACCCCAAGGTCAACTCTTCCATCCTGTACGTGGACCTCGCGCACGCTGTTGACGGAGGCGTGTATGCGGCGGAAAGCGAGGAGCACGACTCGCTTTGGGGCTGTGGTACCCATGGCGGACAGTTTGGGGCCCGGGCCAACCTCTCCAACCCGGCGTATCACACCAAGGAGTATATTAGCAGCGGTGCTGTTCCGGAGGGCATCTTGATCAAGCTTGTGCATGCGGCACCACAGGTGGCGGCGGATCACAACACGGAGCTGTAAGGGAGTCAAATGTGCGATGAGTCTGGGGGGGGGGGGGGGGGGGGGCCGTCCTTTGTTGAGCTGAGAAGATGCCAGCTGATTACCACCGCGTGTATACCAAAGCCATTGGAGTCGATGTTTGTTGTTGTAGTGCCGAGTAGAGGAAGATGACTGCGAGCAAATGGCTGGTCGTTATTCGATCGATCCCAATTAGCGTTAGGGTCCTGACCGTAGTCCATGTCAAGCCATCACAGGCTCTTTAAAAAAACTCGTCAAAGTCTGTGACCATGCTTCTAGGCTCAACCCGCTTTTTACTGGCGAATCTCAGGTTGGTGGTGACACTGCAATCGAAATCTTTGCCAGTGAGTTGGGCATCCATCCGTGTGCAACACACCTTTTCGTACCGCGCGGTGTGAGTCACAGCCTCACGAGCGAGATGTGCTTGATCTCTGCTCGGCTCGGATCTACGTGTACGTTACCGTGTTGAGCAGCAGCCTCCTCCCTCTCCGATGAGTCAGGCCGTGCTGACAGGACCATGTAAGCCCGCTCGCTACAGGTCCTGCCTCAAGCGCATACATAAAGATGCCAGACTTGCAGTACCGCAGTTGACGAGAACTACCAGTTGACCCAGGTATCTCGAATTCCAAGGCAAGTTTCTTCACCTGCTCTCCGTGACAATGCCCAAGCCTCCCATGATGAACGGAAACTCACTCGCCGTGCCGAACCTACAAGGTGGACAATACTCCAGGGGCTCATTTTTTTGCCTATTTCTGAACTCATTCTTCGGAAGCATGCGTCAGAGCAATGATTTGACTCACACGATGTACGTAGTGGCCTATGCTAACGCGTCGATATATACAGTACGGTCGGTCCCGGTCGACAGAGTACGAAAGCCCGGGGTTCTTGAAAAACGGACGGAAGAGATGCCCATGATTTTTTTGGGCCTTTAGACTATAAGAATGGCTGTGTTATGGTGCTTAGTATATATATAGGAAATGCTCCGTAAATCTTGCTGGAGAACCAACTCGTGAAACATGGGGAGCAGTGCGTGGTCTCAGGCCTTGTAAGCGCGAGCAAGCTCCAGGCGCCCTGATTCTCTTCTTGGAGCTGCAAAGAAAGTTGTTATACATGCCCAGCCTGAGTGAGTCGTCTCCGAGTAAGCAAGCTGCCAAACCACCGAAAATTCTAATCACGTTCCCCAGTGTCAGGAACACGCGATGGCGTCCCCTTTCACTTGATCCTATGCAGCCCGGTCTATTACAACGTCTTCAAGCGTGATTAAGCCACTTCTTTTGCAGCCCACGGAAAATTATTTCCCTCAAGCTGATCATGAGGCGTTTGCCACCGCCGGCTGGATCAAAATCCGGGACATAATGCCCCGTTTAGGCTGTGGCTCGGAACAGGCTGGACATGAGACCTGGCGCGTACGCAATGCTCCCGTATGCGTTTTGCTCTGACGTCATGACTACTTCGTCATGCGCCCGTCATCCAGGTCCCGCTTGCGCCTTTGAACGGTTTTCCGACAAGGGTGCGTATGATTTGAGGCTGAAAAGGTTTTTTATTCAGCCTTGTATTATGGGCCCGGATGGAGAAGCAGAGTTTTGGTGTCGAGCAATTGCATCTTTTGCTGGACGGCTGGGACCGGGTCTGTGTAGACGTCATCTTCGTCCCGTTGCTTACCCTTGCCATAAGCTTTGTAGCTGACTATTTGAGACATTTGTAATTTTGGTAGAGGATATATATGGCCGGGGCCCTCGGAGGATCCAGAGTACGGTCTGTATAGTTACCCTGACATTATCAAGAGCATCGACGTATCATCAAGAGTTGTCGACATATCAACAGGAGCATCTGCAATCCATCAAGAGCAACGGCAATACCATCAAAGAACATCGGCATATCATCCAGACTGTCGACATCATCGCGCCTGCGGAAATGAGTCGGCCACAGGAGATGAGTGGAAACCAGGCCAATGAGTCTGACGGTGCAAGATGGAGGGAGTGTATTCGCACAGGAATACCCAATGTCCCCGTAACGATGGAACGTCCACCTTATATCCAGCCAGAAGACGGCCATCAGCTCCGTCACATCGGTAAGACCATTCAATCTGATTCAGTATGACTTGGTGGTATTGACACAAGTACCGTACAGGCACAGCGCGCGTCAACATTGCAGCCACACATAGTCACCCCGAGGGCACGGAGAAGAACAAGTGGGCAGAGCGTCATCAGCACCAAAGCGTGAGTAGCGGTGTCAGCGCTGGGGCAGTGCCATGAGATTCTTTTGCTTTAACCGACTTACATATAAAAACAGGTTCTTCAGCAGCATTGCGAGTTCTTTGACAGCGACAGAGACGGCGTGGTTTGGCCCATGGACACCTTCCGCGGCTTCCATGTCCTCGGCTTCAACATATTCCTCTGCACGCTTGCTACCCTCATTATCCATAGCAACTTCTCGTATCCGACCACCTCGGGAATTCTCCCCGATCCATTCTTCCGCATATACCTGGACCGGATCCACAAAGACAAGCACGGCAGTGACAGCGGCACTTACGACCACGAAGGGCGCTTCGTGCCTCAGAAGTTTGAAGACATCTTTGCCAAGTACAGCGACGGAAGGGACTTTTTAACCTTGCGAAATGCCTTTGGCTTGTTGAACGGTCAGAGACTATACGGCGATCCTATTGGAACTTTTGGCGCATTTTTTGAGTGTACGTGTACAAAGTTGCAGCGGAGACGATTTTGGTGGCATTTTGAGAGACAGGGGTTGATGCTGACGTGGTGAACAGGGATTGCAACGTACATCTTGCTCTGGCCCGAGGATGGAAAGATGAAGAAGGAAGACATCAGACGCGTATATGACGGGAGTATATTCTACGACATTGCTGCTTCACGAAGACATGCCAGAGCACAGCAATGAAAGCGGGAAATGCTCAAGGCTTTACCACTGATACGAGCAATTAGAAAGAGTTGAATCAAATCAATATTGATCTCGTTGGGGTTCGTTCTGCGCGAGATATGCATGATTGACCCATGACAAAGTCCCAGCTAGGGTAGCCTGGCTACCATCAAGTACACAGCATAATCTTTTGACCACCAGTCTGCCATCTCGCTGGAAAAACTTGGAAGCCCCTCCTTGATTCGAGCAGACTCCGTATACTAGCTAAGTCATTGTTCTTGTCTAGAACTCCAACCACAATGTTGTCAATCAGATCCCAGTCAGTCTCATCAAGCCCCGTAAAGCACATCCAGTTCCGCCCCTTCCCACGTCAATCTTGAGCAGATTTGATCCGCCTCAAATCGGGAACTGTGTTGAGAAACGCAGCGAGTCGCTTCACTTTGGACTTGAATCTTCTCCTTGTTGCTCAAGAGGCTTCACAATCGGATGCTCGGGACTGGTGATGTTGAAAATCACCTCCTTTTGTTCCTCCTCGTACAGCGTGGAACTGCCTGGAATATCGGGATAAAAGGTTAGAGTCATGGTCGACTCGTCGCGGCCCAGCCCACATTGGTGAACCTCGACATCAGGGAAAATTGTAAAAGCTCCATGTTGCGCTCGAAGGTGTTGAAGGGTGTGCGGAGCGGGCTCAAAGGCGATGATCTTGGCCGACGGGTATTTCCTCTTCATGTAGATGCTGAATATGCCTAATGTTGCCTCCGGCGTCGATTACAAAAAGGGTCTTCAGGGAAGGGCGCGACATCGTAGCAGGTATCCTTGAATATCTCCTAGTACACAAATCGGGTTTCCGCTTCTGCCCCTGGGCTGGCATAGACCGAGAAACCGTCGGCCAGCTCCAGCTTCTGTAGCTCAGCAGCCATTTTTCGAAATGTAATGTATGGTGTATGTGTTGTGTGACTGAATGCTGCAGGATGCAGTTCTGAGGAATACCCGGCGCTGTTCTTTACATGGGTTTTTTTTGGTATGTTACAAGAGTCACTCCCGAGTGTATAGATCAACTGAGGTTTTTGACCTGACCTGACCTAACCTAACTGTATGTAGGTCTTGAAAGTAGGTCTTGCAGCGTAAATAAGCTCCTTTAATTAGACCTCTATAATAGGGTCCCAACTAGGGTCTTTAAATATCTATATAACATAAAATAATAGCTAAAAAAAATACTAAAGAATTCATCTAAAGAATTATAAAGTTAATAAAATACTTTATTATTTTTCATAATTTTTAGTATTTTTATAAGATGTATTATAGTCTAATAGTAGTAGAAAGTAGTAAAGATAGTAATAAGGATAGTAGAATATATAGTTTTAATTGGCCAAAAGGGCTCTACATCTAGCCCCATATACTAGCCCTATATACAGTCAGGTTAGGTCAGGTCGGGTCCAGAACCTCAGTTGATGTGTAGTCTCGTCACTCCTATCCGGTTTCCCACGCGAGTCGCTTGATAGTTCCAGTTTGCACATGTCCTTTGTGCCGATCCTTGAACCGTGGATCCCTTTCGCGGCGGAATATGGGAATGACCAATCGCGTTGTGAATCCTAGTTAGTCTGCAGCAAGAGTGGGGCGACCGAGTCCACTGCCGCGGCAAGAGGCGGAGAGGGTGGGTCCCGGAGACCGTGTCTTTCCGCATTTGGTACAAGTCGCTTGTCCTTGACATCAAACTTGGGGCTAGCCGGGCCGTGATTTGGAATTAGCGATTCTTTTCCTTTTTTTTTTTTTTTTTTTACCTTCTTTTCCTGCTTGAAACTCGATCCGATTTCTTTCCCGCGCCCGGGGGAGCAGCACCGGACTGATAATGTCATTCACCATGTTGTGGCAGCTCGTTCCTTGTGCTCTGAACAGTCCACCTCGGCATGGCACCTGTGATGGCCTGCAGGGACACGAAGTAACCCAACACTGTAACGTCAGGGACCAATCGATGTGCTGATTCGGCACCGTTGATTGTGCGGAAAGGGGGAGGGAGGTTGCCGACTAGCGAGCGTGAATTGGGGGGGGGCGGGGGGGGGTGGGGCTGCGAAATGGATGAGGGCAGTCTTCGCAACTCCCCCCCATCGTCCCCTTCCCGGCTCAACTCACCATCTCTTCAAAGAGCCTGGGGCAGCCCGCTCAGACGCTTCATCTTTTCTGCCATCTTCAAGACTCCAGGAACATCGTCAGCATGCCCGTCAATGACCCGGTGTCACCAAGGAATGGCCTGCAGGTCCTCCTCTGTGCTGCTCCCGTCCCGGGGCACATGTTGCCCATAATCTCCATCGCCGACGGCCTGGTACAGCGCGGCTACTCGGTCAGTTTCCTGGCAGGAGCCCAGTTCAAGGAGCAAATCGAGCAGGTCGGCGCGCGGTTCATCGACTTGCGCTCACCCGACGTGGTCGCGCTCGCGCGGGCCGAGAAGTCAGAGGCAAGACAGGCGTACGTCTTCTGCATTGAGCCGATACCCGCGCGTAAAGACGCGCTATACAGAGCCCTGGAGGAGCTCAAAGAGCGGTCCCCTTCCGACAAGGTTGTTGTCCTTAACGAGATCTTCTTCCTGGGTAACCTTCCCATGTATCATGGCGCGCCGTTGCCCAGAGGCTTCGCGACGCGACCTCCAACTATTACCGTCCATGCCATGCCTTACATGATACGCAGCCGCGACACGGCCGTGTTCGGCAGCGCCGTCATACCGGAGAAGGACGAGAAGAGCCGAGAGCTGTACCGGCGTCAGCACGAGGATCGCTTGAACGGAGACTTGCCGATGATATCCCTGCTGCAAAAGGCCATCACTGACCTCGGTGGCGGCAACTACAAGAGGGAGTTGATGCTGGACACTCTATGTCTCTCGACTGACCTTTTTCTTCAAATGTGCCCGCCCAGTCTGGAGTACGAGCGGTCCGATGTGCCCTCGAAAGTGAGATTTACCGGCGCTTTAAAAGGACACTCTTCGAACAAGACATTCCAACCCCCGCCGTTCTGGCCAGAAGTCAGGAGCGGAGACAGAAAGGTGGTGGTCGTGACACAGGGCAGCGTGAGCATGAACTACAAGGACCTCATCATTCCCACCTTGGAAGCACTGGCTCACCGTGCCGACCTGCTCGTGGTCGGCATTCTCGGGCAGAGGGACGCAAGTCTGCCATCAAGCGTGACGATACCTGCCAACGCGCGCGTCATCGACTACCTCTCGTACGACGCCGCGCTGCCCTATGCTTCTGTTTTCGTGACCAACGGAGGCTATGGTGGTTTCATCCACGGCGTGCTGAACGGCGTGCCGATGGTGCTCGCGGGCAGCTTGGTGGACAAGCCGGAAGTGGCTGCCCGAGCTGAGTATGCCGGCGTGGCGGTCAATTTGCGGACGGGAACGCCTTCGGCGGAGAGCATTCGCGAGGCTGTAGATCTGGTCCTGCGTGAAGGTCGGTTTAAGAAGCGGGTGATGGAGATTAAGCAGGAGAACGAGGACATGAAGCCACTGGACAATATAGAGAAAGCGATTCTGGAGATGGCGTCGTTGGACATGGAATGAACTTTTTCATTATCCGATTAAGTTTGTCCGCGCATTAACATTTATTACGGCTGAAAGCATAAAGTCCAGTGAGTGAGAAGGGCTGCTTTGAGGATGTGCCTCATTGACACAATAAGAACATCATCTGGCCTTGCCCCATGTACCCAAGTATTATCTTGTCATGAGGATTTCATAGAACCCCTGCTGTACTACACGGGGTATAGACTCATGTAATGAAAGACGAGCCCGAGTCAGGTTGTTCTACACCATGTTTGAAGAACAGACGAAACGCAACTTTACATTCCACAACTATCAAGATTTTGCGCTAGTCCATCATGCTACTTCTCATCCCCGAATTGCTCCGGCAGCGAATTTAAAGGTTGGACCTTCAGCCCCGTGGGTGCAAGTTCGCAACCTTGTGAAACTTTCATCCACGCTCTTTTCAGGAACCAAGCTCAATAAGCCTATAGCGACCATCAAACCGCAACTATTTGCGAAACTTGGTCTTATAAAGAGGCATACAGCTTCCTGTTGGTCATTGCGCGCTGCGCAGTCGCAAGTCGACCATACTCTGTCTCCCTTCGAGCATGACGATCAAACCCAACGAGATCAAATCCATCAACCTGAAGAGGCCCCGTGAGCAGCTTTCTGTCCCGTCCGAGAGAAAAGAAAAAAAAAAAACTCAACCCAGGTTCCGTCTTCTCGGGCGTGGATGCTCAGGAGTCTGGTGCCTGATGCTGTGTAATAGCCGACAGTCACACGACGTTTTGTGTCTCGTTAGGGTCATTTGATGAACCGATGCGGCCGCGCACCCCTATTGCGACTATATCAGACTGCGAATTCGCACACGGAATCTGGCCCTTGCTCCAAGGTAGGTAGTTTGCCGGTGTTGCCAACCCTAAGATCTGGGCCACCACCACTTTTGGATACTGCAAAAGTCACACAGCTGTCAATAGGGGCAAGTTCGTACGGGGGGTTCCTTCCTACTAACCTTTTTCTCAATGGCGTTGCTCGCTGTCTCCACTGTGCTTTTAAAGCTAGTTCCCGCTTCGACACCAAGCTGGTCCAATGAAATTTGTACCATACCTAATCAGTCGGCAAGTCGTTGGACGAAACATGGCTTGGGGTAGGTGATTCCGAACAGGACTGACGTGGGTAACAACTTTTTGCGATGACACTAGGGATTAAAGCGAAAGAATTGGAAAAGCTATCGAGGGTTCTATGTGGGCTATCTATTATAGGTAAAAAATCAGCGCATATCCCTTGACCTCAGCAAGACAGGTCACAAGGTATAGATAGGACAAGGATTGTAAAGCCAATCAAAATCTTTGACATGAGACCTACCCAAGTAGGCAGGTACGTCCAGATTCTTCAATGGGTGGACGGACAAGCGGGGTAGCCAAGCAAGGTTACAGCCTCTTATTGGTCTGAGCATTTCTGTCTCCAGGAGAGGCTTTGCTCAACTTGCAAATCATCTCGGCTTCTAAACATTTCCTACCCCAGCTATGAATTGAAATTTGCAAACATGCGCGTTGCATTATTGCATCTCGGCTATCTATACCGATAATTCTCTCTTCATAACCAAGTCCTCCGCCATAAGACGTATTGGCCTAGTACCCAGCAGGATGGTGAGCTCTGCGAAAAACCAGGTCCGCACACCAGGTACCTGACACGACACCAGTCGAAAAAGAACAAACAATTGCCTGGATGGATATAAGGCTGAGGATTACTACCCCATCACAATTGGCCAAGTTGTTGATTCGTGATACCGCGTTGTGTGCAAGCTCGGATGCGGCGTGGGATCTACAGTCTGGCTTGCCAAGCATGTCAGGTTTTTTTGGGCAGCCTCTCTCTATTCACCCAGCTTGACTACAATTCGCGGCTCTTCTAATCTAGCAAATAGCGATTCTCAATACCGAGTTTTGAAGGTCTGTACGCGCGCAAGCGGTGGCCTGGTGCCTCGACAGGCGGACAATGAAATCAACATCTCCCGGCACTTGGAAGCCTCTGCCAAGCATCATCCTGGGAGGAAAGGAGTGCGCACGGTGCTAGAGTCCTTCCGTCTTCGCGGTCCCCCGCGGGATGCATACCTGTATCCTGTATCTTCCCCTGGGAATGACTTTCACTGATCTTCGTAACCTGCTTACCAGGGGAGAAGTTCGAAAAAGCGCATGCTCCAGCACGGAACCCAATTTCTTTTGATAGCCATAGATTATCTCCATAAGAACAATGTCGTCCATACGGGTGAGCCATCCGAGAGCGCTCCCACCTGGTGGAAAGATGGGCTAATCGGTGCTTAGACATCTCCCCCAACAATGTCCTCATAGGAGGAGGGTCAGAAGACTCGGTTCTTTCCCAGCTCGAACAAGATGAGTTGGCGTCTCCAGTTGCGAGGAAAGTGCTGAAAGACAGGACTGTCTACATGTCACGCCCAATGCCCCGAACCAGTGGCCATCCCGTCTTATGTGACTTGGGCTCAGCTAGAATGGGCAGCGACAAAAACACAGGTGACATCATACCCGACATCTACCTACAGGGCACCAGAGGTGATCCTTGGCATGGAATGGTCCTCAAAAGTAGACATATGGTCTGTCGGCGTCATGATAAGTTGGAAATAGGGCAACAACCTACCTCCAGCTCGCATCTGCTCATCAGATAGCAGTTATGGGATATACTAGAAGGTCGCCGTCTTTTCCACGCCAAGAAGGACTTCATGTTAAGCGACGAACAACACCTGGCTGAAATGGTATCGCTCATGGACAAACCACCTCGCGAATTCTTGCAGCGCAGCACTCGGGCTGCGGCCTTTTTTTGACGAGTCAGGTTGGTCGTCTTCATACCCATCACTATCTGGTGGACGCATCGCTAATTAGATCAGGCAACTGGATAGGTTCTGTCCCTATCCCGAGTCAGACGTTCGAAGATACTATCAGCCAACTTGATGGAGAAGATAAGCAGCTGATGCTTGGGTTTGTCCATCGTGTCTTGCGCTGGTTGCCGGAGGAGAGACCCACGGCCGAGGAAAATTGGCGTACGATGACTTCTTGATGCAGGCTTATTTCGCATCGCAGGCCAAATCTGAGTCTGGTCAATAATATCTCATAGACCCCATGCAGTGCTTTGGCACCAATTGGGGGAGAAAAAGAAAAAAAGCGATACTTTTTATTTTGCACAAGTATAATATACCTCCCTATTCGGGATGGATTTTCTGTGTATAATGATACGTGCCAACATGGAATGAAAGGCATCTGCGCAACAATCCCTCAATTTCTGAACAATCACCTACACTTATATTGCGCTGTCCTGATCTTTTCTTGATCACCAAGGGCAAATCATTTGTGAGAGGACTCATTCGCCCCGGGTGGCGTGACTGTGCGGCAAGAGGCTGTAATGAATACAAGAGCTTCCCGTATCGAGCCCAACTAGCGGGTGTGATATCTACTGGTTCGCTACACAGATGGTACGGACCTCTTCGGCCACCTCCTCGCTTACATCGTACCAAGCCTCACCCGCAGTCGACTTCTGGTGTCTAGCCATGGTTGTGATATCGAAACGATGACCAGCCCAAACCCCTCTAGTAATACCCCCTGTGGGGTCTACCATGGAGATTGAAGTATCGGAGCTCCACGAGATCCGGCACAGGACGGCCACCCCGAATCCTTGGCCGATACCATACGAATCACGCAATGTGCGGAACTCATCGAATTCAAAACACTCGGGACGGACATATTCGCGCGTTGTCAGGTTGCGAAGGATCCAAAGCTCGTCGGCAGGATAAAAATCCGTCTCCTTCGAGTCTAGTACGTTCCACACGTCATAGCGAGGCGACTGCGGTATGCCGAGGACGCAAATATTTGACTCAAATGCACGCTTCATCTGCGACTTCCTCAGACCAGGCCGATCAGGTTCTAATGTGGACAGGATTTCATCAAACGCTGATGTCGAAATTTTGCCGTCAGGTCCAAAGTCATTGGCAGATTCACGCAAGCATGGCGGGTTATCTCCACGAGCCCAATAGTCGCCCACGTTGATGAGTCTTGATCCAGCCCAGGAGCCGAGACAGGTCATGTAATTCTTGATGATGTAGGGCCTTGCAATGCTCCAAAAGTATTGACATGTGACTCCGAGACAGATAATCCTGGCCTCGCCGCAATGCTCGAAGATGAGGTGATGGATCTCAGTTGGCAATCGGAGAAGACTATCTGATCTTACTTTGGCGTCCTCAACTACATGACAATAATGTTAGATCCCAGACGTCAAGCCGAAAGCGGGGTATTTTCAGGAGCATGCAATGCCTACCTCTTGTGACTGGTTGTATAGCTTTGCTGCAGACCTTGTCGTCATAGGTTGGCTCGACGGGGACTTTGAGAAGTTCCTCGAGGTCTTTTGGTGCGCGGGACCACAAGAGGAACGCTCCAAGCTTGGCGAGTTCCTTTGATAGATACCTTTTGCGGTCCAGAGCGACAATGACCCAATACTGACCCATTGTGTAGTGAGAGAACCGTACCGTACGGGATGATGTCGAGTGAAGAAAGTCGAAAGAGAAGCACAGCTCTCGATGAACAAGTTTTTTGTGCATTAACAGAGGCGAGAACAGACAAACGAGAGCAGAGGCAAGAACGAAAACATGCAATCGAACAAAGAATTGATACAATAAACATGATTTGGGTACTTCCTATGGTTATGGCAGTCTCCACTTTTCTCTGTGACTTCGGATTCACGATTCACCTTGTGCGTGCAGCTGCCCGCACTGCCAAGTCCTGTTCATTCACAAACTCATGAAGCGAAGCAAAAGCAGGCCAGGCACCTGCCTGAAAATGATGTAAAAATTGGAGTTGGGACCGACAACCGGTTCCCATGCATCGGGGGATCGGACGTGTCACGTGGAGCTGTCAACTGACATCGCCCACCACTTCCCAACTGCCCATGTTATAACGTATGCGAAACCATAGTCCCGACTTCAATGAAATACAAGCAGAGATGGCTGGTTGCAACCGGCCAGCGGCCTTGTTCCCCCAATGAGACCGATTATTCTCCATCATCCAACCTACAAAGCAGCCTTGGGATGTGAGGCAGCAAAGGATTTCCCGTTTGCCCGGAAAGTCAACCTGGTCCTATCATCCGACCCAATTGAATTCATCTAGCACTCAATATCTAAGCCATTGTCTGTCTACTACTGGTGACAACTGTCCAACTACCGCGAGTGTTTTCGAGCTCCATCAGCCGCTCACAAGTCAGATCTCGAGCTCCTCGTCCGTCACACGAATATTCTCGAGCGTCGTCTTACTCATACTACGCTCTGAACCCCTCAAAACCTCGAACCAAGAGCAAAACAAGCTCCAAGGGTCACGTCCAGACTTTCAACCACGATCCACGAACAGTCGCCGAAAATGCCTCAGGCCGAGAATAGATCGGCTAATCTCCCAACTGAGGACTGGGTCAGAGCTGTGCTGGGAAATGCTACACAAAACGCTGAAGCTGTCCTGGAATTGGGAGAGGCTGTTAATAAACACGCAGAAGCTCTTGTAAAGCTAAAACGCAGCTCTCTGTCGTCTTGAGCTCATGATCAGCTTGTCAATGAGCATATCGATGAGGTTGACGAGCTTATTCAACCATTCGTATTCTTTACCCCGTTGTATGCGGACATTAGCCTGACTATCGCGCGACATGCAGCACTCGTCACTGCGCAAGACAGTGACTAGGCCATTCCAACACCGGAAAGGACGGAAACAGCAATACAATTTCAGTATACGGTAACACTGGGAGTCACTTAAAGTGGAAAGGTGAGAAACACATGTAGCCCAGCCCCAGCCTCAATTCGAGCCAGCGAAACTGATGATTGACCCGATGGCTAGTAGACTACTACGGGTCCACATATCTCTAATACTGGATTACATTGTACTCCTATACTAGTACATCATCTGTTTTCGAGCTTTGCTGTTTTCTTTTGCTAGCAAATTCTCGCTGATTTACGTCTGGTCGCCAACGCGGACATGGACCGACCAACACAAGATCGAGCAGGATGAGCCATGACACAACTTACTCTGGGCTACTTCTCCAAATGCATCTCCATTCGCCGGCTAGCTACCATACACTATTCCGCTTTCCAAGGACTGATGCTGGTTATTGTGGCCACAAGTTTGATGCGATCTCTTGGAGGTTTACGGGGGTGTAAGCAGAGCAATCAGTCAGCTAGATGCCTCTTGGTTCACTCACTCTCGTAGATGGGAGGAGAGTACCCCTACAGCGCACCCATATAAGGCAACCATCAAGTCGTATTCTCTTATGATTCTGTAACCACCGTGGTGACTGATCCGCTTTCCTGCTCGGATGCAAAAATTTTTTAATTCCTTCTGCAGTCATTTATGTCACGAACTTCAGGCAACCAATCCCCCTTGGCAAAGATCATGCCGCCTGTTATGTTATGCTGCGGGTTGGGAACCTCCCCTCGTCGGTTTACAGGAGGACCTATGTGAGACCTCATACAAAGCCCAGAATCTAGTTCGACGTATCCCGATCCTATATTCATCTTCTCCATGTACGACTTATCCATCATGGCAAATTGGCTCAAAGTTGACTTTTCTCCAGGGACAGACAGATCACAATGACCGTGCTTTCCAACTCCATGTACAATGCAACACCGTCTCCACAAACGCAGGGATAATAGAAATGATAAGGCGGACTTGTAGCGCCGGAGGAAGCGCCAATATCGGAGACGACATGCTGCAAATCAGATATCACTCGATGCTTTCTTGACGCCCCTATCCCGGCATCTGCAGTCATCCCACGGCGTGTTCTCCGTATGCAAGTCATCACATGCCCTCCGAGGGGCTGAGCTCATCTTAAGGGTACGTGAGGCATTTTTTTCTAAACTACCTTGGCAAGCGCTGAAAACATCAAAACAAGATGTATACATCCCAAGCATATGCAGAAGCCTAAATTGTATCTAATAAAGTGCGGGCTTACGCCGATCAGCCCAATTACTCCGTGTATGCACAATATAAGTGACAGAAAGAACGGAGAGTTGTGAGACCATAACGCGACTGCAGAGTTCTTCGTACAACAGAACACATGTCTTGAACAATAGCGCTATTTAGTAAAGGCGGCCTCTCGTGACATTAGGGAGAGTACTGCATACGCAAGATATATGCGAGTTGTGATATTAATCGTTCGGCAGTTAACGATGGCATTCGCAAAAGGGCGGTCTTCCTGTACGCTTCTTGTTTCGGAGAGCATATGCTCCAGATACAAACATTGTACTCCGTAGTCGGCAGTGAGTGACACGCGGTAATGACACGGGCGATTGGCATGTACGCGTATTTCAAGGGAAGGGTATGCTCTACATATTACTCTTGACACAGAGGGCGTAATTAGCAGTGACAAGCGACTCATAAAAGAGCAAGTTTTAAGTTTGGACAATTGCGTGCAAGGTCGTGCCTTGGCTGGGCGTGGATCCACCCCCCTCCCCCCCCTGGTTGGCTGCACGCACCCGGCGCAATGTTGGTCCGACTCCCCACCCGGTCCTGAGGCATCCCATGTGCAAGTGTCACATCTTCGGCTTCAGATTCCTACGTACCTAGATAGACAATCATTCGTCAACTACTGCATTTGAAGTGTGCATTAACGCCGCTGCATCCAGAGGGGACGAAACGAGCCCATGGCGCTATATTGTGTTGATACACTATTTCCCTGAACTATTATTGACTTACTAATGCCCCTTGGGAATACCTGCGAAAAGCGGCACTGGCTTGAGTTCAGCTCCAGACCCTGCTTCCGACATTGCACAGCTCAACCACAGCTGAGAGGCATCATCCCAGCATGGATTCTGCCCCCACCGTTCCATCAGAGTCCGTGAGCACCGCCTCGTCGCAGCCTTTCAAGAATTGCCCTCAGCTTTCTCGTTTCCATTTCGTGTTCCGCGACTGCCTAGTTGTGGCCGAACATCGGTATGACAGGACGCAGTCTCACGCGTCTCACACCAATCACTACTTCAAACCCTGCCTTCACCGGCCCATCAAGATGGATTACCTACCTTCTCCCGGTAGGGCAACATATTGGGACCCGCCGTCATACCTCGTTGCCAAAAAAGAGCTCTATATAAGTAACAATGGGGCCGACGAGCTGAAGAACGTTTGGCACAAATCCTAACCGGAGCCTTTACGCGTGTGTTTTCTCTCTTCCCCTTGGACTCGGCCTCGCCATCATGCATCTCATCCGGGCGCTCCTCGGTCTGGTCCTCGCCCTTCCGCTGGCAACTGCAGGCAGTGCTGAGGACAAGCCAGAATTCGATTGGAACTCCATCAAGCCTTCCAATTCTCTGGAATACAGTCCGTGCTACGGTAACGGCATACAATGTGCGCGTCTCATCGTCCCGCTGGACTACGGCAACCCCGGTGACGCGCGCCATGTCGTTCTCGCCATCCTCAAGAAGCCCGCTGTCGTCTCCGAGGACGATCCAACCTTTGGGGGGTCCATCTTCGTGAACCCCGGCGGACCAGGAAGCCCGGCAACAGAGACGGTCTTGAAGCTCGGCCCGGAGCTCCAAAAACGACTCGAAAGATCCGGTCGTCGGCACTGGGAGTACATCGGCATCGACCCGCGAGGCGTAGGCTACTCCTGGCCCTACTCAAACTGCTTCCCCAACGACCTCTTCTCCAGGCAAACCTTCAATACAGAAATGCGAGGCCTGGGACCCCTGGATGAAGGCAACAGGACAGTTCCGTACGGACTCGCCTTTTGGGATGGACGCGGCCAGCACTGCCTCAGAGCAGACAGTTCGGGCGCAAATGGAGGTCCCATTATGGCCTATGCAGGCACAGCCAGTGTAGCTCGAGACATGGTTGAGGTGGCTGACAAGATCGAGCAGCTTCGCCAAAAGGGAGCAAACAAGAGCACGCGACGCGATGTGGCCCGAGTGCAGTACATCGGCTTCTCCTACGGAACAGTCCTAGGCCACTACTTCGTGTCGCTCTACCCCCAACGCGTCGGCAGAATCGTCCTCGACGGCGTAGTTGATCCTCGTGACTACTCAACAGGTCCGGTATGGCAAACCCCTTCGGTCCAGCTAGCTAACCGCTAGTCTTGTCTTGTCTTGTCCCCCTGCTGAACAATCCACTCTCTAACTTTGTGTTACACAGGGCTGGACCAAAAACATCCTCGACACGGACAAAATCTACACCAGCTTCTTCACAGACTGCCACCAAAACCCCTCCACATGCCCCCTGTCTCGCAAGCAAGACAGCTCAGGTGCCGACATCCAGCACCGCTTCGAGGAATGGCTGCACGCGCTCGAAAAAGCACCCATCACATCCATCGGTCCAGCAGGCGACATCAGGGTTCTCGGCGCTCCCGAGGTGCGCACCTACCTAGGCCGCTCGTTCTACGACCCAATAAGCACCTTCATCAGCCTAGCATCCCAGCTGGACAAGGCAATCAACGGCAATGCAACTGCGCTCTTCGAGGCCTACTTCAAGGACCTGACGCCCCAACACACCAAAGACGGCTGCGTCTTTGACAAGGTCTACGGGCCCAACGGCGGAGATGGAGGCCAGCCGGTCTTGTGTGGTGATGGCGACGACGTCAGGGATAAAGATGCAGCCTGGTGGAGGCAGTACTCCGACCAGCTCGCATCCCAGTCGTCCATCTTGGGACCTTTCTGGTCAAGCATCCGCTTCCCTTGCTCCAGATGGCCCTGGAGGGCCCATTGGAGGTTTACAGGCCCCTTCACGTCGCCATCACCAAAGACGGATGCCAATGGCAACTCTGTGCCGGGATATCCTGCCGCGCCCAACCTGTACCTGTCAAGCCGCCTGGACCCCGTGACGCCTCTCGGCAATGCCCGCGAGATGCGGAAGCAGTACCCTGGCTCCGGGCTTGTCATTGCAGACAGCATAGGTCACACCGCCGTCGTTGCCGCGGGAGACAGCGAGTGCTTGGGCAGTGCGGTCGAGGACTATCTGGTGACGGGCCTCGTCCCTAGCTCGGACAAGGTTTGCCCTCCCAAATGCGGGCCTTGGCAGGAGTCATGTCGGGGCTTGCCCAAAGTAGCTAAACGCCATGATTCCCAAAGCGAACATGGGCATCCCAAGTACCCGTTGGGCTTAGCCTGGATATAGCCGAGATGTAGCCGAGATGTAGCCTAGACGTAGCCTAGACATAGCCAAACATCAAGACAGCAATTGAGCATGTCCCCACAACCTTGGGCGACTTAAACAATCTGGCCGTGGCCGGTAGCATCATCATTATTCATCGCCCTTGTTCATGTCACTTAACTCCCCCCCCCCCCAACTCGCATGCCGTCTTTAGGTTGTGTGTGCATCGGTCAATACTGATCTGAATTCTTTGACACTAAGCACTATCGTATTATACCACGACCATATCCGCATATCTGTTTACACTTGAACTGATCTCGCAGCCTCCATTCATTATACTGCCTTCCAAAAAATGATCACCACATTTTCCCGTCTCAAACAAAGCAAATTACTGTATCCCGCAGCAAAACCCGGTAAGTAATCATCAAAAACAAAAAGCCCCATTTGTCGTATAATAAATCAGAAGGCCGAATCCCGGACAAAGTTGTCGTCTAGTCTCTCAAGACCTGTAGGAGTCCATGACCACACTCCTCTACGGACAGCTGACTCTACAACTTCTCGTTTGGCGTACTGAGGAGGGGCATTCTCGCGACACTGTGCAGCCGCACAGCTGTTGTCATTCCAGCCGAATGAAATGTCATCAGCCCACCAAGTTCGAAGGTCGGCTCCGACGCGAAGCCGGATCAAAACGGACGTGATGTTCTGGTATCCCTCAAAAGCAACCGGTGTCAGCGGGCAAGGAGTGTTGGGAAAGCTTGGGCATGCTGGAACATGTTTGGTCTCCGACCATGCAATTGACATCTCATTATTGGCCGCCGGGCTGTAAGTGTATGCCGAGATCTCGAATTCGCACCACTGTTCAGAAGGCCAGGCAGCGCAACCTAAGTTTGCTCCATAGAGATTGAATCGAAAGCACGAGTTGGAGGAGTTTGGTCCGACGCCAATCTCAGCCGTATCACTGGACTGCTGAGACGTCAGGGAAGGCGGTACAAACTCAACGACCTGCCCACCAGAAGAAGGCGTGAACCCTTGAAGGGCTTTTGATGAGATAGGAGAAACAAGAAAACCCTGAGAGAACCAGAGATCCCCCGAAGGATTGAAAAGAGGACCAGGCTTGAGGTTATCAAACTAAATAGCTTTAGTACGAGACGGATAATTGGATTTTCGGAGCATGCTCACATTCAGTGTTTTATTGCCAATTTTGGACCCTGTTGAGCAGGCGTAAGGAGCCAAAGAAGGAACACTGACCACCGGCAGGTCGGAGATGGACTGCGAAGGAGGCGTCATCGTAGTTGAGCTGCTGGGAATGGGCGGTAGGCTCTTGTCGACGGTACTGGTTTGTAAAGTAGACACGGCCGCTGTCGTGCTTGAATTGCTCCAGCCGGAAATTAATGGGACGGCGCTGCAAAGTAGTTAGCAAGGGTAAAGTAAGTTGGACGTTTATTGTAGAGACTTGCCTTGCTTGTCTTCGAATGACACGTCTTGCGGGTGAGGGCACGGCGGGTACCGTTACTGTTGTCAGAGTAGTCATGGGAAACTTCAAAGTGTAGGTGGTAGTCGGCTCCGGAATGACGTTTACCCAAGTGCCACTGTGCACCATAGCAGCTGCAGGCTGTTGAGGGTTCGGAGGAGACTGGGATGAAAAAGCATATTCGTTGGCAGCAGGCACGATGATGGCTGTGGATGCTGGTAAACCTTTTCCATTGGAGTCGCCATTGCTACCATAAGAAGATGCAGGTGAAGCCACCACTACAGAGAAAGGAGAAACACCACCAACCTCTGTGACTATGGTCAAGGCCGTGGGCATTGGTTCGACATCGGTGCCAGCAGGCAGGAGACCAGATGCAGAAGACAAAACGGCAGGAGGCGGTATGACAGAAGCAGTGGATTCTGCAGGGCCATACGCCTGTAAGCTGGATGAGAATGGCGACTCAGACTCCGGGGCTTCAGCAGCACTAAACGGATTCATGAAACCAGATGTCGTTTCTGGAAGGGGTGCATTGATAACAATGGTCTGTATGATGGAAGAAAGCAGACTCCCAGAAACGACCACAGGGATTGGAATTGCAGTTGTGATGGGAACAACAGCCGACGGAACAGACGTGATTCCTTGGGGAAGATCAGACGGGATCTGAGAAACTACCGAGGGAAGCCCTAACGTAGCAGCAGGTACCGTGGCGCTTGGCTGTAGAGTTATCGGTTGCGTCAACACGACCGTCTCAACAACAGGAGTCACTATACCGTTTGGTCCAACAATATCAACCGTGATGCTAGTAATGAAGGGTTGGCTGAGTGAAGGAATGACATGAGTGCCTTGAGGAAGTGCATCTGTCAGAACCTGAGATATGACTGAAGGGAGACCAATAGTGGAACC
This sequence comes from Balansia obtecta B249, assembly GCA_000709145.1. Lineage (NCBI taxonomy): Eukaryota > Fungi > Ascomycota > Sordariomycetes > Hypocreales > Clavicipitaceae > Balansia > Balansia obtecta. The sequence goes on from JFZS01000019.1 coordinate 96,425, forward strand.
CGTCGGCAAGATATTGCTGTTCGCCTCCGTAATGGTAGATTCAACAACTGTAGTATGGCCATCCGGGCCAACCACTGTATAGCTTATGCAAGTGGTTACTGTCTGAGGTGAGCTCTCTCCCGGAAATTCAGCAGCACCAGCTGTGATTTGGGAGGGTATGCCTGTGATAACTGCGGACGGGGTTTCACTGGCTCCTGGAGAGGCAGTAGGTCCAGAGACAAGATAAGTCGTCTCAACGACTGTCAGCTTGCCGTCAGATCCTAGGAGAGTGTAAGAGGAGCAGGTTGTAACGGCATCGGGAAACTCCAGCCCTGAAGCACCAGCTTGAGACGCCGGCAGTGGACTGCTTTGAACAGTGAAGCCGTTTGGAAGGTTCTGGGGCAAATCTGTAACCAGGACCGCTGATGCTGGAACAACCAATGCTGATTCAATGACAGTGGGTTGACCATCAGATCCAAGAATAGTAAAAGTTGTTCGACTGGTCACACAGTTGCCTCCTTCTGAAGGAAGCGATGATCCTGTAGGCAGGGCTCCTGAAGCAGCTGTGATGGGAGCAGTGTATACAACCCAGGTGGAATAGACGATTGTAGAGGTCCCATCATTCCCAACAATGGTAACTGCAGTGGACATAGGCATACCTGGTCCGGTATAGGCAGGTAAAGCACCAGAAGCAGTGATAGTGGTGACAGGTGTCTGCTCAGGGACGTCTTCGGAGACGCCTTGAGCGCCAACACTGCCATCAGTAAGTGTAGAAACGACTGTAGGAGCTGGTGCACCGCTATTTGGCTGGTTCGTGCTGATGGTTGACTCAACAACAGTCTCTTTGCCGTCTGCACCAGTGACCGTCCAGCAGGTGACAATAGGTGAGTTGGACGACATGGCTTCTGTTCTCTGAGGTGCAAGGGTCACAATGTGAGCAGACACAACAGTGACAGGACTTGGACCGCCTGGACCAGTCACCCATTGGATAACCGTATCAGTCACGGTGGTAACAACATCCTCATCATTCTGTGCATTTGCAGTGATTTGTGGAGCATTGTCTGTGCTACCAGCATTGACAGAAGAGTATGGAGTGACATTATTTCTGGTGCCTTGATCTGAGCTGGAAGCGCTCAGTGATGTGCTGTCTTGGCAGTCAGAGCCAGAAGGAGATGCAGCTCCAGAGCCAGAAGTAGTTGTGACAGGCGCAGAGTCAGATTCATAGACAGGAGATTCCGTGCTGCTCTCAGAGTCGGAAGTGCCAATCCACAGGTCAGATAGAGTCAACGTTGTGAAGAAGTGAACTGTGGGTTGATTATCCGGGGCAGAACTGAGAGGAGAAACATGAATGGTCTTTGTTGGATACAGAGTGTGGTAAATGGTATTGTCTTGTTCAGCCGTTCCCATAGGTGATGCATTCTCATCCGATGCTGGACTGGTAGGATAAACGGTGACAAAGACAGTAGTTGTGTCCTGCATGGAACAGATTTGTCCAGTGGGTGCACTCGAGATGCCATCACCATTTGATTCCACCGTAAACGTGCCTTGCGGAGAGTTGTCTTGGCCAGCAGAATTCCCAGTGCCAACTTCATTGCTGCCAAAAGAATCAGCATAGGAAGAGAGTTTTAACATCAAGCACAGATACTTACTCGTAACTTGCTTGACCAGTGACACAATGCAAAAGTCTGCTGACCACGATGGCCCCGAAAGGAAGAGAAGCACGCATGCCGGAGACGTGCCCAAGGGTTTAACTATTCGGATGCGACAGAAAAGCTCTGAAACAGATAAAATCAAAATAACCAGATTTGGCGGGATACGAGACGAGAAAAGAGGTTCCGATATAACGAAAGTCAAAACGACTGATTGACGAAGAACAGTTCGAGTAGGTGGCCAGAGAGCGTCAAGAGTTCGAGAAGTGGAATGAGCTGAGGAAATGGAATCAGACAGAAAGTAAAGGCAGCATTGATGTAAAGCATGGGATCTTTGGGAAGGAGCTATCGTCCTAAGGAGTGCTGATTTCTGTCTGGCCGATGACAAGTTACAGAAGGAGCGTTCAAGCCGGCAGTCGCCAGCTGCCCACTGCAGACTATCAGGCGGCAGACGGCCAATTCGATATTTTGGACCATGATAGCACGATAAAGGGGGGAACCGGGCAAGCCTGCTCGATAGTAAACCATAAAGTCCGGCTCGAGCTGTAGGCTGCTATCTACGTCTCAAATTCTGGTTCTTCTGAGTCGTCAAGATACCATGGCCGATTCCATAAGTTGTTCCTGTAGCTTAAAGCTAATAGTACGATCTTGATCAACATACTTGGAGCTCCTTCCTTCACCTTACAGGACCAAAAATTCCGACGCGGCTGTTGACAGCCGTCTGAAACCAAGGCACTTGCCATGGCTGCAGCCAACGCCACTTCAATCAAGGCACGATCGAATGAGCCCATCGTGAAACACAAGAGACTAGGACGCAAGTCTCCACTCGAAGCAGATAACTATGGGCCGCCAGGCCGTCGACAGCTGGCAAGACTGGCAACTGATGACGGAAGGATTATGCGTCCATTGCTTGAGTAGAAGCCAAGATACTCTGACCTTATGTATGACATGGACGTAAGGCCAACCAGGTGGACGGTTGCCTTTGTGGGATGGTAGGGGAAGACATAGAAGTATATTGTCGGGTCAAAAGAGCTAAGTTTCGTCGTCATAATCTTCATTTTTGTCCTAAACTGGCAAGCCCATCTGCAATCGCGATCGTGGCAGCAACGACAACTAAAAGGAAGATCACTTAGGCTATGGATTTTGATACAATAACGAAGAGTTTATGGTTTATTCGAAGATGTTGTTGTATTCATCGCCCTGTCCGAGGGCATTCCCAGCGCGCCAGAGGAGTGCTTCCAGTTGCAGCTTGAAAGACCCTCAGAGCCGTTTTCGGGAACCAGTCAGACTCTTGTTCGGGGGCTCAGCATTCCTAAGATCCCAAGCACGCGTCGCGAAATCATTCACGAAACATCTTTTTTTTTTAAGAAAAGTTTGATAGCTTGTTATCAGGTCTATGCTGGCGGGGTGAACGATAACGGCAATAGGACTTCACATAGCTGAACGAGCTAGCTACACTGATTCATCAGAATATGCCGGTGGTTGTGTCGGCACGTCCTCATTCGAAATCAACGAGTCAACGGTGCGGCACTTGCGCTCTTCTTCCATCTTCACTGCCCACATAGCGGAGCCAGCCGTCGTCGTCAGCAGAAAGAAGAATGATAGGATAGGTATCAGTTCGAGGACCATGGCTACAGTCCCGAACCAGACATAGTCCCATGTCAGATCCCTGATTTCTCGTTTATTGTCCTTCTTGGACAGGCCTCTCAGCTGAAACCATCTGTAGTGCGCCAGCTTTCCCAGTCTTGTGCCCGTAATCATGATGAAGGCCAGCGTTCCGACATATGGAACCAGGTTGAGTGGCAAGAACACAATCATCTCCACAATTTGTATGATACTCCATGGGGTGTATATTGCAGGGCTCGTTGGCTTTCCCAGCATCTTGACAGCCGTCGGCGCATCGGCAAAGATGATTCTGTGCGGCACAATGAGGTCCTTCTGGCCGAGCTTGATAAAGGTAGCCTGACGAGGTTGGTTCATTCAGTATACGGTGATCTAACATCATCAGTCTTACTTGGTAATGCACGTACATCAAATACATCAACACGGCATTCGTCGACGAAAAAGCCCTCGAAAAGACCTTGGATGATGACGAGCCCTTCGCCCAAGGTCAGGACGACCGCATTGACCCAGGCCCCCCAGCCGTGGAAGATGGCGAGGAAAGCGTATTGTGGAAGAAACGCGAAGGTGAAGAGAGTAAGGTAAACGAGGAAGGATATCAGCGACAGCGGTAATAGTCGCCCAGTGAACATAGGCCAGAACTCCTTGTTGCGCAAAAAATACCAGATGCCGCGAATGGGATATGCCCCTGCGATGCCAGCGCGCTTCAAGTAGGTAGCCGGTCGAGATTGGATGAAGGTCCGTGTATGTGCATTGCAATGCTGGCTACCGTGCAGGCCGGCAGATTGCGAGGGCATCGTGAGAGCTGATATGGCGCGGCGAGGTCGTTTGGAGCGGTTTCGAAATCTGCATGGCAATGACCAATCGAGGTACTATGACGTCACACTGTCAGGCGTGAGGACCCGCGCCTGGATTTAGTTTTCGTCACTCCCTACCTACCCTGTATGGGAACAAAAAAAAACTTCCCTGCAGCCGCTGATTTTTCGTCAACCGCACGTAGTGGAGGTTACCTGGTATGCATTCATTATCATTCCTTTGGTTTTCTTGGTTGCATTTTCTGCCAACGTCTCGAATTTATTTCTTTGTTGAGGTTTTACTATTCTAGCGCACTGAGCATCAGTGTTAATATTGAGCTTGCACAGCATCATCCAAAGATATACCCATTGTGCCAAAACAGAAAGCAAAATCGAAAATTAGACCACATGCTGCGTACGTGCAATTTTATAATACGTATTGCGTATAGATGTTTTTGAAAGTCGACCGCGTTTTGTATAACTAGCCTTTTCTGCAGCATTGCGCCCTGGAATAGCCGGACCTCCCATGTTTCATCAACAAGGTTAACAACGCGTTGAAAGGGGGTAAACATTGTGCTGACTTACCGGCGCTAACTTTCGGCGTCGACAGGCGTATCCATGACTAACAGGTCAATCGTCAAGCATAAGTATGAAAATCGGGGGATTCCTCTATCGTCTCCTCTTGCTTTACGTCTTAAACAACGCAGTAGCACCAATAAAGAAAAATCATGTTTCCAAGAGCGCCGTCTAATACCGTAGGGCTAGTACCACTGTGATTTCTAATCATTGCACAGCATGGCTATCACGTGGAATCGGATATGTTAGATGCGCCTGGCCAACCTCGATGCCCGCCATCACAATATCCCTCATCGGCCAGTCAATTTCCGCACCAGCAAGCACAGTTGGCTGTCTTGATTCCGGAGAGAGCCTTTCAAGAACGTTATCGATGGCACTGCAAATAATTAACAGTGTTTATCTGATACAGGATGTTTTCTGCATTTCCTTCAAGGTCCCCAGTCGTGTCTCAAAAGGATCTGTTAAGTCGTTAATTCCGATATGCGTCGTTTTCTATATGGGGTATGTGGGGCCGATATACGGCCCCGGGACCGGACTCCGGACTCTGGAGGCGGCTCCGTGGACTAAAGTAATACTTTAGCATGCCACTCTATCTTCGCGATTGTACACCAGAGTCTAAGCGGCATTCCTACTGTCCATAAGCACCGATTTTTTTTGTCGTTTAATTTCGTCTTCTTCTGCTAGAAAACGCCAAGTAAGATCCTGGATATCGTGTCGTTCTAAGTGCTTGCCCGTTTCCAGAGATGAAGAAGTAACACGGATGTCTTGGAAGTAGTCGTCACTACTGACCTGATGACCTTCCTGTCAATTTTGAAACGCTTGCTAACATCACTGAGTATCGTAAAGCTCTAGTAACCAGTTCTTTAAGCAAACAGTATGCCTTCAGCACGTAGATCGCCTCTTCAAACGCCTCGAGGACGAAACTTTTCTTAAAAATAAATAAATAAATAAATAACCACCTTCCTCCCCCACTTATCCTGCATTATGCGATCGTAAAGCGGATGCCGTCCTGGTATCTAGTTTGCTCCAATGGCGCGCAGAAAAGCCCTGCTCTCGGTGCCTTCGTTAACCTTGGCCAGCGGCATCAGATGGTATTCAGAGCCCGTACCTTCGACAAGTCGAATGTACGCCTGTGCCACGGACAACCATCTGGTCTTTTCTTGTCGGCTAGCACCGGCACCTTCCCACACCCAAATGGCTTGCCCGCCATCATCCAGCAAGAAGACATCGTTCCCATCAAGATCGGCCTTCGAAATCCGGCCGCCGTCCTTGACCAGTTCAAAAGTAAGCCGCCCGCTAGCATCACTGAGGCGAAACAGCCGGCTCGGCGCCTTGCCGGTCGCGCAGTTCCTGGCACTGGACCAAGAAATCGGTCGCTGCTGCTTGAATCCCTCATGGGGCGTCCCGTCGTTTCCGCCTAGGAGGGCGGTGATTCTCCGAGACCGCGACTCAGTCTGGGCAATGACCTCGACGTCAATATGCTTGGCAAGCGTCATGTCGTGCACCACCTGAGCCGCCCTGGCCTTCTCCATCGGACTGCACTCCTTGCCCTGCCAGACCCAGACCTTGTCTCCCGTGTCAAGGATGAAGACGTCCCGGTCGTCCAAGCTGCTCACCTTGGGCTCAACCTCGTGCACAACCACGCCGTTGCTCCCCGGCAAAGACGGGCTCTTGAACACCCGCAGGAGAGTCTTGGTCTCACGGACCGTCTTCTCCCCTTCCACATGGCGGAATCCAGACCGCACACCGCCCGACCGGATGGAAATCCGAGGAAACAAAGCTAGAAACTCGTCGGACGGGGCGCTCTGCATCTCCCGGTGCTGGGTCGCCGCCCCGTGCAAGAATTCGTCCAGCTCAACCGTCTTGTACGCCGCTGTGCCCGCCTCATCCTGCGTGGTATGGTTGCCCAGCCAGAAGAAGATGTCGTGGCTGAGTTTTGCCGATTCTGTGCCCGACGCTTTGTGTGAGTGCAGAATGATATAGCTGTCGCCATCGAAGAACTCGCCGTATTGGCTCACCGGCCAGGGCACGACCTGGAAGTCTTGGATGCGCCAGATGCGAAGGCCGGCTTTGGTGCCGACGGCGCCATCATTCCAGGCTGGTTCGCTCGCGGCAGTGCTGTGCTTGACGTGGTGGTCGATGTCTGAACCTATGAGCTCGACGTTGCTGTTTCTGATGTCATACTCTTTCGGGTGGACTAGTCCTTGGTTGGGAGGCATGGTGATGTGCGGTTTGGGGTCTGGGTCTGAGGTCTGAACGTTTCTGTTTGGAGAACCCGCAGAGAAACTTGAGTAATATGGAAAGGAAAAGTGGAAGGTTTAAACAATAACTGAGAGCCAAGGGCGTAAGCCGTAAGCCGTAAGCCGTAATCCGTAATCCGTAAATCGCAAACCCGCTCTGAGCCAAAAACCCTAAACCGACCGACACTCACTGCCTGACTTGTGGACCATTGGGAACTCTATTTGCAGCATTTGAATCATTCACGAGTTGAATTCTGGGGAGCTCTGTTTCTGTTGCAACACTCTATATATGCTGCTGTTTCTCGCTCTGACAATATGGTTACGCGGGCTAGTTTCATTGGTATCAACATCGTCTATATCCGCGGCTGTCCATTTTATTTTAAATTATTCGTCACGCTCCCAACCATGACTGCCACTTCCCGATCCCAGCTCACATCGGCAGCCTTTTCTTTCTTCTTCCCCGTGACGAACGCTGCGGGCGGTTGAGACCCCTTGAGGACAGCTTGTCTGATAGCGTCAGCAACGTTCGCTTTGTTTGATTTGAGTGTACGAGCGACCACGCCGCCCCTGCTGACAATGTCCTGAACGCGCGCGGCCAAGCTGCCAGCCATTGTACGCCAAAAGTACGAGGCCAACGACCCCGTCTCCAGATGTCCTAGTAGCGGTTGGATCAGATTCAGCTGTTTGCGCGTCGCTGATTCCGGCAGAAGCGGGTGGTGTGGTGGCTTGTTTTCCTGGAGGGTGATTTCGAGCGCGACCACGTTTTGGCACTTGGATATCACCTCGCTTAGTGCCCGCTCGAGTGACGGTAGCTGGCCCAGGGAGCGTGACAGAGACGTGATGCTCGACTGTAGAGATGACCGAATGTATGAATCCAAAGCGGTGAGAAGGAGCCGGGGTGCCCAGCGCTCTGGTTTGATGCCAGCGGTAGGTGATATTAGGAAGAGCGCTGTGACGGCAGACTCGAGCCTGGCTCGAGCCTCCTCGCCCTGGGAAAAGGTCGTAGTCGCAGGTATGGAGAACTCTCGAATGAACCGTTCGGCCGTTTCTCGAACCGATCGCTCCAACGGGGTGATGACGGAATCCTGAAGAGCTCGAATGTTGTGAATGTTGTCCAGGCCATGGCCCTCCTCGCCCGGTGCCTTGGCGTCCATTACCTCGCGGAGTGAAAGAATTGTGTAGGAGCATCGCACAAGCGCCCCGTGGTCGGCTTTGGTGCCCGAGCCGCCCAGTTCAGAATGCTGCAGCTCGAGCTGTCGGCCTAGTTGCAGACAACGACCGACAGACCGGCCGAGTCGAAGGGCTTCCCATAGTCGCAAGGCAACGTGGCGGATCTCATCGGCCTCGGCATGCTTGTCGATGACTTCCTTCTCCAATTGCTTGTAGCTGTCGTTGAGGCCTTTCAGTTGCGTGTCGAGCTCGGAGACGATGCGTTTGCTGGCTTGGTTCTGCTTTTGGGTGAATTGTAGCAGGGGAATGGCAGACCTCGTTGCCAGGGCGTCAATGTGAGAGTCGACCTCTTGCGCGTCAAAGAGGACTCTGGAGAGGGGCGTGGAAAGGTCCAAGGGGACATCATTGGGGTTATTAGTCGACACGACTAAGGTGTTGGCAAATGCGACGGGGGAGAAGTCGGGCGATAAGAAGGCTTCGTAGTCAATGTATGAGGGCTCGTCGGGGTCGGTTCCAGTGAGCTGGGGCTCGACATTGGCCATTTTCCAATGTGCGTTGCGTTAGATGGGGAGATGCGGCTCGCGGGAAGAATGGACGAAGCCTGTACGTGTTCGGTTCGATACAAAGCAAAATCCACGAGCTCTCCGCAAGGATTGTGGAAGTCGGGTGACTCGTGATGCCAAACCGGTGTTTCTTTCGGGCCGGCGCCAGCTGGGAAGCTGGAATTCCGGTAGCCGTTGCTGCTGGTCTTTGTTTGACAGGGCCGGAGTTCCTATTCGATTCGCGCATCTGGCAAGACGTTGAGCATCGGATGAATCACCTGAAGGTTGTTGGATGTCGCTCATTCTCTCGATACGTGTCTGCGTCCGACCAATCATGACATCAGTAAGGACTCCTGGTCCTGGCCCTGGCCCTGGCTGGCCCGCTGTGTCGAACCGTCGAAACCGTCGAACCGTCGAACCGCCTCCACGTCTCTCCACGTCTCTCCACGTCTCTCTCCATGCCTCTCCCCATAGCACGGCTGAAGCACGGCTGAAGCACGGTTGAAGCACGGATCCTGCCGCTGATGCTGCAGAGAATACAACTGGTTCTCCGTGAACTCGTCAATGCTCGTCTCCGAATCAATCAGGCCTAGCGCGTATTGACCATGGTCTGCAATCTACTAATCTGTCAGCACTCCAGATGCGTCATGTTCCGGCATCATCGGCATGTACAATCAATTCTTAGCTTCCTCACCGACCGGACTTTTTTTTTTTTTTTTATTTTTTTTTTTTTTTTTTAATTCGAGACTGGTTGTGCACCCCGCCGCGGGTTGTGACGTTTTCAATTTGAAAAGTGCGATGGGTGCCTCCAAAGTGCGAAGTACTGTACGAGGTACGTACCTAGATACCAGGGTACATAGGTACGGAGTATTTGTCGCGCGCCAACCTGGATTCTGGCGACAGTTAAAGTTTGGAGAATCTGATGAGACAATGAGACAGGATAGGCATATAATATAGACCTCTCGATGACCACTGTTAAGCCGTCTTACGACGGAAAGAAAAGGGCCAGTCACCGTCGCCAGAATCTGGGTTGATTTGCAATAGGAGGTAGTTCATGCACTGTGCCCGTCATACTGTGCCCACCGCGCGCGGCTGGTCCGGCAGGCAGGCAGCTGGCGTTTCCAATCTTGTCGCATTTCTCATTACTCCGTAGTGTCCGAACCATAATCGCCGGGCGCATCTATTCCCGCATCGTCACATTGCCCGCGGCTCGTATTTGTTTTCCTTTTTTCTTCTTTTGTTCCTTTTCCTTCTCCTGTGCTGCACCAACTTCAAACTTGTGCTGGCTTCATCAAGCGGTCAATCGCATAGCAATCGCATAGCATTCTGGAGAATCATTCATTGTCTGCTATGTTCGTGTTATAAATCCCTTCATCGACGACACGATAGCCAGCGACACCGTTCGATGCCGGCCACGTACACCACGTACATAATCGCCCCCTCATGTTGATGTTGTGCGGGCGACACGTTCCAACAAATACATAAAAACGGCTTGCGATCGGCGCCTCACTATCCCGCGCCAAAGCTCGTCTTATCGGAAGAATGGTCGACTTCGACGTCTTCGACGCGCAGCATCTTTTTCTTCGAGGTAACTCGTCTTATCCGCCCGGCGCCAATGCAACCGACACCGTCATCGCTGGTGTGCACCTCAATGCTACAGCTCTAGACATCGCCAATTACACCTTCTACCCGGGCAATAACACGCTATCCAATGTTTCAGACTGTTATCTGGTGTTCCCCCCCTACCAGCCGGCGTTCGTGTTTCCAAATGCTAGCTTTGTCAACGCAACAAGCTGCTACAGCTCCATCCATGGCATTGGTTCCCGCGGTTTTGCTGGAATTGGTATAGCAGTCGCCTTTACCCTGGCCATCATTCTCTCACTCGTGTGTCTGGCAAAACATGGTGCTCTGCATCTACCAGTCACAAGTCGCTTCTATCCTATCGGACGTCGATGGCAATGGTACTGGGCGTGTTTTGTGTCCGCTTGTGCGCTCATCAGTCTCTTCACTAGCATCGACATTGAGCGGTATTACCTGCAAGAGTTGCCCATTATCCTCAGCGTCTTCTTCTGGTTCCTCATGTGCCAGGGGACCTTGGCAGTGGCATGGGAAGCAGCCCGCCACTGGGGAAGCTGGCTGGAAAGACAGTACATCGATCCCAATCCATTTGTCTATCGCGATGATGACAGACGAGCAAAAATTGAGTTTTGGCTTCCGCTGTGGTTCTATTTCTGGGCCTGGATGGTGAGTTCTGCCACAAATCGCGGCTTTTGGTATAACCCCGTCGCTTGTGTAGACTAACTAGGTACAGAATTTCTTCCTGGTTGTGCCCCGAGATTGGAATTTTGTCAAATCTCAAAACTATGACGAGCAGATTCGGGATATTGCGATTCCCAATGCCACTGGTGCTCGATTCAAAGTCGGTGCTTTTTGTCTCGTCATCTCCTGGTGCACCATACTTTTTTCCCTAGGTCACTCGATTTACCATTACAAACCGCGTCACCGTGGCATATTGAACCAAACTGTCGGCTTTTTGCAAGCGTTGCCTCTTCGCTTCGTTCTTCTTGTTACCTTGACTGCCGCCTTGATTGCGTACCAGATCTTGATTTCCTTCGTCTGGGACTTATCTCTCATGGTAGCCGTGGGAGCAAAAGTTCCGGTAGTCATAGCATGGGGTTACGGTCCTTCCGTACTTATTCTCTATGTGCAAATTGCATATGGGTTCGCTGCTCCGAATGAAGATGAGGAACTTTTGAGGCAGAGGAGAAAGCGAGGCAACATCAATGATCGCGAACTAGGCATTGTTCGTAAACCAGCTTGGTGGCGACGCGTGCGAGGAGACCACCTACGGACAATGCGAGATAAGATTGACCAAAACGTCAACGAAGTCGGTGGCAAGAGAGGTGTTGGTCGGCGGGTCGAGGATGATGCGGAATTGCATATGAGAATCGAGGCTGAGAGAGCAGCCATCAACGATGATGGCCTCGAACTGACCAACTTGCCTTCCAAAGCTAACAGCCCCCGTCAGGACAGGCTGGCTGGCGTTAGAAACCTGGGCACTTCCACTACTATAGTCGCTGATCCCCATGCCGAGCGCTACACCGGCAGTAACGGGCCTCGACATGCAGAAAGGATCATGCAAGACGCTGCTGGCATACTTTTCCCCAACGATGCCGCTGCTCAGCGAGCTAGGCGGGCAGCCTCCCTGATGGAAGATGGCCCTCCGCCGCCGTATGTAAATGAGGACAGGCAGCATCGTTCTGAAAGTGGCACATCGGGTTCAGGACATCGCTCGAACAGTGCATCAACGATGCAGAGCACCAATGCTCAGCCGCAACAAGTGAGGAGCATGTTGGATGTGTAACGGCTTCTTGCAATTAAGAGATGGATAGTGTTGATTTTGGATCTTTAGTAGGGCTGCGGAATATTGGTTTGCGTGGTGTCTGGCGTTGCGGAAACCTTGGTGCTTGCTTACATTGCATTATGTTATTAATGAGGGCATGACCGTTCAAGTTGATGTGTTACTCTATATTTGTTTCTTTTTTTATGTTTCCGGGATTCACATCGTCCCGAGTCCACACACATTGTCAGTACAGCACTTTCTCGTGGCTACGGAATATATAAGCAGGAATTGGGTAAGCCAGAGTAGAATGAAATCTCAAATGACACAAAAGCACAACTACATCTTCAGTCAACTTTCAAGAACTCTAGCTACAATTCTAATTCGAAGAAGTGAGCAAGTCCTCAGTTCCAGGTCGTGAGTGGAACATCTCGGTCTAATCAATCCCACGAATTTTTGCTCAATTGTGAGGTCAGCTCTTCCGTTGGAAGATTTAAAAAAAAAAAAAAAAAAAGAACGACAATCCTGCTGTGATACCCACATCAGAATGCAAGAACACAATGGTGCTCTGCACACAAAGCATCCTCCACCAGTCATCGCGCGAATAGATGAGGTTGATGTAATCCTGCAAATAGGCGGAGGCACCATGGTGGCGCGGAGTCGCAACGGCATGATGGCAAGCAAGGGTGTGTAAGACAAGTCTAATGCGCGCTATTGGCAGAGAAAGGGCAAGATGAAAGCTATGAGGAGAAAAGTTTCAATATGCAAAATGGCAAATGCGGTGTATGTTCTGGGTATAGTAAGAGCACGAAACCGGGCATGGTGCTGAGGTGTCGTGCTGACGTCGGGCCATGGACCATTCAATTCGGAAGGCAAGGCAACAACCATCGTTGCTCCTGCCTGCCCAGGGTGACGATTTCGTTCCATCACGGCCGTCCATTTCAGACCCTCGCTCAGGTTTATCGTGAACTTTCACGATGCACCTCTTTGAGCTGCTCAAGCAGTGCAAATTTCCCACGCATGTTTTCTTCTTTGCCCTTCTTTTTACTTTTTTGCTTTCCAACGCACATATTATCATGATCTGACATGGTGGTTGGACCATAATGCATGGGAACTGGGGTGAGGGACGTGAGAATCATGGCCATTGTGGAACATCACCCGAGACATTTGCCAGTCTGCAGTCTGCAGTCTGCGGTAGGACACGACGGACGCTCCATCACATCTGGTCTGACACTTCTCTCTCAGCAAGCCCTCGGGATAGGGCGGTTCCAATCATGAGAAAACAAATCTTTGGACCGACCTCGCCGGTTGGCGCGAACGCCAAGACGGACAAACATGGCCATCAGTGTGCTATGCTCTATGCGCGGTCGGCGAGATACTCAATCTAGAATTTCCCGACGAAAGCCACTCAAATCAGGACAGGCACGTCGTGCATTAGCCCTGGATCGGCCATCCCCGCATGGGCAGCGATGTTGCCGACTGGCCCCTATGTAACTTGTTGCTGCCTGCACTCTACATGTCGCAATCGGCCATATGATAGTTTCATGTTAGCTTTCGCCGGATTGGCTGCGAGCATTGAAGCACATACGCAAGCGTCGTGACGTGGCTGGTCAGGGCAGCGATGACATTGTCGCAACCTTAATCCCACCGGCGGAATTATCTTAGGACTCGTTCTCAAGATAGATTTGACTTTACTGCCCCCCCCCCCATTTGACTCGATACCTCACCGGAAATCTTCGGAGATGTCAGACTGCGCGGCGCGTCTGGCACCGCCGAGAGGCGGAACAGTACTTCCTCACTTCCCGGAACTAAACTCGCCGCGTCATACTCGTGGCTGGGCAAAGAGACTCTGGAGTGGCGAGGCTGTTTATCTGGAACTGTCCTTGTCATGGAGAAGTAAGCAAGTACTAATTGGAGGGCCGGCTTGTAAGCATCACGCCAGTAACAAGCTAGGGGTGTTAGTGGGATGTCTAGTGATGGAGATGGGGACATCAATAAAAGAACAATGCACATTTACCAAAGGCACGGGGCAAATACGGGCCTGTGGTCAAAGCGGCCTGCTGCTGGCGTCTATTACTTCGACCTGTTGAACTAGACGGTGGGTGGCCCTTACCTCGGAAAGTCCAGGCCAGTACTCCGTACTCTTGTTCATTCGCAGGCCACTCGGGTATCATGGAAAGGGGGTGACCTATTTACGCAACGGGTCAGGCAAAACCCTTTGGGAAATATCGTCATCCGCATGCCTGCCCCCAAGGCCGAGTGTAACCCGTCACCAGCCCCCTCACATGAGTGGCTGAATGCTTGGTTCAGGGAGGAAATTTCGACGCAGACGATTCACGACGGCAAGGAGGATCGCCGGCTTCTGGTAACCATTAATGGCAAGTGAACGAATGCCAAGCGGCGCCGCCGATTCGCGCCCGTAGCACCATCAGGGCACCATCAGGGGACCGTCATATCATGCAAGGGAAAAAAGAAAAACAGGCACGGTTGTTTGGAGCGTTGATCTGCTTTACCTCGGTATCTTTGCGACGCCGTCACGCGCAGTTTAACACATTTACACGGGCTCGTTTGCCGGATGCAGCTGGACTTGCACCCGTTTTCGTCGGAAAGATTCAGCTTCCGATAGTCCCGCGGCCGGCGTCGAACGGGGCCACCACATTCGGAGCGTGATGGCACCTCAAATTGATGAGAGAGCAGTCACCGTCTGACGAGGATCACCCGGTTCTGAAACGTCAACCTCCGTAGGAACGTCCTGAGCGAGCCACGCCCGTCTTGATAGGCAGACATCCGTCAGTTGCCGTCTTCAGGCTGACATGACATCTGCAGGATTTCTTTCTCATGTGTCAGAAGGGAGACCTTGGTTTCGTGAAATGAAAGACATTTTTCTTGTACAGCGGGGCGCAAGCTTGTGCCGGGGCAACGTGGAAGCGTCGCATCTTGCGCAGTCGCAAACTTTCTTGCTTTGCGCATGCAGCTTTTGACCATGCAGTAAATACAGTTCGCCAGAAAGATGATGGTGGCGGGAAGCTGGCGTGGAACAGCGTGATGTATCACCACTATTACATTACAGGGCGATTTCAGCCGCTTGGGAAGGGGGCCGGCCAAGTATCGCACCGTCACGCGCCAACCCTAGATTCTGGTGAGATTGACCGGGCCTATCAATTGTAGTAAGATGTACCAAAGTCGTCGACGGACAGAGCCCTTGCGGTGAATCAAAATACAGCCAAAGCGATGAAAATGAATTATTCTACGGGCCATGATAACTGATTGTTTCGTGGCAGATCAGACACGCTTCTTTTTGTCTTGTAACTGCAAAGAGCATCAAGTTGGAGACTTACGGCAAACGTCTGTTACCATTCCTCCGCATCGGCAGGGCATTTTGCACGCTTCGGCGTGAGGAGGAATCAATTAATCAATCGATCCTCCTGCCCCCCATTCACTCTAATAGTGCCAAGCTGCTGCTCTTGCTTTTACCCATTGTTAGTCTGATTTCTCGTCCAGGATATGACGTGGTTGGCTCACAGTACGCCCTGTTGTTTATTCATTCATCGCGGGCCTAGTTACAGACGGCGCCGTGGCCAGACCGGATATGGACTCTTGAAAAGGCAAGACAAAGACTTGGACGGAACTAGCAAGCGCCACGTACATCGCCGCCGCCGCCGCCGCCGCCATCATCTCACGCCTTGGATCTTACGTCTTGCATTTTGTCGCATATTTACAAGCAATCCGGATGGAAGTACCGCAAGCAGAAGGCCAACAGGACGGCCACGCCCTAGTCATCGTGTTGCCACGTTGTTGGCCGCAAGCCGACAAGAGTGAAGTGCTGCCGTCGACGCTTTGGAATCTGCCCGCCGACCGCCCTTTTGGTATGAATCATGTATCATGCTGCTTCTGTTTGGTTGGTCTTTGCCATCGACTTGTGGGTGCACGAGAATCATGTGGATGGGATGCCTGGTGGTTGGGGGCGATACGTCCGTACGGAATACGCATATACATGTACGGAGCACTCCGTATCCGTACGCACGGGGGGTGGTGCTGACATTGTTAGAACGGGCAACGAGCGACCCAATGACTAGCTGGCGATGCGGTCACTGATGTAGTACGCGGTACTGCAAAGTCATCTGGGGCAATGCCTCGGGTTGCCTTGTACCGGCAACATTGTGTTTCGGTCTAACATGCGTTACTGCGACGACTCCAGGAAGACGTTTTACGGGAGACGCGTCTGCGCACGGGTACGCCGCCCATGCCTGCTTCATTTCCATGATGCTTCTTCCTGTCTGCTTTGGCCATGTCGAGCTCGAGCTCGAGCTGGCAAGTTTTGCAATGGAGGGCACGGACATGGCATCCTTCCGCAACCAGGACAACAACACATCGACTCGGTTTTGATTTGATGCAGAGAGATGAATTTCCTGTCGAGGGCTTCATGACCATCTACACTGACTGTACTTGGCTACTCAAGCGAGCGAGAAGGATTGTCGCATCAACTTCAACTCTGTGCCGCCGTTTTCATCATTTCTCCACACACGCCAACGTGTTAGATCGGCGAGGTCCCTAGATCCCGTCTCTTCGGGGCACATGCCTAGGCTGACCTGGACTTTTTGCCAGGCCCTGTTCCGCCGGTTGTCGTTCGTACCTGCAGGCACCGGACAGTAGCCCGCCGCTGCGGCGCATCCATGCTCGAGGTCACCGCAGGTTCCGCCTATTATCTTATCGCGCCGGCTGCCCCCCCTCCCCTCCTTTCCCCGTGGATCTGGTCGAAGTTAACAGCCGAGAATTCGAGGAATAAATGCGAGGCAGCTCGGGTCGCAGTGATGGCTGCATATAGATTGGGTGAGGAAGGGGGAGGGGGGGAGACTCTGAGCGCGCAATGCAATCCAGCAAAGCAACAGCCCGGCAAGTTTTTGAAGGAAGCTGGTCCTGGACAATAGGCCAGTCAGTAAATTGGGGCTGGGGGAGGCGAGTTCCAGAGAGTCGGGTGCTCCGTACGTACATGGCGTCGACAGAACCGATTCTACGGACGTACTCGGTACCAGAATCTGGGAAACACCAAAGCTGACTGGCATCGACGCTTATCGATGATGGCAAAATGCAGGGTGGTGAGTAGGAGGTAGGAGTACGTGCGGAGTACGGAGTACATATCGCCGTCTTCGGCATGAGAAACATCGATCCTTCTGAGCTCCTAGGCGGGATGTCGAAAGGATGCAGGTTTCTTGGCACCCTGCACGCACCCTCTTCCTGTCTCCCCTTGTGTCTGGGATTGATTAACGATGCCTTGTGTCGCCTCGTGTGCTCGTGCAGGTACTGTACCTGCTCACTGCCACGCAGCAGCAGCAGCAGCGGGTAGCCGGCCACCGACGAGTTTTTACGACGCAGAGCAGTCAGAGCCGTCAGCCAGCCAGCCTCCCTGCGTCTGCCCGCCCGTCCGACCGCCCCGTCCGTCGCAAGCAGCTCAAGTTGAACTGCTTGGTTTGGCCGGTTGTTGTTGTTGTTGCTGTTGCTTTTTGCTTGCTCTGCGCTGCGCTGCGCTGGACAGCCTTGCCCTGCCTTGTCCTGCCTTTCTTATCGTGATAGTGCCATGTACTGCAGTAGAGTGGTCGAACAAGGCGTGCCCGTGCTTGGTGCGTTGCTTTATGTTTAGTATAATTCCAACCTGTGCTTTGATACGATGCTCCCTCCCGTTCGTGCGCTGCGCTGCCTGGGGTGCTGTCTGGGATCCTCCATGTGGACTTGGGATTTGGGTACCTCGTACCTGCCTAGATAGGTACGGAGCATCTCGCTTGCAGCACACTTGGCGCAGGTACAGCATTTAGGTGTGCCAGGTACCTGCTGCTCCTGCTGCTCCTGCTGCTCCTGCTGCTCCTGCTACTCTTTAACTATTTATCTGGTTGGTATCCATCCCGCCCTTCCCGCTCTCGTCTAGCATCAGCCTCAAAATCACTTTTCTTCCAACTCAGCCTCCGACTGCCTAGTGCCTAGTCTGACTATTCCATTTTACTAATCTAAGCTAAGCTCAGTGCTGAACTCAACTGCCCACTCCGTCTTGGTCTCTGGGGGGAAAGCAGCAGCAAAATACATCCAGAAGGGAAGCTGCTCAGGTACGCACCTTCCTCAGGTACCGTCTACATTACGTACCCCTCTTTCTTTCTCGCCCTTCGTCTCGTACAGAGTCCTCCCCCCTCCCCACACCCTGGCCGCATCGTCATCACGCACACACACAGCCTGTCCGCCCTCTCCCAACCATCCCTTCCCCTGCTTCAACTTGGAGCCTCCCCCTGCTTTACCGGGACCGGGTCTTTCAGCCTCACTTCATTGTGAAGTCAGCAAAGCCATTGATTTGCTTGATTGCCCACCGCCGCCGCCGTGTCGTGTCGCTTTGGTCGCTTGCTTCACAATACTTACTCTCCACCCCCCCCCCCCTCCCCCCACCCCTGCCAACCACCTTGCCACTTCTCTGTACTCTGTACTCTGTACTCTCACCTCTGCTCTCTTTTCTCTCGTGGCTAAAAAGCGACCTAATAGGCCCCTCGCTTCCTTGACACTTCTCTCGTGCTTCCGCCTCAACAGGAAGCCGTCCGCTGAGCAAACACAACCGTTGCAGCGCCGCTCCGCTGGTCCCCAACAGCTTCTTCCTTTTACATCACAGCCTGCCATCATGGCGGCTGCTTTCCGACCAGTCAACTCGCTCATCGACGAGCCTATCAACGAGGAACCCATGACGACATCCACACCTTCCTCTTCCGCTACTCCCCGATCAACCGCGGCCGCCCAACGACCCCAGCTTCGAGAGCCATCATTACCGCACGACGACTCCAAGACTCCCACACGAGCCACTTTTGGCAACTCCAAGGATAACGTCTCCAAGCTGCAAGACTCACAACGCTCTGCCAAGTCCTCCAGGCGGGACTCCATCGACGTAGACATGGACGACTCTGACGGCGAAGCTGGTGTAACCAACGAAGACGGCGCTGTTTCGGACGACGACAGCGTGGGAGCCGACAGCTCCAAATCCAACAAGAAGAAGAAGTCGCAGCGATTTTACTGCACTGATTACCCGCCGTGCAATCTGAGTTTCACGAGAAGTGAACACTTGGCTCGTCATATCAGGTTAGTGCTGTCGGAAAAAAAAAACACATAGTAATAACTTATTGAACCGTGGCGAACGACTCGCTTTCCTTGGGAGCGATGATCTGGTAGCTAACATGGGGTTTCTCCCGCCGCCTTGCACAGAAAACATACGGGCGAACGACCATTTCAGTGTCACTGCTCTCGTCGGTTTTCACGCCTAGATAACCTCAGACAGCATGCCCAGACCGTTCATGTAAACGAAGATATTCCCATCGATTCCTTGGCAGCTACAGGTTCTCGGTTCCAGAGACAACTGCGCACAGCAGATCGAGTCCGACAAGCAGGAAACAGAGCAAGGGCGTCTACCGGAGGAAGCGCAGGGGGGCCTGTCCGTGGACACTCCAAGAGTTTATCGACTTCTAGCATTGCCAGTATCAGCTCCTTGGGCTCCGGCTATTGCCCTACAAGTGACGCGAGGCGCCGCCCACCACCGCTCGTCATGGCTATCGATCCTCGATCCCGATTTTCCATCGACTCTCATCGCAGTGCCGGCACTGATAGCGCTTATTCGTATCGACCGCCGTCTCCTAGCGATTTCAGTACGCCTACGTCATCTACATACTCTACGGCCCAGAGCAGCCCGCGGTGGGCATCGGGCATGGGATCACCTACATCGGCACACTCACGCTCACAAAGCATGTATAGCATCGGCGGCCGGACTCCTAGTCGACGGCTTAGTGTTCCGTCGAGCGCCAGCCCCTTCCGGTCAATGCCTGGGCATCACGTCTTTGGTCCCGGCCACGTCAACAGCTCCCACCCAGCCGTTTTCAGTCCTACGAATTCGAACACGATCGCGTCGCCACGAGACTCCGTCTCCAGCAATTCCGATGAAGCGTGGCGACGTCGTACTTGGCATCCAGAAAGCAACAGAAATTTCTCCAACCAACCTCTGAACCAACCAAACCAGCTTGCCATCGCCAGTCAAGCTGTTCGGCCTAACCCCCCGCCACCTATCGCGAACCCGGCCAACTCGCAGTCTTTCTTCCGTCTGCCAGGTATCGAATCTTTTGATCCCCTCCCGCCCCGGCGCCACCAGACCCCCCCACCGCAGCAGCAAGGTCCTTCTCCCATGGCGATTGATGCCGAATCGCCGTATAGGCGGTCATACCAGCCCGGCGCGGGCGAAATGAGTCAACCCGAAGAACGGAGAAACCTGAACATGTATGACGCCAGTCTACAGCGGGGTCTGAACAGGCTGGACATCAGCCACAAGACGCCCCCGCGTGATAATGCAGGCAGCTGGGCAACGGAGGCGAATCGAGCTGTTATGACTCAGGCCGAGCAAGTCCAAGCCTCCAGCCAGCCATGCGTTCGGTTTGAGGATCAGATGCCACCTTCTAGGCAGCACGGGCTCAGCACGACTGCTAGTCGATCTTTGCACCAGCATACCATGTCGGCTCCATCCATCTCAACGCCACGGGAGAACAAAAGACATGGCTGGTATCACGGACCGCCGGCCTCTCAGGCGGGGCAGCTTCCTCCGCAGGATCCAAGGATGGCGCATGTGGACCGCATGGTCCATCCAAACCTCAATGGTTTCAGCGGATTTCCGGCAAGAGAACAACAGACACCAGTACAGCAGCAGGACAAGCAGGGCAATGCTGATTCTTTGGGACGTCTAGAGGTTCTCGTTGCGGTAACCACCAGCGAGGGAACAACTGCCACAGCTTATTAAAGCTTTTGGCGGCTGGTACAAACATGTCCTCCTCTTTCATTTTCTCCTTGTTTTTTTTTTCTTTTTTAAAAAAAAAATTCTGCCTAAATGTTCTCCGCCACCCAAATTAGTGGCACATGACCACATTTCTTGTCTTCTGATTTTGGACCTGATGATTGATGCCTGACGGAATGGGAACCCACCATCTACTTCTACCTTGATGACTTTTGGGATATGGTTTGTTCAAGCTATGAAGAAACGTTTTTTTTTTTTTTCATTTGTTGTTCTCGTTGGTTTTTTTTTCCCTTTGTTTTTCTATTCCTTTGGTTTTGTTTAAACAGTTCACGAAGCGATGAAATTCCCTCATGTCATTCTCAGATGGCGGCTATGGCGGACCGTGATACACGATTTGCATTCAGATTCGGCACGCACTTGATAGACAAAGATGGAGACTACTCACGTTATGGGACGGGAGGGCGGCGGTGATAATCTTGGCATCCTTGCACATGTCGGCTGCCAACGGCATCATGGATTATCCGGGTGGCATTTCAGCGTTGAAATTCGATACCCTGAATGTTTGATACCAGAATACGGAGGGGTTTTGCGTCGTCTATTTGTCTTGTTTTTATTCTATTTTATCTAGGTGAACAGGGAAGATTGGGCTGGCTTTGTCAAATTACGTGGCGTTATCTGAAGGTTAGGATTCGTGGACGGAGGGGCGCAGGATTATGAAATTGACTGAATTGTGTGACCATGAGCCGTGGGCAGTGACGAATTCGAACAGCTTGGCCAGAACCCATGTCCAGCAAAAGGCAGCATGGCCGTCAGGCATCGCAGATGCGGTAATGTAATCTGGTCTACGAAGGATTGCGTCTCAGCTTGCCACCAGCCTTGTTGACACAAAACTGATACGGTGCTGAACAGGCTTTGCGACCACAGGCTATCATGATATGTTTTGCTTGGAGACGGTCTGGGTTCGAGGTTCGTGGCGGCTTACTTGGGATTGCCGCACCGCATCGAGACGTGCGTTTCCTTTTTGCAAGGGACGAATACCGTTTGCCGCCATGGCAATATATTTTCCCTACGGCAGGCTATATATAGTACATGTCGTGGTACAAGAGCGCGACTACACCAGGTTCGAGGCATACTCTCCGCTGGCGGCAAAGCGCAGCTGGTACTCCCTCAGGTCAGCCCAGTGCCTTAGCTCTTCTTCCTCGTCAGCGGCCGTCATTTGGTTCGGGTCCGGCGCTTGGGTCTTCTCCAGCTTGATCAGAATGTCGATCAGCTGTGCGAGCGCCTGCTCCGACTTGATTGCCACGGGACCCTTCCTGTCCTGCGAATTGTGCAGCAGCGTAGAGGCCACCTGGCGGATCTTGCTGATGAGCGACAGCCCGTTTGGTTCCATGTTGCGCTGCGAGATGGATCCGATTACTTCCAAGAGGTTCTGGACGATGAGCTCACGCTCTGTTGCCATGTAGGCGTAGATCTCCTCGTCATCGGCGTTTAGAAGAGCCTTTACCTCCTCCGCCTGATTATCCGGGCCATTGGCCTGCTCGTCTGCCAGGTGGACGTCACGGAGATTGAAATACAGCTCCACAAAGTAGGATCGCGTGGCAAGCTGTGACATGAATATGTTGGCCTTTTGTATCTCGTATTGCAGGCGGCGGCGCTGCGCCGGCTGCGTCTTGATCACGTTGCGCACGTCGTGGGATGGCTGGGCGTTGGGCCACACGGGAGGCACATATTGCAGTCCCAGTTCGTCCAGAGTTGCCAGCGAATTTGCTTCCTCTCCGTGCGGCGTCAGATAGAGCTCCGGCGGCAAGTGTTCCATGACGCTCTTGGCAGCCATCAGGCCATCCCGTAAGAGGATACGTTGGTCCACCCATGGGAGCGTACTCATACCGTAAGCCAGCTCGAGGCTCACTACGCCGTTCATCGTGGTGTATACGTCAATGCCGAACCGAAAGCCGGTCAACAACGTCACGCTCCCCTCAGGCTGGTGAATAATTTCATTCGCAAGAATACAAATGTCATCCACATTCTCGGGCCATGTAGGATACGGAAGACTCGGTGTTGATGGCGCGATAACAAGATCCGTCCCGGCAAGACCCAGTTGCGTCATAGACCTAGGTGATCAAGTTAGTTTAGGTGACTGGCCCCTCGTTTCGTTTACAATCCTCCGAACGCTTGGATGGGTGAAAAAGCAAGCACCCACAACCAAGCAAGTAAGTCTTGACTTACCGAATCTCCAGTAACAGGCACCAGAACAGACGCTTTCCGATCTGGTCCTTGACATGGTTGAATGGCAGCGGCTCCTCAGAGTACGGATCTGTGCCAAAGGTAGGCAATTGTCCGGGATGTTTTGGCCTCTTGAAGCCCAGCTCCCGTATCAAAGTCAACGTCTCCGCCAAAAAGTGCCAAGCAGCGTTCCACTGCAGCGTGTATGCACCGGCCAGACCGAGAAAGTAGCTCGTGCACGCGTCGTCCAACGTCTTGGGTTGCTTCAAGACCCATTTACTGCCCCGGGTCAGCAGAGCAATGTCTCTGCATTTCTCCACCAGCACAACGGCCTTGGGGAAAAGTTGCGTGCCGTGCTGCGCTTTCAGGTGTTCCCTCGCACTTCTGGGAAAGGAAGCCACCAATGCGGCAATCATACTAGCTAGGAGGCCCAGAAAGTCGGGTTTGCTTCGGTCTTCTCGGTTCGCAAACGACTGTCGGAACGTGGGCTCGTGGGGAAACGGCGCCAGTGGATGTATGTATGTGAAGAAATCATCCACGAGAAGCTCCAGGACTGGTAAAGGTGCGATTGATTCTGCATCGAGAACGCCATCGGACGATATGTTCATCAGCGTCTTGGCCGCAGTCAGAGGAGAAGGGGATGAAGAGATGGCAGCAGTCCCTTCCAAGCGTGCCAGTTTCGCAGCCTTGGCGGCTTCGGCGTGCTTGTTCGGTGGCCCCCGTCGTTTCGTCTCGCGCTCCCATGTACAATCTGCCCCTAGTTCTCGACACGGTCTGCAAGGGATGCTTGAGTCGTCGCATTTCACTTTGCGCCGGCTGCACAAGTCACATGCTCTTCGTAACCGCGTCAGCTTGGGATTGATTGTCGGGTCTCGCACGACGCCAGCTGCTCCCGCCACGAGGTGCTGGGACATGTCCGCTCCAGGTGGCGACCCAGCGGTTCCAGGCACGGCTCCTGCGATGCGAACATGCTGCTGCTGCTGCTGCTGTTGTTGTTGCTGTTGTTGTTGCTGTTGTTGTTGCTGTTGTTGTTGCTGCTGCTGCTGCTGCTGCTGCTGCTGTTGGGACACGGCCTCGGCGGCTGCGGCGGCATGCTGGAGAGCTTGGGAATTCTGAATGATCTGGGCGGCATCACTGGCCGCCTGTAGAATCTCTAACCCATTGCTAGCATAGGCATGGGCGGCCGCGTGCTGCGATGGTGAAGGAGGTGGAGATGCTGACATTGTGAAAGCATGGAGCATGCACGAGGAAGCCAAGGTCGCGATGGCTGATTGTCGGCCGATTCCCGGATCTTTGGTTTCGCGTTGTTGAAGCGAGGTGAAGCCGACAGCCTGAGAGTAGCGGGCGGGACAAAAAAGAATCTGCACTAACGGGGTCACGTGGTCTCATATTTATTGAGGTTGGTGTCGACTGAGTCCCAGCTTCGATGAAAAGCTTGGGATTGCTTCCTATCTCAACACGTGCTTTCCCTCCCGTAGCCATCGAATTGGCTTATGCTTGCAGGGCCCATCTGCGCCGTCGACTCCAGAAAGAAAGGCATTGGCCTGTCGTGACTCGAGACTTGCATTCCGCTCAGAGTTGGCGAAACTGTCCAACGTCCAGCATCCAAGTCGGGCCACTTGTCCACAGGGAACGGGGAGATCCAGTGCCATCTACGGAGTACTTCTGGTACATATCTAATGTGACCTTTCCCTTTCTCTTGAAGCAGCCAGGATATCCGATTCAGCCTGGCGCGCTGCAGATCCTCACAGCGGCAGCCACAGCCACGGCACGCAGGCGAACTGGTGTACTGATCTTGTGATCTTGTATACTGGCCATGTGGTGTCTCGGCTAGGGACAATGGACAATGCCGACCTTGACGCCGATCTGCATTAGATGACTGCATTCCCGTGTTGTATTTGTACTTGCCCTAACCCTCGTATGCTCGTACGGGTCCTACCCGCGTCCTCCAACGAAATCATACCATCATACGGGACGTTGCGAAACAACCGACGTTGCAAGCCGTCGACCCCGGAAATTCTAGCTTCGATATGTTTGAGGTGCGCACAGGGTGTCGAACATGCAAGTCAGTCAATTTTCTTTTACCCTATCCCACATATACGGTGACCACGACTTTTCAGTTGACTTGTTGTGATTAACCGTTCGTTTTCTGCAAACACAAAACATCCGTGACTAGTACACTACTGTGACGCTGACGGGTTGTAATTATGTGTTGAGCAGAAGTAAGTCTGAGTTATCGATGAGAACAGAATATCTGTAGGGGGAGTTTCTTTTTCCGAGCTAGCGGCTTACCACTCACTCCATAGCGAGGAGAGTCAAGTCTGACGAGGCTCATCCTTCCTGCAAGAGATGCTAGTTCTCGACCAAGCGGCATCTGACTCTCTAGTTTCGTAGCTGAACAGGGAATTCCACATGGTTCAGGTACATCCACCGTTCGTCGATGTGATGGCTACGAGCCGTTGCCCGCGAATGGTTCGCCAAGATTCATCACAGCAATCCCCCAAGCCGCGCATCGAGAAGAGTCACGGTCCTTGCAATTATTCCACGAAAAGACGCTGTCGTAAATGACTATCTTTTTTCAAGACGAGTTTTGGGACCCGGCAAGCCCTGCAAGTGGCCCACTCGGACAAATGCACTCGGCATTCTTTGGTGGC
Source organism: Balansia obtecta B249 (assembly GCA_000709145.1). NCBI lineage: Eukaryota > Fungi > Ascomycota > Sordariomycetes > Hypocreales > Clavicipitaceae > Balansia > Balansia obtecta. The sequence continues at coordinate 122,006 of JFZS01000019.1, forward strand.
ACTTGGTTCCTATCACGAGTTGTTCACTATTCCGACAGCTCGCATCCAGGACGGCTTTGCATTGCGTCATTACAACCTTTCCATAAGAGGCGTCCTCGATTCGAAGAGGACATTAAATAATGTACACGGCTGTCTGATGTCATGCGTCTTGTTCATTCTGTAATTGAGGTGCGGAAAGTGAAATCTGAGGGCTACACATTGGGCGTGTGAAGCTGATCCGGGCTGGGTAGGCCATTCATGGCAGCAAGGAGAGTAGCTCAGGCGCCCTGCTGCCCATCTCAAGCAGCTGCATTCCTGCCGAGTCCAGAGTCTGATCGGTTGTGATTGCTGCTGGGGCTGACCGAGACCAGTATATGGTTGGATATTAGCAGGATTGTTGTTGGTGGTGAGAGGACGCCAAGTTCTTGTCGGAGCAGACGTCTTGATCAGCCAAAGATTTCCAAGTGAAGCAGATTTCCCACATAAAGTCGCATACATGCTACTATCCACCGATTTTCTTAAAGTGTGCCCTGCAATATAACAGAATATGTCATGCTGTACCGGATATAGGTATGTCCTCAGGTTAGGTGAGTATTGATTGCATCAGTTGATAAAGTGATGCCTGTACACACACTCTCTAGCTCACTTCAATCATCCTCCCGAAGCTGCGCTGTCTCCATTCGTCCAAAGGTATCCCGGATAGTTTCAAGTCCGCATGTTGAGATGGCACGTGGCACATTATAAAGACTGCTATTTGGCGCTCATTGTGCAGACGCTGAGAAGCAGGCTTCTACGTGAAGCAATTATGGAGTACAGGACGTCCATTAGATACAGGGTTGTTTTCAATTCGGGTCTGTGATAGACTGAGCATGGTGGTGTATAAAGCAATAGTTTGCACAACACAGTCTCATCGAAGAATACCAGTGAACACCCTGAGCGCCGGTTCAGGCCACTCCTATAACGGCAAAGACTAGACAAGGACCACGACGATTTGACGATATGACTGCCGTGCCCAACTCTCGCAAAAAGTTTGGTGCACCGGTGCCTGGTATCAAGCCAAGCTTGCCGTTTGTTTGATTGCATTCGCGCGCTTTTCGCGCCTGGATGTAGTACGATGTTTTTTTCGCCTACGAAATCCTGGCTCAGATGCGGCACAGGTATTCGTAGATGCGGTGGATACAGATGGTAAAGTCCCCATTCTTGTTTTCTCTTTCTTCTGCGGTTTTCTAGAAGAAATTATTCAACGCCGGATAAACTGAGTCGAGACAACAGTGGGCTCTCCAGGAGAAGTTGCGTCTATCCAAGCTGCGACTGTTCAGCATGTCGAGGAAGGCCCCTTATTGTATACAAGGAAAGGAAAGAAAGCACTGTTATCATTCGCAAATTTTCAGGCGTCTAAATTGGGCTTGTGATGGGTATTAGTTCTGCACCACGGCTTTATTCACTGGAACCAAAACGATTTCCTTCGGCAATGATAAGCGCGTGTACATCTCGTTCGTAGTCGTCGAAGATTGGTAAATGGGAGCTTGTCCTGACCGACATGCGGGCGTTGGCCGACTTTCTTTATCCCTGTGGTTTCTTAGATGGCAGGCTGCTGCAAAGCAAGAGAGTGGGAGAATATGATTCTGCGGCCTTCGACGAGATACAGGTACAGCATGTACGTGCATTGACCGAGACCCATCTCGTTTTGGAAGGTGCGAGCACCACCCCCTTCCAAGCTGGCAATAACTGAAAATTCTTCACAATGAATGTCATGGCGCGGATGAGGGCAGCATGATGACATGCGTCTCTTGGTTGGCAGATAGATGGCATGGCACGTTGAATTGGATTGTTGGATGCAGCGTGCACGGTTTTTTTTTTTCCCCTAAACCAGGCCAACGTCGCAATCACTTCTTCACCATTACATGCTGCAACGCACCGACACTGCAAAGTCGTGACCAAGAAATACACACTGGGGATCGGCCGTTACAACATGGCTTTTCCAAAGACCAAACGCACGGGCCGCCAAGCAACGGCGATGCAACCGAGACACACGCAGCGTTGGCATTTCGACTCGACTGTAATGTCATCGTGACGTATTTAACCTCTGGCTCTCTCCGGATCCGGTTCTTCTCTCCGGTTCTTTCTCTGTTACCTGGGCCTGCCTGGTTCCCTGGTTCCTGTGTGCCATTGTTCCACACCCCCATCTCCCGAGTCCCCACACACGAACTTGTTGGCCAGACATCTTCGAGTGGGGACCCCTTGACCCCTTTCGTTTCGTCTTGACCCTCTCCCAGCGTCATACCCCTCACCAGCTTGTAAAAATTGGCTAATAAATCGTTTTTTTTATTCTTATTTTTTTTTGGTGCAAACCAGCAGATTCTTAATACTAGGACAATCCTGCTGCGGGCCTTTGCATATTGGGAGAATTCCTTCCTGAACGGCTTCCGACCTTCATGCCGCCTAGAATATAGAGAGTATCCTTCCTGACGCAATTGCTTTCACCGTCATGGCACATCGCGAGTCTCTGTCCGAATTTCGGACCGCCAATCCAGATCTAGGTCTCAGCGGCAACATCATCTCAGTTGCGTTCAACATCCCCTATTCTTTTACCTACCGCAAAGGCCAAGACTGGGTAAGTTGGCTCTTGCTTTGCCGGTTAACATCAAAGCGTGTCTAATCTATCCATCATTCCCATTCCCATTCTCATGCTTCTTCTTCTTCTACCTTCTGCCATGTCCACCACACCACGCCTCGCAGCGCTGACATATTCTCCTTTGCTCGCAGGACCTAAGACCTCGCCGCGGTCAATCGGCCCTGTTTGATTCGTTCGCCTACCTTTCGTCCGACGACACACCATGGAACCATACCCTCGTGGCCTGGACCGGAGAAATAGAATCTTCGCACGACTCTTCCTCTGCCGCCCCCACGGAATGTCTCGACCAGAGCGACGCATCATCCAATCACAACACAGTCGGCGTCTCGTCTCTCAATGCTCTATCAGCGCCCATTCCTGTCGATTCAAACACACGGCTTCCCACCCCGCCTCTTGTCGATGGCCTTTGGCTGCCAAAGGAAGACCAGAACAAGCTCGAGTATGCACTCACGCACAGCAAAACTATCAATACTGTGCCCGTGTGGCTTTCGGACGAGGCCGACGATTCGGAGGAGGGTATCATGCTTCAGGATCAGTCAAGGTGGCGTCGATATGCCCATCATGACCTGTACGCGCTATTCCACTACAAACAACACGAGCCTACAGACGGCCGAAAGGAACGTATTCAGTGGGCAGACTACTATCGTATGAACCAAAAGTTTGCCAACAAAATCATCGAAATTTACAAGCCTGGCGACATCGTCATCGTCCATGACTTTTACCTCCTGCTTCTCCCTAGCATGTTGCGACAACGGATTCCAAACATGTACATCTCCTTCTTCTTGCATTCACCATTCCCCAGCAGTGAGTTCTTGCGCTGTCTGCCACGTCGCAAGGAGGTATTGGAAGGCGTTCTTGGCGCCAACCTGATCGGCTTTCAGTCCTATAGCTATTCGCGGCACTTTCTGAGCTGCTGCACCCGCATCCTCGGCTTTCCTTCGGACATTCTTGGAATTGATGCTTACGGCACCAGAGTTCAAGTCGGTGTCTTCCCCATCGGTATTGATGCCACCAAAGTAGAGAGGTATGCATGGGCCGACTCAGTCGACGACAAGTACAAGGCGATCAAGAAGCTGTACGCTGGCAAGAAGATCATTGTGGGGCGTGATCGCCTGGATAGTGTTCGCGGTGTGGCACAGAAGTTGCAAGCTTTTGAGAGGTTTCTCGAAATGTACCCAGAGTGGAGGGAAAAAGTGGTCTTGATCCAGGTCACGTCACCTACCAGCCTGGAAGTGGATAGGGACGGCGATGAATCCAAGTTTGCGACGCGCGTGAATGAGCTCGTCATGAAGATCAATGGCGAGTTTGGCAGCTTGGGCTTCTCTCCCGTGCAGCATTACCCACAGTACCTGACCCAGGATGAGTATTTTGCTCTCCTTCGAGCCGGTGACATTGGCTTGATTACTTCAGTCCGAGATGGCATGAACACGACAAGTCTCGAATACATCATATGTCAGAAGAATGGGAGCGGCCCACTGATTCTCTCCGAATTTAGTGGAACAGCTGGGAGCTTGAGCGATGCCATACACATTAATCCTTGGGATCTCAACGGGGTAGCGGAAAAGATCAATTACGCGCTCACCATGCCAGACGGTGAACGCAAACGGATGCAGCAGAATCTATATCATCACGTCACGACACACAATATGCAAACCTGGGTCAAGAAATTCATCCGCAAGGTCTGCAACGTGCTGGGAGAGTCCAGCACGACCCATGCGACGCCCCTTCTCGACCGCGCTCTCTTGCTGTCCAGCTATAGATCGGCCGAAAAACGACTGCTCATGTTTGATTACGATGGTACTTTGACCCCTATTGTGCGCGAGCCGAGTGCTGCCATTCCATCAGAGCGCATAATTCAGTCTCTGAAAAGACTGGCAGAAGACCCCCGGAACTCTGTTTGGATTATATCCGGCCGAGACCAGGACTTCCTCAAGCAGCATCTGGGTCATATTTCGGGACTAGGATTTTCGGCTGAACATGGCAGTTTCATGAGAAACCCGGGCTCTGAGGAGTGGATCAATCTAGCAGAGAAGTTTGACATGGGTTGGCAGGCTGAGGTGATGGAAGTTTTCCAGAAGTACACAGACAAAGTCTCAGGTATGGTCTAGGTCTAGACCCTTTCACAGCACAAGCTCGGCCATTTACCGGTCCCCCCCCCCCTTCTCCCCTCTCGGCCTTTTGTCCCCTCTTCTCATTCTTTGAAATGGAGGCTCGTATGGCTAACCAAGGTCTGTACGCAGGTTCTTTCATCGAGCGGAAGCGATGTGCTCTCACCTGGCACTACAGACTGGCCGACCCAGAACAGGGAATTCACATGGCACGCGAATGTCACAAGGAGCTTGAGGCCAGTATAGCCAGCAAATGGGATATCGAGGTTATGCCGGGCAAGGCCAACGTCGAAGTCCGGCCAACGTTCATCAACAAAGGTGAAATAGCGAAGCGACTCATCGCTACATACCATAATCCTGGCGGCGAACCATCAGATCTGGATCCTAACCCCGGTCGCGTGGAGTTCGCACTATGTATGGGTGACGACTTCACGGATGAAGACATGTTCCGGAGCCTGAATGGTGCCACGGGCGAGGTGCTCCATGCTGACCAAGTCTTTACGGTTACAGTTGGCGCCAGCACCAAAGTGACGTTGGCCAAATGGCATCTGCTCGAACCCGAAGACGTAATAGAGTGCGTGGCCCTACTCGCAGGCATTGGAGATGCGCCGGGGCTGAAAAAGATGGGCGAGGTCAATCTTGCAGCTCTGAGTTCTGTGGAGGGTCATATTCCCGCGTCAGAAAGACCCGGAATGTAAATTGGACCCGACCCGATGGCTGCCGAACTTGCAAGTTGGGAAAATATGATAAGCTTGTGACGACACTTTGCTTTGGGTACGACGAGTGACACCAAGCCTCAGGATGAGGGCGGAATAGAGCGTACATGAGTCGACGTGAAATATATAGATACTGGCGGTTACTAGATCCGAAGGAGAAAAGAAGGTTGGCGCATCTAGGAGCGTGATGAGAGATATAGCATAGACTTCAATAGCACAGAGAACTGACTGGAGTTGGATACATGAAGACAGTAGAGAGTAGGCCAGGCAATTTCGTTCTACTGCATAGCGGAAGGACACGCATGTCCACGACGTCATAGCATGGTCAAAATTTCCGTGGTTAGTTCGTAGCACGTGACACTTTTGGGGTCCCAAGTATTTTTACTCTTTATCACAACGAGCCCGAACATTCCGGCCTGCATCGACATGGCGTGGCCAGCAGACGCCACACCGTTGATTTGTCCTTTCTTTTTCCTTTTCGACGTCTGGGATGCCATAGCTCCCAAGACTACATACTGCCGATCGGGTCTTTTCTTCGCCCAATGAGTGGAAAAGAAAGACACGTCAATCTTACAAACGCCATTTCGCGATGCAGCAAATATGATCGAATAATCAATCATCAGCATGACTCAGTCTATCGGATATACAATGCACACTCCGCCAAGTCCGGACAAGTCAATACTTCCCCACCAGATTCTCTCTGCTTAACGCCGGACGTCAGACGGCTCTCGGTGCTTTAACGGCGCTTTCGACAAATAACGTCATTATGGAGTCGAGCCCGAAGCCTCTTGCGGCAACGACTCAACCGTTGGCCTTGGTATGAAACTGACCACACGACCCGGCGGAACCAAGACATTGTTTATGGACTGATGCTACGCCAGATCTACCTGCAAGATGGGCAATGCAACGCGGACATGTATATGTCGCAGCAAGCACGTCATAACAATTTCCATCTCAAGCAAGTCTCACATCGTAAAGAGCACCAGTTTGCCCCCTTTCCCCCAATTCCACCGAATATTTCTCCATATTGTCTTCCCGTGATCACTATAATAAATATCACGGGGGGAAAGGAGATATGTTTCGTAATGTGAGACGGGCCGAATTCAAGGCCTCTTTTCTGCAGAGATGTCCCCGGGTTTTCCGCACCGTCCGTGATGCAAAGAGATTAGGTGCGGTGGAAACAACGCTGTCTTTCCTTGAGTCCAATCGACAACGGCCCTGCTAGAAGCATCTCGATGGGTGGAACCTAGAGGCATCCCAGATGAACAAGGTCCGGCGCCGGAGCTGACATACTTCATTATGCTTGACGTGGGAATCATCGAGAGGCGGAAGCTCAAGCTCGGCCTATGACAAGTGGAACGTCTCACCTTTGGTATATATAAGTGATTGATGGGCTGCACTTTTCCGTTGACCCTGGCATCTGAGACCCTGAGACCCCGAGACCCTGATTACCTTGATACTGTCTTTCCGTACACAATCCTCGGGGCGGAACGAGCATCCCACTGTTGATCCAAGTCATCGACAAACCCATTATCCGGGCAACCCATCACATGCGCATCACAGCCCAGTGCTACGAACCAGAACAGAGAAAGAAACAAAGACACTGCCAAGTTCTTCACCATGAAGGGCTTCATGACAGTCCGCTTCGACCACGTCAATCCGGCGTCTGAAAAGGCCAACAAGGATGAAATTCGTCGCTCCCTCGCAAGCCTAGACTACTCGCCCTTGCCGCGATTGACGAATCGGTCTCTCATGATGGCCTTGCTCGTCAGCATGGGAGGCTTGATCTTCGGATACGACACGGGCCAGATCTCGGGATTCCTCGAGATGGAAGACTTCAAGAACCGCTTCGGCATGACGGATGAGAAGGGAGACAAGTACTTCTCTGCCGTGCGTTCAGGACTCATCGTCTCGCTGCTGTCCATCGGTACCCTCATCGGCGCTCTCGCTGCGGCTCCGGTCGCTGACAAGATCGGCCGCAAGCCCTCCGTTTCCATATGGAGTCTCGTCACCTCTGTCGGCTTCGTCGTGCAGATTGCTGCCGCGACCGCATGGTACCAGGTCATGATTGGGCGGTTCATCGCCGGATTGGGCGTCGGAGCCCTCAGCTTGCTTGTCCCCATGTACCAGGCCGAAACGGCACCGCCGTGGATTCGAGGAGCCATGGTGTGCGCGTACCAGCTCTTCATCACGATGGGCATCTTCCTCGCCGCCTGCTTCAACTACGGCACCAACGAGCACCACGGTAACAGCTCCGCCAGCTGGAGAATCGTCATTGGGCTGGGCTGGATCTGGACCATCGTCCTTGGAGTCGGCATCCTTGCCTTCCCCGAGACGCCGCGATACGACTTTCGCAATGGCAACGCCGAGAGGGCCAAGGAGACGCTCTGCAAGGTGTACGGCGCCACAGTGAACCACTGGGCCGTGCACACCCAGATTGAGGAGATCGAGTCCAAGCTCCGCGCCGAGGACAAGGTGAAGCATGGCCCCGTGGCCGAGTTTGTCACCATGTTCAAGGCCCCGAGGATGGCGTACCGGATCGCGCTCGGCATGGCGCTTCAGATGTTCCAGCAGCTCACGGGCGCCAACTACTTCTTCTACTACGGCACGACCATCTTCAAGTCGGTGCAGATTGAGTCCTTCATCACGCAAATCATTCTCAACACCATCAACTTCCTCGTCACCTTTATCGGCCTGTACATTGTCGAGCACTACGGTCGTCGAAAGTGTCTCATGGCAGGGTCCGCTTGGATGTTCGCTTGCTTCCTCATCTTCGCCACCGTCGGCCACTACCGCTTCGACCGGGACCATCCGGAGAACACCCCGACCGAGGGAATCGTCCTCATCGTGTGCGCCAGCCTGTTCATTCTCGCCTTCGCCACAACCTGGGGCCCCATGATCTGGACCATCCAGGCCGAGCTGTTCCCCTCCCGCTATCGTGCCAAGGGCATGGCCCTCTCGACTGCGAGCAACTGGATCTGGAACTTTTGCATCGGCTTCTTCTCCACCTTCATCTTCAAGGCCATCGATTTCCAGTACGGCTATGTGTTCGCAGGCTGCAACATTGTCGGCGGCCTGATCGTCTACTTGTTTGTCATCGAGGGCCAGGGCAGGACGATTGAGGAGATTGACACCATGTACCTGGAGCATGTCACGCCCTGGAAGAGTGCCAACTGGGTTCCTCCGCCTGCCGAGCACATGGCTCGTATCAGGAAGCTGGCTGGCGTGGACTTGGCTCTTGCGAATGACGAGAGTGACGGGGACAAGTCACGGGATGAGGGGACTCATCATGAGGAGCGCGTGTAGCCGGGCGTGCTTTTTACGTTGTTTTCAAAGTATATGATTGTTCTGTCAAGTCTCGGCGTGTGTTCCTGGAGCTTAACATAGATTTGCATGTATATATGGTCAATGTTAAGAGCTTCTTTTCCCTAACAGGCAGGCAAGCACTGCATGATGAGGTAAAACCATGTTGAATACCGTGTGCTTGCATGTACATGAGATGGAATAACTAGGCAAGCTAGCGTTCAGGAGACTCATGAGCGCGTGTAGCCGGGTGTGCTTATGCTTATGCACGTTATGAGAGTACATTATTGTTCTGTTCAGTCTCGGCGCATGTTCCTTGAGCTCACATAGATTTGCATGTACACGAGAATAACTTGGCTGCTAGCGTAACCAGGATGGCATAACATTTTGTCGCTACGACTCGACGCCTTCTTTATCCGAAACTACTGCCCTCAGACACCTCCACTGACGAGACTTTCATAGAGCATTTGCTATATTGCTTATCTTGTTCGTGGCATCGCCAAGTGCGCCTGTCCGGCTTCGGTCCGCTGACTACCCTCACTTCGCGCCAGACATGTTCACCAGTTCATAAGCGGTTCAATACGACGTAAGTTTAGAGATAATGGACGTTGAACGAGTATAGTATAGAGATAGAAAAAAAAAACACACTTCCTATGCATCCTTCAAGGCAAAACATCGCTCGCTGCTCTCCGCATTGTTCCCCCACCACTTGGGCATGTTCACAACCTTGCTGGCACCAAAGCACAGGAAGATGAGCAGCATGTTGAAGTTGAAGCCGGCGTCGAAGGCGGCGGCCAGGATGTAGTTCCAGCGCGCCCACAGCTCGTACCGGTACCGGTAGCACCAGAACATGACGACGAAGCCGCCTATGAAGCTGGAGAGGTAGCCCGTGCTGATGTTCCCGTAGAAGCTGGACATGCTGGAGAAGAAGATGGTGGTGTTGCAGAGGTGCAGCTTCGCGCGGGGGAACTGCCTGTGCAGGAGGAACAGGACGACGGGGGCGCCGGCGCCGAGGAGGAAGCCGTAGGGCACGGGCTTGAACAGGTCCTGCTGGAAGATGCGTCTGGGGCCGACGAGGACGTACTGCACGCCGAGCGTGAGGCTGGACGCGAGCTGCTGGCCCGTCCACTGGTGCGTCGGGTCCTGCTTCAGGCCTGCAATGTACTCGAACTTGGTGTCCAGCACCCAGCGGATGACGGCGTAGTCGATGGGGATGCCGATGAGGGAGCCAAAGATCTGCGAGAAGAAGACGGCCTTGGGCGGGATGTGCATGTAGTGCCCGATCTTCATGTCCTGCAGGTTGAGCTGGGCCCTGTACCAGGCGTCGCCCGCGACGGCGCCGTACGTCGACGCGCCGCACGGGTTCTTCCAGCCGGAAACCGAGTTGACCATCAGGCCGTAGAGCAGCTCGTTGGTCGACCCGATGGCCAGCTGGAAGTTGGACAGCGCGTAGAGCCAGCCGAGCGGGACGACGATGACGGCCCCGGTAGCGATGCCGACAAAGTATGTCCACGTCGGGATGAAGATGAGCCCCTTGGCACAGATGACCACCATGATGAGCAGGGAGACGAGGAACAGCAGGGCGAACCACCAAAAGGGGATCTCGTCGTATTCGCGCTGCAGGACATTGATCTGGTCGTCGTACTGCTCCGTCACCTTGCGGCGATCTTTCGTGCTGCGGCGCTCCAGGTACTTTTGCACACTGGCCTTGATCTGCCCGTAGCCAAAGAGACCCATCCACACCAGGGCCGATGAGTAGGCGGCGTAGTCGAAGAACATGTTCCAGAGGTACTGAGCGCCCACGTAGAGGTCGCCGTGCTGGTCCAAGGCCGTTCGGTTGAGCTGCATGTCCGGCGTAAGGAGGGACGTCAGAGGGTATCTCGTCCCGTTTTCTGCAGTATTGCCCAAGTTAGTAAACCGCATCGCAACAACGGGGTCATCAATCACATGGAAAAATCGCATTCTACCCTCCCCTCCCCCCCCCCCCCCCATGCGCATTCTTACCCAGGAAGACGCGGTTCGACATCAGGCCGTGATCCCACTTGGCCAGGTTCCCAAACTTGGCAATCGGCAGCAGAACCCAGCAGCTGAAGGCGAAGGCGACGAACATGATGACCTGTGTCCACCACGGCGTCAGGAACAGATTTGCCCCCGTCGCAATGCTGGACCAGTCCAACGACAGGTTGAGGAAGCCCATGCCGCCGAAGCCAGCACCGAGGAAATTGGCGGTCGGGTTATGCGGCGCCACCCAGCACAGGAATGCGAGTGAGCCGAGCATGGGGAAGACGAATTCGGGAAGGAACTGCCAGAGGATAACGGCGACGAGCACACCGAAAAAGACTCGGATTTGCTTTCGGGACAGCCGAGACGGGCTTTCTCGCTGCTTCTTTTGCGTTTCGAAGAGTGCTGTTTGGCAAAGACTGCGTTTTTATTTTTTTTTTTTTTTTTGGCGTCAGTACAGTATGGCTTGGTTTTACCACTTTGTGCGTATTGGGGTTGTGTTAGGGCCGAAGACATACGCTTGAAACCAGGGATACTGAGGGTCGTATATGAGAAACTGTCGCGCAAGGGCGGCATACGAGTACCCGGTCCAGGTGATGGCCAACATGAAGAAGACGGCCACGGCCCCGTTTACCCTGTCTCCGAAATACAGCTCGGACATGGAGATGGGAGTGTATCCCAAGTTGTAGGTGGCGCCCGAGGCAGCAGAGATGGTGACGAGAACGTGCTCTTTCGTGCTGAACGGGCCGGGGTTCAGGCTGAAGCCGTATTTTGTGAATGGGATCCTGACTCTCCAGTCTGGAAGGACCCTTGCCAGCCAGACGCCGACATAATTCGACGCAATCTGGACGAAGAAGACCGAGTACGGCGCATAGGTTGTGCGGAAATGAGCCATTTGCGACAGGAAGGCGCCGGGGGCAACGAATATTATGGTAAGGAGGAAGTATCGGAATGTGAGTGTCGGCTCGGTGGGATCGTCCTTGAAGCTGACAATCCGGCGAACATAGCCGGGTATATCTCTGATGCGAGCATCGTGCTCATCAACGGCCTCTTCCTCGCCGTTGGCGTTGACGATGTGGTACAGCGTCTTGTCCCCGTTGTCCTCGCCATCTTTACTCGGTCCATCGCTGCCTTGGTCATCGTGAATGTGAGCAGCGGCTTTCTCGTCGACTTTCTGACCGGCAGCTTCTTCTTCCCTGCGGTCCAGCTTGGTCACGTCCTCGGTGGCATGTATGGTCATGGGCTGGACTGTTTCGGCGTCAGAGGCGAACTCATCCCGGCGGTCTGGCACCATGGCGAATGGTACAGGAAGGTGACTTGCGCAGCAGCTAGGGATCAGGCATGAGTGTTATGGTGATGGGCGCAGACAGTATTTATCTTTCTGATTGCTTTCCCTTGGAGTTACATTGACTTTCCCAAAGAGGAAGCTTGCCTCCGCACCGGAGGTAAAAACTATGAGCTTGTTTCTCGCATTAGGGTCCATCACGCTAATCACGCCATTTGTCGCCGAAAGGCTAAATAAACTGGCTGCATTTCCGGGGTCCGAAGCGTGGTTTGCAGTGAGAGGTGGATGGTATGGTATCCTTGGCAGCACAGCACAGCATGCCGTGTGACTATCTGAGAGTCTGGGTAAGACAGACAGACGTCTTTCCTGATGGCCTAGCGCAACGCAAAGGCAATGAAGCTTGCGCGACACAAAGCAGACACATTGTGCTTCCAGAATTAAGTGAAGCTAGTGCAAGGCAGGGCGCCACAGTGATCAGCCGAGCCGGTTTGGCTTCACGGGATGCATTAGGCTGGAGGCGCCTCCCGCCCGGCCAGAAGGGTCCCGGTTTGAGACGGGGCTTGACCTGTCTTGGTGATAAGGAGGGATATCCAATCCAACACTGCTCGTCCTCTCATATCCTTGTAGGAGCCCATGAGGGGTTTCTTCTGATTAACCGGCCGGTGATGTGGAGTGGAGGATTGAGGTCCAAGCCCAGGTAGAATATAATGATCCTCTCGGCAAATGTAATACTGCCAATGAAGACCAGTCTTCCTTCCTCATGTCCAGATGGCTTGATGCTTTCGAAATTCGCGCTTGTGGACGGTTCGTAACTGGGATGATTCGACAATTTTGGTGAGAAATGATGCGATTGACGAAAGTGGAGACCAAGAGGGGTTCTCTTCTTATCCATGGATTATGTAAGTGGCTGGGCCATGGTTGAGCAATGGCAATTGGCCAAACCGGTGTCTGAGTGCCTAGGTACCTTCAGCTATTAAGGACGCTTCAGATGGGGGTAGTTGCTATGGTGGTGGTTGCCGAATTGGGGATGGAAAGCCTTGGAAGGAACCCTTGAGAGGGGTACATTAATTTGGGATGGAGCAGGGACGGAGAAAAACTCTTCTTTTACAAGACTCTAGCTCCTGTTGATAACAGAGGGTTTTCTGCAAGTTCTTTCCGAGAAGTTAAAACTCGCGGTTCCAACGTGCGACCGAAAGAAACCCACTTTCCAAAACAGGTCTAGCGTCTGCTTAACATTTAATATTACTGCAACCCTTCTTACTTCTTGCCAACCACTGCATAGCTATTCACGATAAGAGCCTCTCATTATCTCTAATCAGTAGAATAATTCGAGTGTTCCCAGCTGTCAAGTTACGTCTATCGACTTTTTACGTCCGCAGCTCTTATAACGGGTGCCCCAATGGACCCGCGATGAAAGAGGGCGGCCTCGCGATACATAACTAGATGTGCAGTAAAACGCTAAACCTAAACGGAGCATGTACTCTTCCACCACCAATTCCCCGCAAGATGCTTCTTCGAATCTTACTCCGTATCTCCTAAAACGGAAGATGCGCCTAATTTCCTCCGACTAAGTCGCCCTCGATCCTCATTGGCTGACATCCTGCAATGCACCTCGCCGACCGGCCATTCCTGCTATCAAAAACAGAGAACCAAAGTCGTGAATTTGTGTTTCCCAATTAATACAAATGTAGCACGGCACTCGCGGCCGCCAATTGTCTCTCGACGCGTCACGCACGTGTCAAGAGACGCGAGCCATCGTACCATATTACGAACGAAGCTGGGTGAGTGTATCGCGACCCAATAGCGGTTAAGTGCGCGCAGCTGGAGAGTGGGTAAGCTGATAAGGTACAATACAACCATTGGATGGGTTACAAGCACCACTTTTCTCCACCACTCAGATAGCTCTTCATAGCTAGAATTGGTGTATTTACACTGGGTGTAGGCTACTACTGTTAAAGAGGTACATACATAGTAAAATATAGTAGGGATATATGTGGATATACTCATCTAGCTGTTAAAGAGCAACCTGACTGATGGATAAAAGAGGGGCTTCTGGTTTAGTAAAATAATTTAGGGGTTGTATTGTACTCTGGACTGGGACCTTGTCGACACCTCACCCCCTTCGTTCTTTCCTTTACAGGACGCTCGACTCTTTTGCTATCACACGATCTGTCTCCTCTCTTGCGACTCTTGCCTCTCTTTGGTACCACAAACCCATCTGTACGACTGCCCCGGATCGTTGTTACGGCTCGCTTCCTGGCCAGTCGTGACCAAAGTCGCGCCTCTCAGCCATCATGTACGACTGCGAAACATGTACACGCACGTTTGCAACGGATTACGATTGCACGGAGCATATGGACTTCGCTGACCACTGGCTCCCACGATATGAGTGCGACACTTGCGATCGCCAGTTTTTCTCCAAACGTGCAGTACATCAACACATGGATGCCCTGGGGCACTGGTTGCCGTCGTTTCCGTGCGAAACGTGTCACAAGCTGTTCGATACCGAGGAACAAGCTGATGCCCACATGAGCTCGAAAATGCACTTTGAGAAGTACTGCCCTTCCTGTGACCGGCATTTTATGAACAGGAACAACCTCCAAATGGTAAGAGGCTGCCATGTATATCGACAGTCTCTGGGCGATGCTAAACGTCGCATAGCATTTGAACTCGCATATTCACCGTGGGAGAAGCATCTCTTGCCCCTTTTGCAAAATAGGGTTCACGACAGGCAGTGGTCTTAGCCACCATCTCGAAACGGGGTCTTGTAAGGTAGCATGGTGCTTGGACCGTGAAAGCATTTACCGGGCGATACGCAAGCGAGACACTCATAACTTGATTACCAACAATCAGCTTGAGTGGCGTAACGACCAGAATGGCATTTTTGAAGTCTCGGATCGGGCATTCAATGGCACTTCTTGGGAGTGTTATCTGTGCCACTGCAAGTTTGCGACCTCGTCGTGCTTAAAGAAGCATTTGAACTCTCCTCGACACAAACAGAAGGTGTACAAATGTCCCAATAAGAGAGATGGCTGTGCAAAGGAGTTCGTTTCTCTTGCTGGCTTATTTAGTCACTTGGAAAGTGAGACGTGCTCCTTCATGAAGTTTCAGAATGTGCAGAAGCAGGCTAGCCATATCTTTGATGGGCGACGGATAATCTCATTCTAGGGTGTAGACTCACCGGCCCATTCGGTATATATAGTATTCCCTTTACACGGTGTTGAAGAAGAGAAAGAGAGGACGGAAAATTGCTTTAGAGTCTGAAGACATCGAATTGAGGTAAAGTAATAACATCTCGCCAATCCACGTTTCTCCCATTTTCAGGAGATGTGCTTCGTGTGGACCATATCGACTCAATCATAGCTTCGAGAACCACGAGATTCTTGAAACCCAATTTCCTCTGCTCCTTGAACCACATCCTCATTCTGGCCTGCATCTTCCCCATGTCGCACTCCGCACCTAGAACAATTACAGGCCACAGCATCATGTTGCCCAGCTCTCCCTTGCCGGCCCGATCAATGGCTTCCAGTTCGTGTATGCCAAGCTCAACAAGCGGTTGGACAGATTCCAAGTCGTCTCTCCGTATGCTGCGTTGGAAAAAAACGAGGCGCGCGTAGTAGAACACTTGTGCAGTATGATGGAGGACCAAGCCTTGTGCCTGATTGGGCAGTAGCATTTCCCCAGGTGGCAACGTCGGGAAGTCTAGGTACTGTTGCAACTGAAACGCGTCGAGTTCTTTTTCCATGTCGGGTGTCAAGTCGTTTGCTGCAATCCCGAGCGTGCTCATCCTGTCGTATGCGCGCAAGAATGATCTCGATACGCCGTAGTATGGGAAGGTGAATTCGAGGCTTTCGGCAGAGTTTTCATCTGCGAGAAACGACTTGAGATCGTTGGGCACGGGTATTTCGCAGAGAATTGCCATCGAAACCATGTGCTTCTGAAATGCTGCCACAATGGCTTCACCCAGGCCGCGGCTCTGCAGCTTGGCAAGGTAAGCCAAACCGCCGGTGACGTGGGTGCGCCACCGACGAGTAGTGCCTGAGATTGCATCTGCCGCTATACAGGCCATAATCGCCATGGCAAATGAATGGTCTTGGTGGCTGTCCGCCTCGGAGAGGTTGTTCCGAAGATGGCTAATTGCCCGTTGCTCGTGGTTGAGTGCAAGGACCCGATCTTGCTCGTTTCTACCGTCGCTCAAGTTGTACAAGTTGCTGGCGGCCGAGGCGCAAACAGCGTGAAATACGGCCACGTTTGCATTTGACTCCTCAGACCTTGTCATTGCACCTTGAAGTGCCATGGGAAGCATCATGATTCGGCAAGGATTGTGTGGCTCGTCAATTAGGACCAACTTGCGGCTAGTGAACGTGATCCAGTGGTGAATCAATCTTTTCTGTCTGGCCGGCATAAATAGGGTGTCGATGTGACGGGGTACCCGAGAGGGCGGGCTTGGCTCTACGGTAATATTGTCGCGACCTGGCGTCTCGACGTGGTCACTGTTTGTCCCGAGACTTAACAGGGTTT
Organism: Balansia obtecta B249; assembly: GCA_000709145.1. Lineage (NCBI taxonomy): Eukaryota > Fungi > Ascomycota > Sordariomycetes > Hypocreales > Clavicipitaceae > Balansia > Balansia obtecta. The sequence goes on from JFZS01000019.1 coordinate 138,554, forward strand.
CCGCAGCTGGCACTGCATCTGCGGTCCTTGGATTCTGCGGTGGAAATACATCGTCATCATCGCTGCTGGCGGATGACGTACAAGTCGGAGCTGTACCTGGTCTGTGGGTAGCATCAGCGTTAGGAGACAGTGCCGGTCCAGAGTCGGCTGCATCCTCAAACTCGCGGGATAGAAGATAGTGTGGCAGCGAATCTATGGCAAATACAGCAAAGCCACCTTGATCCGGCTGCTGATGCCCAGGTTCCCATTCGTCGATCTTGGACAATGTGGTATCAATGTCAAGAGGCGAAAGCCGGGGGATTGGTGATAAAGAGATCTTGGCAAAGGACCGACGTGCTGCTTTGTTGGTCACAGAGTTCTGCTGATCATGTTGCTGATGGCCATCTGCCGAGAGGTTCGACGAGTTGAGATGGATCCAGTTCAAGCGCACGCCGTATCCTTCACAAGCAACCCCCAGTCGACAGCAACGTCGACACGCAGGAGCCTGTCTGCAAACATCAACCGCTCAGCATGGGAGAAGTGGTGTGACGAGTCTAGCATTTGGGGGCCAACATACTCATCGCATTTAACACGGCGGGAACGACATGTCCAGCAGCCTGTAAAAGTTTTCGTGCGACTTCTCGGCGTTGCTGTCATTCCACTCGTCGGCAGATGCAAAGTACAATGGGCGAAAGGGTGTTCTGTTTTTCAAGGGCAAAGTTAGGCTCGCTGTGATTCTCCCTTTACGAGGAAATGTAACATGAGGCTTGGTAATAGCCAGCTGACGGTATCTCCACTTTTAAGCCTGCTTCCATTGGTTAGGAGAAAAACTTTGAAGCTACCTGCATACTATCTCGATGCGTCATGCGCCACTTGACTCCGTAAGCCCTATCTGGCTCCAGCCTTGATGCCGACAGGGAATTTGCACGAATCAACTAAGACTTTTGTGGGGCAAATACTTGCGAAGTACTACTCCAAGACGTGATAGAAATTGCTTTCTCGTCAAGTCTCAGAACCTAAAGCAGCCGAGACTACACCTCAACTGAGGTTTTGAGCTGAGGTGACCTGACGTGATTATGTGTGGGCTTAGGTGTGGAGACCTCCTACCCAATTGAAACTATACATTCTACTACCTTACTACTTTCTGTACTACTGCTATTAGACTATAATATATACTTTTAAAAATTACTATAAATTATATAAAAAATTTGAAGTACTTATTAGCTTCAGAATCTTGTAAATAAATATTTTTAATAATTTAACTCACTCTTAGCTATGCTTTTGTATTACATAGATATATAAATACCCTAGCTAACAGAGCTGTTGACCGACCGTAGCAAAGACTAAGCACAGGCACAACTGTGTTGCGCGGCAACGAGCTTTGTTTATTGTGATCAGGTGATTAGGGCAAAATAGGAGGCCTGTGCACGTGTGAGACAAAGGACTATAAAAGGGAGGTCTACAGAGAAAAATCCCTCTAGTTCTTTCTAGCATAAAACAATCAGTTGCAATCCAATCAGGTTCAATTCATCGGGTTATCCGGCCTATCATATTTATCCATCCATTAGCACACTTCAACAGGAGCGTATTTACGCTACAAGACCCACATCTAGCCCCACACAGGTTAAATCAAAATCTCACGAGCTGGATTCAGGACTGTGGTGGGGCCAACATACCCGGGTTCTCGGACCAAAGCGAACTTCAATGCTACAGACTATAGGTATCTAGGTACCTAAGGCATGGAAATGTTTGTGCAGCTTCGCAAAAATAATGGCCTCCATGATGTTATAAGTAGCTATTCGCGTTATGTACTGATTATATATTATATTATATTATGTCGAATTGTACAATTATGTAAAAAAAAATGCAGCATGCCCAACTTAAGCACCTAGCTTGCACATGCACGGACTAGCTACCTCCTTAGCTCGTAAACAACTATCTTACATGGTTGCTGCCCGCCCTGCCAGCTGGCGGGACCCATCCTCGAAAAGCGAAGCGATTGGCTCGCTTTCGATTTCCAATGCCTCCAGGCTCCCAGCTCAGAGCGGAGTTTTTCCTAATTTCCAGGTTGTTAAGGTCGCTTTGATTTCCCATCGTTGAATGCTGTTTTGTTTAAGGGGGAAGTCGCTGTCGTCAAGCTGCCTGCCGGACGCCTGAATTGCCCAAATAACAGCAAAGAATAAAAAAATGCCTATATAAAGCGCTCGCCCAAGCGAGACGCCAATGGCTAGCCAGCCTTTGTGTAGTTTTCTCCTGTGAGCGTAGCAATCTACATCACACGTGCTGTGCACTCAACCCTACGGCGGTTGTGCTCGTTCTCCTCAATCTTGATCGGTCAATCTCATTTGTACGAATGCCTGACATGGCCGTCCGAGCCAAAGCTGACGGTCGTTCGATTCCTGACAAACCAGCCGAGGCCGACAAGTCCACCACCCGCCCCAACGATGGCGAGAGTGATGAACTCGAGTTTGGCGGCTCTTTCGGCGCCCTCGGCCTCATGATGGGCTTCCCACTGCTGATGTGGTACATGTGGATTGGCGCGACTTACTACAATGGCAAGCTGCCGCTGCCTGCGCAGGGCCAGTCGTGGTCTGGTTTCGTCCATCAGCTCGCTCATCTTGTTTACGAAGGGGCTTTCCCGACCGCCAAAGCCTGGACGATTTACTGGGTGTTTTTCATCTTCGAGATGATCATGTATTGCTACATGCCTGGTGTCCTGATACATGGTCGACCGCTTCCGCACGAAGGGAACAGGCGTCTCCCGTATTACTGCTCCGCGTACGCAAGCTTCTACGCGACCATTGCAGTAGCTGCTGTTCTGCACTTGACTGGCATTTTCCCTCTGACCACATTGGTAGATGAATTTGGATCCATCATGACAGTGGCTATCTTGTCCGGCTTTATCAACAGCTTCCTCGTCTATTTGCAGGCCATTATCCGTGGTCGCACTCATAGACTCACTGGCTACCCCATCTATGACTTCTTCATGGGAGCCGAGTTGAACCCGCGCATTGGCATTCTGGATTTCAAGATGTTCTACGAGGTCCGTATTCCATGGTACATCTTGTTTCTAATTACTTGCTCCGCCGCTGTGAAGCAATTTAAAACCTATGGATATGTCTCGGCGGAAGTCTTGTTCTTGGGTGTGGCTCATTACCTATACGCCAACGCATGTGCCAAGGGAGAAGAACTCATCACCTCAAGTTGGTAAGATTTTCAATCCGGCCTTCATTCTTAAAAATTTACACAACTGACCGCATTCGTAGGGACATGTACTTCGAGAAGCTGGGATTTATGCTCACATTCTGGAACATGGCTGGCGTACCTTTCAGCTACTGTCACTGCGCCCTATACTTTGCGAACCATCCACCCTCTGAATACCGATGGAACCGATATGCTCTAGCAGCACTCTTTGTGCTCTACCTGTTTATGTACTGGATGTGGGATACCTCAAACAGCCAAAAGAACGCGTTCCGCCTGATGGAACGACAGGGCAACTTGACGAAGCGCAACACGTTCCCACAAATGCCTTGGCGAATCATCAAGAATCCCAAGACATTAAAGACTCCGATGGGCGATAGAATCCTGATCAATGGTTGGTTTGGGATTGTCAGAAAGCCGAATTACGTTCCCGACATGTTCTTCTCCTTCTCGTGGGGATTGATTACTGGATTCAAGTAAGTAATGTTGGGCAACACCACTAATTGAATTGTATCTGACAGGAGATGTAGAAGTCCGTTCCCTTGGTTTTACTCGGTCTTCTTCATGGTAATGATAATACACCGTGCCAAACGTGACATCGACCGTTGTCGGCGCAAGTACGGTGCTGTGTGGAGACAATACGAGAAAGAGGTGCCATACCTTTTTGTTCCGGTAAATTTTCTCCCATGCCGCTGAAAGTGTTGCTGCTGCTAACATTTGTCAGTACTTGATTTGAATCACACCTCGATCGGCCATATGCTTCTATGTCGCCAGGCGACACAGCATGGATTCTGTCCTTGATGTAATTTTATCTTGCATATACTAGCAAGAGCCTTGCTTTTTTATGGAAGTCTGCCGGTACTGTAGTACGAGTTTGAGCGAATACTGTCAAAAACCAAGGGTGTTGGAATGATAGAAATATTTTGTCCAATGATTACCAATCAGTGGAATTAATCTTGATCCTGTAGCATGAGCTGGATATTCGATAGACTGGTTGGCGGCGTCAAATAAGTTAATTAAGCGCCGTGAAACAGTCTTTTCTGCATGTGAATTTGAATGAGAGAATCGTGGAGCCATTATAGAGGTAGGTACTCCAACTAAAGGCAGGGGTGTATTCCTTGCCCCCAGTATAGTGTAGTAGCAGTTACGGATCTCCCCGCTTGGGAACACCCTTGGACCTATAACAGTGCAAGGCCGTGATAATCGTCGACGTATCGGGCTAATGCCTTTGCGAGCTTCGCTTATTGCACAATGCAACAACTCCTGAATGACTTTACAAACGTACTCGCCCGGGATGCTCTAGGCCTATTAGGTAACAGATTAGAGATTAGTGAGGCATAGAGCTAAGAAAAAAAGTATTTTAGTTTATAGATAAGCTATACAGAAAGATAAGTCTCTGCAGGATAGTGCTTGTACGCTGTATGTATCCCCCCGTATATCTAGCCTTCAACAACAGCAGCCTACCCGGTATAGACATACTAATTTCTAGCTGTTAGAGAGCTACCTAACTGGTGGAGATAAGATAAGTGGAGCATATAGATTTGTAAAATCATTCAGGGTTATATTGTAGCTGAATGTTACATTGAAATTTGGATACAACCACCTTGAGGTCAGAGCAGCGTGGTCGCAGCAATAGAATTCGTTGGAAGTAGTAGCAGCAAGCGCTCTGATTGGTGGAAATGGCACGGATAGACGAAACTGGGAACCCGAATTGGTTCCGCACCACCATGACCGCCTCTCTCGGCTTCCCTTCATACAGAATAGCTTCAATCTTCACGTGAGGCCCTGCGCAGACCGCGGACCTAGCCCAGCTCCACCTGTGGATCCCCACGTGATCACGTGGGTTTCGCCTACAAAACCCCTTGTCTTTAGGACAGCTCGCACCTAGGGAGAGGGGAAGTCAAGCTTTAGTCAATACAACTCAACTACCTGCCCTATCGTCTCTGCCCAGCTATCTGCGACCCCTAACACTTCAATCCGAATTATGCATCAATACAACCACATGTTTTCTTGGTCTTCTCAGCAGTAATAGCATAAATATCCCATATTAGTTGAAGAACTACGTTGCTTGTATGTCCTAGTATAACGAGGTTATGGTGCAAGTTCATATTATACCCATACCCCGTAGGGTCAATATAATAACGGGAAGCTACGGTCGCCCGTAGTACGGTACTTCCTTCCCCTTGTGGTCTTGTTACGGCAGCAATGAATGGCTCCACTCAGACCAAGTACGAAAGTAACTGAACATGACATTAGTAAAGTCTGTAGAGACCAACCGACCTCTTGGACCCGGCCTGACCTGACTTGTTTGCTCACAGCTCGACATGCAGAACTGCAGCGTTCCGACTGGCGCACCGCGCAAGCTTCCTTGCATTCGATGTTTCATCCCGAGTCAAATACGGATCAAAGAGGAAAGCAAACGCCGCATTGAGCGTCGACCGCAGCATGAGGTCCCGTTTGTGCTCAGATAATATGTCTCGTTTTTCGAATGCATGCATGGCTCGGCGGCAACGAAGCGGTTACTCTTGCAGATGAGGCAGCAAATCGAAAACATTGTCACCATGCAGTTGCAAATCTGATCGTAATGACAAACGCCATGTACTCCGTAAGCGGGTGCCATTTGCAGCCTTTGCCAAAGGATAAGACTGCTGACCTCTCTCCCCTCTTGTCCTTCTTCCCACATCTGCTTCGGCCTCTTCTCTGTCCTGACATCGGATGAGTTAGCAGCCAAACCAAGCGATTCTGACATTGTATCACGCCGTGATGCTCCCTGTTGTTCTCATTCTACTCTATTCCGGCTCTCTACCATGCTAATAGCGTCATGGCTCCTGTGGCACTTCAATCCAAAGATCATCGTGATCTCCTCGACATAATCGATAAATTACGATCCAAGGGAATCAGTCGTTATGTGGACCTCCCACAAATTGTGGTCTGTGGTGATCAGTCTGCAGGCAAGAGTTCTGTTCTCGAAGCCATTTCCGGCATGAGCTTTCCCACAAAGGATAATCTATGCACTCGATTTGCAACAGAATTGGTGCTTCGGCGCCACGTCTCTCATGCTGTCAAAGTTACGATAATCCCTGGAGCCGATCGCTCAGCGGAAGAAAGAGAGCGGCTCAGTCAATTCACCGTCGAAATTGACCACAGTGCACTGGATATCAATAACGTGGTGGATAAAGCCAAAGAAGCAATGGGCATTTCCGACGCCAAAGTACCGGGTGCAAAAGTATTCAGCTCCGACATACTTCGTGTGGAGCTGTGTGGTCCGTTGCAGCCGCATCTTACCATGGTTGATCTTCCTGGTCTGTTCCGTGCTGGCAACAGCGATCAATCTGTCAAAGATGCTAGGATCGTGAGAAAGATGGTACGTGGGTACGTCAAAAGATCACGAAGCATCATTTTAGCCGTCGTATCTGCCAAAAGCGATTTTGCCTTGCAGGAGATTACTGAGTTGGCACGAGAGCTGGATCCGAGAGGGGACCGCACGCTGGGATTGATCACGAAACCCGATGCTTTAGACGTTGGGTCTGACAGTGAAGCCTCGTACCTCAGGTTAGCCCAGAACAAGGACGTGGTCTTCGGGCTTGGATGGCATGTACTCAAAAACAGAGACTTCCAGATGAGGGATGCAACATCTGCAGAGCGAGACGAAGCCGAAGAGGACTTTTTCTCGACAGGCATATGGACCACTATGGATCCAATGCATCTAAGTGTCAAGTCTCTCAAACCTAGACTGAGCAACGTTTTGAAAAATCAGATCTTGCAGCAACTCCCAGATCTTCTGCATGACGTCGATGCTGAGATTGAAACGTGCAGATTACAGTTACAGCGACTGGGAACTCCACGAAACACGTTGACCGAACAGCGCAGGTACTTGCTCCAAGTTAGCCGTGATTTCACGTTGCTCATGAAAGCCGCCGTAGATGGAGAGTACAACGACTCTTTCTTTGGTAGTTCCAGAAGCGACGAGGGCTATAGAAAAAGACTGAGGGCTCGTATCCAGAACATGCTGATGGACTTCAAGGAGGATATGCGCCTAAACGGCCATTATCGAGTAATTGTCGAGGAATCGTTCAAACCAGAGGAAAAAGCAGCTTCCTCCATCAGAACATCTCGTTCTGACTATATCAAAGAGGTCAAATACTTGATGAGTCGCAACAGAGGCCGCGAGCTCTCGGGAACCTTCAACCCTCTCATTGTTGGGGAGTTGTTCGCCGAGCAATGCCAACCCTGGGCCAAAATCACTGATTCAGTCGAAGAGGAAACCTTCAGGATTATGCACGAGGTCGCCCATTCGATAGTGGATCATGTAGCCCTGAAAGAGACCACTCAAGCGATATTGTATATCATTAACACTGGTATAGAAAGGCTTAAAAAGGATTCAAGTGACAAGTTCAAGGAGTTGCTCCGGCCACACCTCGAAGGCCACCCAATCACATATAATCACTACCTCACAGACACGGTGCAAAAATTGCAGGCTGAGAGAAGACGCCGTCAACTGGAAGGGGAGCTGAGGAAGCTATTCGGGAGCAATAGTTTTGAGAGTAATTCAACTGCTTACACTAACCCACAGGATCTCTTGAAAAGGTTGGAAAAGTACATTGAGTTCGATATGGAGCACGTTGGAAGTGAGCTCGCCATCGACTACACGCAGGCTTACTACAAGGTAGATGACTGGTGACTGATTGGCAACACAATCTTTTGCGGAACACATGTACTAATTTTGACATCAGGTCGCCATGAAGAAGTTTGTTGATGACATCAGTGTTTTAGCAGTGGAGCAATGTCTCATAAGTAAACTGCCTCATCTCTTCCATGCCGAAGTCGTACTTGATCTTACAGATGAAGAAATCACGCGTCTAGCAACTGAAAGTGAAGTTACAACCCAAGACCGGGCGAGGTTCGCTGAGAAGCTTTCTGTTCTGGAGGACGGAAAGAGCGAGCTTAAGCGCTTGGATACGTACAGGCCATTTAGCACCGGTAAGCTTGTTCCGGTTTAGGAGACAAGCTTTAACAAATGCTGACATAGCGGCAGAACTGCATTCCTCCACGCCGTCACCGCTGCCTGAGGATGATGAAATGGACGACACGGAGGACAATAATTCTACAAGGAGTATGCCATCGTCTCGACGTCAGTCGAATGGCCGAGGTGGTAAAGTTGACGTCAACTCAATTCCATCAGCCATACCCGACGACATTTTTGCTAAGATCTCAGAAGAGGAGCCGCCATCGATGAGTGAACTTGAACGTTTTGTTCACCAGAAAAGCATTAAGACGAAGAAGAAGAAGGCTACAGGAACGAAAAGAGCTTCTTTTGGGATATTTGATCAACTGGGAAATGAAGAGTGAGATTCTTAGCAAAGAATATCATTTTGAATATGGATTTAGTGGCCTAGTTCATTCATGAAGAAAATCTCATGACAAGAAATTGCTCTGGTTTTTGCTTTAAGCATTTTCCTGAAGCCGTGCCTTTCAGTAATGATTTCTCTTCAACCACGGAGCACAAGCATCCAAAAGCGCTTCATGTACGCCTTCATCCCCAGTACTTTTCAGAACATTTTTGTAGACATTCGGGTCAACTCTGTTGAAGAAGACCAAGGCAGCCACCCAAACAAAATCCGCATACGACGGTTCAGTGCCCATGAAGAAAGGACCATCCTTCTCCTTGAGCAAGCTCGTCAGCTGATGCAAGCAGGGCTCAGCAGCCTTGTACGCAGACTCCCCGCCATATTTCTTCTCGTAATCCTGCACAGACATGCCGAATCGCTCCTTGCGCGAATCATACCAATACTGAACAGACGCTTCGTTAAGTAGGGTGACAGGCACTCGGTTGCACACGGCCGGTCGGAGATGCTGGGATACTTGCGCCACAAGCTCCTCGACCTTGGCCAGATACGGCGAGTCGAGATGGACGGATGGCTCAGGATAGATTTTCTCAATGGCAGCTGCGATTTTGCGCGAGTCCGAAATCCAAGTTCCGTCGCTGAGTTTCACGGTAGGGATAGTGTATGGCGGGCCATTCTCGTTGGGAGCGAGACTATGCGTGGTTAATTAGTCTTTGCGGCTCGTGTGCTCTTGTGGATGGCATTTTACCCACTGGGGCTTGAACTTGGGTTCGATGTCGGGATATTCAACCTAAAATGATCAGACGGAGGTTTTTTCATGCAGCAAAGGTCCGGTCATACCCATTCGGTCTTGTAGTCCAGACATTTGTAGTTCAGTAGGAGTCTGGCTGGGATGTCGTCAGCACCCAGGCTCACATGTTGGCTGTGATGAAGTCACTTTTCCATGGGTTGAGGGACCATGATGAGCAAGGGTCCTTGCTGGGGAGGTCGAATAGTGTGATTGGGGCAGCGGACATTGCGAAGGTCAGATGTTGTGTGAATATGAGTTGTGCGCAGCTGTAGGTATAATGCAAGGCGGGGTTTGTGTCTTCCGATGTCATGATGCGTCTGCGTATTATTCACGTTGCGGGGCTAATGACATCCGGGGGGTGCCAGGTACCCTTGACAATTATGCCGGAAGGTGCTAGAGCGTGCCTGCCAGCTTTGCTTTTTTAATTAATACAACCACCTGGTCCAAAATGTGACTTTTGCTCTTCGTGTACGTGACCTCGTTGGAAAAAATGGCGACATTACAGGTTGGCATGATTCCACTTCCATTCTGCTGCGAAAAAAAAAAAAAATTAGATGCACAAGTCTACGAAATGATGGGCAGACAGATCCGAGGGCTAGAGGTCAACCTGGACCTACTCTGCCTCGCCCAAGACGGCAAGAATCAATGAAATGGCTCTTTCGTCCATGAATCCCATCTGTCTAACATCGGGCCCCAGACACACACTGCCTTTGCTCCAAGCCTGAATCAGCTTCCGCGCATGCCAAACCGCCAGCTGCTTATTACATCGATGCAGCTTGGAAAGAAGCTTGTCTGCGAGCGCGGTTCTCAACAATGCCCGCCAGTCTGCGTCTATCCAGCGGATGTCAGTCCTTCCCAGGGGGCAAAAGGCCTCGTGCCGCCCCGTGAAAGGATCGAGCATGGTGAATTCCATCTTCAGCATAGCCGGATTGCAACTGTAGGACGCGGCAGCAGAAACCTCGGCCGGACAGTTCTTGGAGGCGCGGCAAGTCTGACCGTCCTGATGGATATCGGGTGCAGCTAGACGTACAAATCAGACTTTGCAAGATATTCTAACGCAATCCGGCGAAAAAAAAAGGGAAGATGGAAAAGAAAGAAACAAAAATCCCCGAGAGAGCGGCGCTTGTTTCGTAACCACTTACTGCATACGGTGCCTGCAACGACGTCTGCTTCAATCATGAAATCAAAATCTGGTTTCTCCAGACCGGTCTCTGTGTCCCATTGCCAGTCCTTGAAGACGGCGTCGAGGAAGCCATCGACGCTCGCCCGTGTGGTTTCCAGCGTGGCACAGTCGTGCGTGGCCCGCCCGCAAGCGTGCAGAATGTCGAAGCACTTCTTGAGTTGGACTTCTGTCAACTGGTCTGGATTGCAGATGGGCTTGGGCATGCCTGGAAACTGGACCCCGGCACCGAGGTCATCAAAGAATCGCTGACGGGCCTGCCGTGCTTCTCGGGGCGTGATTAGCACTGACGAAGACAGAAACACGGGCGACTCTGATCGTGGGTCTCGCTTGATGGAGAGTCGTGAGTTTCGGTTGGACGGGAGGGAGCTCCCTGATCGTGATGGTCGCTGCGGCGGCATGGTGGTTTGGCGTAGAAGACTGGAGTTGGATGTAGCGGAGACTAGCGGGGACTGAAATTCTCAGGGGCAAGAGCTGGTTATGGTTCAAATGTGATGAACATTTTTGAACAGACTGCTCTGAGGTTGGATGGAGTAGCGTTGTAGGCGAGTTGGCTTCGGGATTGTGTCGGTCACAGCTGGGGTTGAGGCCTGCACAGAGATGGTGATGGACACTCCTTAGAGTGAACAGTGTTGGTACGAGCTTGGCTTTGAGCGAACTAGCCAAGTGTTGACGACTTGCAGCGGTGTTTGCTGTGCGAGTTGTTCATTGCGTTGACGTTGTTGAGTTGCAGCTCACTTTCTCCTCACGGTAGGAGTTGCACATTCCTTTGAGATAGCACTGGGCCCTGTTACGCTGCATGGTGAAATGTATATTGCCCATAACCACGAGGATAACTGCAACTTTCTACTTGGTACACCCTTCTTTTGCACGATTCTTCTGTTCAGTAAAGGTTGATGGCCAACCTTGCACAATTACTTATGGACCATATACCTAGGTATGTACCGAGGGGTATCACGTCCAGGAATTTAACTACGCAGCGCGATTGATTGCCCGTCTTGGCCAGGATGAGACATTGCGCAAGTCGGCTGAGTTTACATACTTGTGCGTCTTGTAAAGTTGTCTTTGCAGTATGCTTGAGCGTCTTTTCATCAGGATGGGCGTGTGAGATTGTCCTGTGGGCCTGAAACCGACAATATATATATATATATATATATAAACAAAATAATAGCAAAGTCAGCAACTATTGATGCCATTCAAGAACTGGGTGCGATGATTTTGCCCCATCATCTTGGCAATACCCTTTATTCAGAGACAGAGCAAAGCTATAGAACGCGATTGTAGGTCGGAGAATATTCGTGGTCCAAGTGCAACAAGTTGGCAAAGTGATCATGACGGATCTGCCATCGCGAGACAATGGAGCTCAGGATCTTGGAAGTCTCGGCGGGAGGCAGACCTCGATGCTACACGTAGTCTGAGACTCGTTCGACCATCAGCCCTGGGACGTCGTGATCGGTGCGCCAGAGTAACGGAGACAAGATGCAACGACTGACTCGCGAACCGACTGCCCTCGGGAACGCCAGCAGATAAAAACAGCACTTTATTGAATATCAATAGCATCAAGAGGTATCATGTACTGAAAACTAGTCCAACCAACAGTCCAACCACATCGTCCCACCATCCGTCTGCCGACTGCAGCTCGAAACTTACAAGAAAGGGACCTGGGTCGCAACCTTCTAGCCAGTCTTGGGGGGAGGATACTGCATCTGATTCGTGTTAGCCTGGTACGGCTGCTGGACACCACCGGCCCGAAGCAGCTCCTCGCGATGGGCAGCCTCCTTATCAGACTGGATCATGGTGCAGCAGTGGCAGCAGCACGACAGCGCGAGGTCCTCCAGACACGACCCGCGCAGGTTGTACTTTTCACGAATGTCCATACGCTGCATGGCCAGGGGGATCCAATACAGACCGACGCATCCGGCGCCACAGAAGAGAAGGCACTTGGATCAACAAGGGGTCAGCCAGGGCAGGATGAACAAGTCGACGGCAAAAGCAAGGGGGTGTTTTTTTTTTTTTTTTCTTTTTTTTTTCCATCGAAACATACAGATGTATTGATGGGCTCATAGCCCTTCAGGGCGCTGTCCTTCCTGACGCGGTGATGCGTCTTGCCGAAGGTGATGCACGGCAGGAAGTAGGTGACGAGGCAGGTATCAAGCGGGTTGAAGCAGTCGAAGAAGCCGGCGTGCCAGGGCTGCGCACCCTCCTGCGACTTGGATTTGACGACTTGGCCCGAGCGAGAGAGCACATCGTTGAAGCGGGCCTTCCAGTCTTGCACATCTTGCTGGTCGATATGGGAGGAGAAGTTCTTGTTCTGCGCAGGTTGAGCGACGGGGGCGGGAGTCGACTCCGGCTGGGCGGTGATAGGAGGGACGGTTTCTGGAGGAGCAGCCATTTTTTTTTTTAAAAAAAAAATATATATATATATACTTCTTTCTTAAGAGTACGACAATATGGAGCGGGTATCACGGGAATGTTTTGATAGAAAACGAGGGAATAGAGAGTGTGGGTGGATGAATGTGTGCTGAGGATGCTTGGGATTATATGACTGACACCAAGACTTGTGACTGTGGCGGCATTCCAAACAGCTAATGTGAACTAGCCAGAGTGACGAAAAGGCGAACAATCGAGCCATGCTGCGTGAGAATTTTTTTGTTTTTTTTTAAAAAAAAAAGAAACAGCCATTGCTTCTTGCCCATCCACTCGCTTCTCACGGATGCCAACGCTATTGGGAGTCAAGTTCAGCCTCATGCCAAGCGTCAAGCCCCTGCAGGTGCATGAATGAACTGTTGAACGAATTGAAGCGGGCTGAGCAGACGCCTGCGACGCCTCGGAAAACGCCTCGCTGGCAAATGCCGGGCTGCAATGTGAGGAGGCAAAGAACGCAAGGCGTTGTCCATCGCGAAGCTCGGTTCGCCGGTCCTACCGCTTCGTTGCGGCAGCCACAATAGTTCGTTCAACCCAAGGTCGGGGATGCCCTGCTGTTCCGCACCCAAGCTGCTCGAGCGAGTGGAGACGTCGTTCTTAAACTCCATCGAGCTGACGTCCTTTTCCTTGCGTGGCTTGCCGCTAGAGTTGGAGGAAGCGAGATCACCAGGGTCGAAGAAAGAGGGAAAGATGGAGGACGAACGACGCGAGGGAAGCCCAGCACGGTATACTTTTCAGCAGTGCTATGCTAGGAAGATGAAGATGATGAGTAGAGCCAGGCGCTCCGATACGGCGTCCCAGTTGGACGTTCGGCAAGGTTTGCAGTGATGATACTTGCACGAAACTGCCGCATTTGAGTCTCGGCCACTCGCAACCACGGCTAATCCTAATCCTGGACGCCAAGGTACTGCCTACTCTGTCGTAAAAGCAGGCTTATTAGCCTTTTGGAGGCGGCCATTGATTAGAGCCAAGCCAAGCTACTTGTTGAGCATTGGCATGTGGCCGGCCTTGTCACCAGGCTCAACCCATTCCCGTGAATGAACCATCGTCACGAACCCGGCCGTTTCTAGCACAGCTCACACCGTGATGGCGCTAGTCGAACCATCGTCTCTCGATTATCCGCTCCACATTAATACAGCCTCGCCAGCTATTTGCGGAGAAACATCGTGCGAAGCGGAAATGAGACCGTTTGCGTCGCCTGCCTCAGGGACCAGGGACGAATCGACCGTCGGAGAAACTCGGACAACATACGCTCTTGGAATGAATCAAAGCCAACCATGTAATTTCTCCGGTCCGATAGATTTGGTCAACTAGAAATGGCAGGAAGGTTGACAATAGTGAGTGATGCAAGACCGTGGCTCTCAACTTACACAACGCTCAAGTGGGCAAAAACCGACGTAAATATGCCGCTGCTTCCAGCTCCCATCTTTGGTTCTTTGATTGAACCTCGACCGTGTCCAGCGTAGCAGTATTTCTGAGCTCGGCCAATGTATCCCGAACAGCTATTGTACGCCTCCGCAACATGCACTTGTGCTATCGACGTCGTAGTGCTGTGTCCCGACAAGAAGAGCAATGAAAATCTCGTTGATGCAGTAATGCGACAATATGGTACAATATGATACAAAATATAGCTGCATCGCTAAGGATTCGGTGCTCACCGTTACGTCTCAAATTCTCCACTGTTTCCTTTCCACATTGACTGAGACGCCAATTTCTCCATGTCATTTAATCTTTGGGTCAAGGCGGCATCGTAACGCGGCGCTTCCATCATGCCCTTCACGAATGGACCCAGCGCGCCCCCTGTGCAAAGACGCAGATCGTTGCGCATCGTGGCAAGTAGCTTGTGGACATCTTCGTTGGCGTACAGACCCGCCGAGTTCATTTCCTCCAAGAGGTCCAACGCAGTAATGGCGTCGCCAAATCGATTCCAATGTATGCGAGCCAGATTGATGTAGAAGAGGCTCGAAACGCCAAGAACGTAGGACGGGAGACCGAGCTGCTTGATGCGAGGAAGAATCTGAAAGGCGTAGTCTGATGGACGCGAGAACGCCATATGGAACAGGATCAGCCCATGGTTTATAAAGTAAGCATACAGAGGGCCATGGATGTCCATCACTCGTTTTTCTTCGGTGGTCGTTGGAGCTGATTTAGCCTTCGTGGCAGCTTCGTTGGCAGCTGTGCGTTGAGGAATCGAGCCTTTCTTGCCTTTTGCCGTCGTGCCTTGGCCTTGTGCGATGCCCAGCTCGGCAACCAGTTGTTTTTCGTAGGTAGCAGCCGAAGCGGATTCAGCCTTCCTGGCTGAAATTTTCTTGGCTTTCTCTTTCGTGCCTTGAGCGATACCCAGTCTGGCGGGCAATGAGAAGACCTCGTTCTCCATGACACTCCAGAGCTGAAAGTCCGTCTCACAAGCCTTCATGAGCGAATCCACTCTTTCGTGCTCCTCCGCTCGCGCCCGCTCGTATTTCGCTCTCTGTTCCCAACTTGCTTTATCGGCCTCGTCAAACTCCATAACCTGGCTTGCTGTCCCGTCCTTCGACTTCGGTTCCAACTCGTACAATCCCAGGGCAATCTGTGCAGCATCCCGCAGTGAAGGCGGATACCGACTCAGGGTCTTCTTGCGGAACTTCATGACACGCGCTTGCTCGACAATAGACCTTGCCATGCCTTGCGCCTGCCCCGACGACGGGTTATTTTTCGTTGTTGACGATTGAGATGTGACTTTTGATGCTGCGGAACGCTTTCTGGCCGTGGGCATACGCCCCTGGGCAATCTCATCGAATATACCCTTGAACACTTCGGCTTCTGCGGGAGTGATGGTTGATGAGGCATTGCTCGGTTCTTCGTAGGGGGTGTCGTCATCATCCCATTCGAAGGGAATGGAGTTGTCCTGCTTGCGAGCTCTGCCCCGTTTGTGAGTGTAGGCAAACCGGACAAACTGGACTGCATTTTGACTGCGGACAACTTTATGCAGCGTTCTTGTTTGATACAAGAATGGCAGAAAGGTCGAAGCCATCCTAATGCACACCAGTTTACTCCGTTAATTGTTGCATGGTGTTGGAGAATTTCATGTTGAAAATTTTGTAGTTACCCTGATCAGGAACCCAAAAAAAAAAAAAAAAAAAAAAAACCAGGCAGAATCTAGATAATGATAAAATTAATCTAAGCCAATAGTAAGAAGCGGGACGGGATCCGCCATTAAACCAAAGCGCGTGACTTCGCGCCCCAAAATCAATTCAACTTGTCGCGGTAGCTGCGCGTGGCTACGGCTGGCTTCACTATTTGCATTTCTTTTGCATTTGCATTCTTGCCAGCGCAGTCGTCGGAGCGGCTCTATTGCTCCAATTGTTCGGCTGAAACATTTCGCGGCTATGCTATTTGTTCTTTCCTTCAATTGCTTGCTCCCTTCACTAAACCATACTTTCTAGCCATTTGTGCAAGATGCCTGCCAAGAAGGAGCCGGGCGAGATGAGCGCGTTTGAGCGCAAACGGTTGGAAAACATTGCTGCTAACCGTGCTATTCTAACGGACATCTCTGCAACTGCCAAGAAAGTCATACCGGCCAAATCATCGCCAAAACCTCCTGCGAAACGTAGCCGACGCTCTGAGCAGGTAAAGCGTGAACCAGCGAAGCCCACGCGGGCCAGCTCGAGACTCGCCGGGCTCGAAGCAGACAACGAGACTTTGAAGCGCAAACTGGAAGTCGAGACTGAGCACCAAGCTCAAGAGGCAAAAAACAAAAAACTTCGTGTCACAGATGATTTGAAACTTGGCGACATTGTTGTTGAAGGGAAAAGATGGGCAACAGGTCTGAGTGATCTCCAGGGCATAGTTCGGGGTGCGCAGCCAGGCGTTCGCACGTTCACCGAGGAAGACATTAAGGAGACTACTGATACAAGCCTCAAGGAACTGCGGCAGCGAATGGGTGGCTTGAAAATATATGAACATTGGGCGCCGAACGGTGAGCCTCCACGGGCGAGTGCGTCAATAGCAGTCCGTTGCTGACGAAGCCAGATATCAAAATCACTCCGCAGAGAGTATACGCGCTAGGTTTTCACCCCACAGAGGATAAGTCTGTTGTTTTCGCGGGTGACAAAGAAGGCGCGGTGGGCATTTTCGATGCCTCGCAGTCGCCGCCAGAGCTGGATGACGACGGAACTCCCATGGCCGATCCCGATATTCCCGCTTTCAAGACACATTCGCGTACTGTAACATCCTTCGTGTTCGCTCCAAACGAAGCCAATGCCGTCTATACCTCTTCGTACGACAGCTCGATTCGAAAGATGGACCTGCAGAAAGGCACATCAGTGCAAGTCTTTGCTCCATCGGACATTGACACGGACATGCCCATATCTGCCTTGGATATGGCTGATTCCGATCCATATATGCTGTACTTCTCGACTCTCGACGGCGGAGTAGGACGCTACGATATCCGCGCGCCGGGAAGTGAAGAGATTTGGGCACTGTCAGAACAGAAGATTGGAGGCTTTTCGCTTCATCCTCTGCAACCACACTTGCTCGCCACGGCGTCACTCGACAGGACCATGAAATTATGGGACCTACGAAAAATCAGCGGCAAGGGAGACCTCAGACACCCAGCGCTATTAGGAGAACATGAGTCCCGATTAAGTGTCTCGCATGCCTCATGGAGCCCAGCGGGGCACATCGCCACGTCATCGTACGATGATACCATCAAAATATATGATTTTACCGATGCATCGAGCTGGAAACCCGGGCACGACATAGCACCTGAAGCCATGGAACCGAGGTACAAGATTCGTCACAATAACCAGACAGGACGATGGGTTACGATCCTCAAACCCCAATGGCAGAAGCGACCGAACGACGGTATTCAGAAGTTCGTCATAGCAAATATGAATCGCTTTGTGGACGTGTTTGCCTCTGACGGAAGTCAATTGGCTCAATTGGATGGCGCGGGCATCACGGCTGTGCCTGCGGTGGCGCACTTTCATCCCACAATGGACTGGGTTGCTGGTGGAAACGGAAGCGGAAAGCTGTGCTTGTGGCAATGAGGAGGAAAGATCGCCGTGATGATTATAACGGTAGCTATTGGGTAAAACTTAGAGTTGGCTTTTGTGAGGCGTCAAATTAGAGTACGGTGAAATTTATGACACGGAGTTGCGATGTACTACTAGTATGGCTTTGGGCGGATCTGTGACGTCGATATTCCTTAGGGACGATCTATTCAGGCTGGAAGTATATAATTTGCTGCATTCAACGGCAATAAGAGGACCTTTTCCTTTGGAAGACTTGCTACATATTATTGCTTCCGTGCTAACTATACTACCACTGCCTATGTTCCGCATTGACTTGCTATGATCGACTGAGCATCAAGTCCGTTCTAATGCCATGCCAGTAGTGTCAGTATGGCAATAAATGAACATGCAAAGCCTACACTGGAGTGTCTTAATTGACCAATTCACCCCTTCTCATGCTGTTTATACTATCTAAAGCAATTTCAAGACACATGAGACCTACGACTAACACGTAATTTCCTACTAACAGTACAACCTACAAGCCCTGTTAATCTTTTGGACCAAACGAATTCAAAGCTAACTTCGCTAACCAGAATAACCAACAAATTATACTCAACATCGTCCTGATGGTTTGGACTAAAACCGCTAAATGTTGGGTATTATTATTTTGGTTATTCTGGTTAGCAAAGTTAGCTTTGAATTAGAACATTCTGTAGGTTAAACATGCAGATTTTATAGGGAAATCACCCATATCTCGTGTTCGTCATGGGCATTCGCAACTTGCGACGTTTTGTGGACGGCACGGACAGTTTTTTATATTATAGGTGCCTGGGACATTAACAAGTACTTCGCGGAGATACTTAAGTTGCAAGATCGAGAGGTAGCAGTGAAACAAAGACGGTAGTAGCTTTGAAGGTTCTGACTAAGAATCGTGGCAGGATGGTCCATGCAGCTCTGTTAAACATGACAGGATTTAATCGGAATCATTTGATCTTTGTGCAAAGAATGTGGCTCCTTACCTTGCGACTCCTCTCCTGCCCAGATGATGGTCCTCAGAAAGAATGTCCAAACTCGAAGACATGTACCTTCCTTCGTCAAAGTATAAGACCGCTTGATTTCCATGGCTGAAGTTGTTGATAGGCTAGCTGCTGTGCTGGCAGCCCAGTTGACTGGGCTTAGAACACTGTCGGCTTTGACGAGGGATTCAGGAATAGCCCGTACTGGATGCAATGTGAACGTGGTTCAGATGAACCTCTTATCGTCCGTCTCAAATGCAAATTCGGGGGGACAACCTAGCGTAAATCACTCCTGTGATGAAATCCCACCATCCAGGTTGCCAGTCTTGCCGCCCAGCGCACATCATGAGACGCCGCCATGGTGACCAAGATGACGCCAACTGCTTGGAGACGGTCAACGCACGAGTGACTTGCAGGCAAGCAAAGTATAAGTATAGAGGTCCTTTGAACATATTAACAAAGTGAATCTCCCTTTAAGTGGATCGAGTTTTATAAAGGAAACTGGCCGGGCTTTGCTGCATCGACTAACGATTAACATTTGGATTCCAGCGATTACAAGAGCTGATGGGGAGTTGCGTGACAAGCGGTCCCAACCGCCATATATACCATGTAGTCGAGTTTTCCGTCCGATGAGTTCCAACTACTATAAAGCTTGCCCGTACTGGGCAAGCTCGACGTCCTCTTCGGATCGATGTGATGACGGCATTTTCCCGATAGCTAACTCCTCCCATCTTTTCTTCTTTGACTCCTGAGTTGATACCCAGCCTCGCCTTTGGGAACTGCCAGATTTGATCGACCGTTTTTCGCGGTTTAATGATGAGCGAATCCGACTGATTGAGCTTTGCAAGAACCTGTCTATAATGTTGGCACAAGGCGGGAGACATGACACGACGAATCCGACCCCGATTTCAACATAGGTCCAGAACAAGATTACGGAGACGACGCCTGAAAGAGAAAGAGACACGCCGCGTTAGCTTCACGTCAATATGCCTTGATTTGTGCTACACTACGACGAACCTTTCATGTCGGTTTGGATGAACTGGGTTCCTAGAACATTTATGGTAGGAGACGAGATTGTCCGGGTCTTGACTTGTATCCATATGATCATTCTGAGCATTCCTGCAATAACGGCGCTATAATGGGAGGATAATTAGGCCAAGGACCCGAGAAATGCTGTCAGTGGCAAGGCGAGCTTACAATGTACTGAAGAGGAAGACCACGGATGTTTGGATCTTCCGCTTGAATTCCATGTTCAGCGAGCCAATCTAGGTTCTCGTTAGCCAGAGGCTCACAAGTGGAATGCTTCGCAAGGGCCGCACAGTGAATCAAATCTGGGGCAAACTCGCCTTGAACAGCGGCTCGATCAGAATCGCCAGATCAATGGTCCAGCTGACGACGGCGCACGATGTCTGCAAGGCAAGCATGTCTACACATTGATCGTGTAGCGACTTCATAGTCGTCCAGCTCAGGTACGGCTTGGTACCACACGCGAAAATCTCGAAAAACAGGAAGAATATAGTCCACATGACGACAGATCCAATGATGCTCCAGTTGGCGTAGTCAAAAACGGTTCGATAGCCGCGGCCTGGGCAGAAGCGAAAGGAGTCGGTCAGTTCCGAGTGATGCCAGAAGAACGTCTGAACGAACGACTGCGTGTCATGACAAGGACTCACCCTTGAAAAGACGGCGGAAGAGGAATAAGATGGAGAGCTTAATGGACCCGATGGCCATGACATGGCTGATGAAGAACGCATACTCGAACTATTGGGATTCTCAGCATAACGCGCTTGTGGCCTGGTGCCAGACTCATTTTGCGCAACTCACCTTTCCAATCTTTTCATAGTCTGTGGGCGTGATGATGTATACCGAATGTCCTCCCACGATGTCCAACTGAGCTCCTGTGTGGGTTCACGGGGATTTAGTAGGTTGTGTAGGTTTGAGTTGGTCGGTTTATATAGTGGCAGGACGATACTTGCCTACTACCATACCAACACCTGTAACTATAGTCAGGATCTATGATGTTTTGACGCATATGTCAGTTCACATGACCCGGAAGTAAAGGCTTAGGGCTTCTTCTTTTTGACACGGTCGGACGTACAGCCGCTGGTACCATTAGAACATCGTCCACCTCCCAGATTTTCGTTTGAAACAGCCTGGCAGACCGCATCGCAGATAGCAGGATGGCTAAGATGGGGAATAAGATTCCTACGGCCGTCACGGCAGCTTTGTTAACGTAACTCATTGTCGCGGTCGGCGATGATGAGACACCGGGCTCGAGCCGCTAGTTAACGACAGACTGACTGAAGTGAGACAAGGAAACGGACTTGGACCGAAGGGCGCCACCAAGTCTTTTACAGAAGGCCAATAGGGACAAACGATCAGGGAACTTGGCATGCACAAAAGTACTAATACGGGTCCGGTCTTTTTTAATATTTTTCTTTATCCCTTTCCTGTTTCTTTCTTGTGGAATGGGAAAATTCCACCTGGCCTATTCCCCCACAGCTAGGTAATAAAGCGCTCAGCCTAAACTCTAAACTACTTTCACACAGTGATGACGCATGATACAACCCCGTAATACAGTTAGATATATAGGACCTTGATCTTACTGTTGCATGAAAGGGTGATGGGTAGCCCGTGTTGTTGATTTTTCCGGGGCAGGTTCTGCTAATCGTGTCTTGGGGCCTGGCTATATCAAGCGGTCCCTTATACAGTCATCCTGATCGAGATATGGAGTTGGGGGGGAGGTGGGGGGAGAACAGGTCGATTGAATGCATGTGGTGAGTTTGGCTTTGCAGGGGGCTGATAATCATTTTTGTCTCGTGCTTTGCCAACTTACTCGCGCTGTTGCCAAGCCTCCTCAAACCGGTAAACCGGATGAAATAGACGAGCTATGGGGCCAATATACAATATAAACTTTGAATGATTTTGCATAACTACTTGCAGGGGTGCTTCTAGCTACTCAGGTACTAGATTAGAAGTAAGTAGGATGTAGAGCAGAGACAATAGATGCTTTATTCGTTGATAAATTGCATAGAAAAATAAGTCTCTGTAGGCAGTGCTTTATACTCTACATCTACCTCATGCCTCTTTAACAGCAGTAGTCTACGCAGCATACTATACAACCCCTGAATGATTTTTCAAGTCTTCTTGCAGGGTTGCTTGAGGCCAATTCGATGAAAGATTAGGACTTACGAGACATGGAGTAAATATACGGGATACTTTAGCCTATAGGTAAGTTACATAAAGAAATAAGTCTCTGCAAGGGAGTGCCTTGTGCCCTATATACTTCATCGGTATCTTGGGTTTTTTTTAGTCGGTTTATGAACTAGGCACATGGTTTTCAACATGGCTTTACCTCATGCAGTGCTTGCCAATAATTGGGGAAGGAAAAAAAAAAACATTGAAGTTTACTATATACCCACCTGACGGTAGCCTGCACGAACATTCAAGCTGTTAGAAAGCTACCTGACTGGTGGAAAAAGTAGGGCTTGTGGATTTGTAAATTCATTCAGGGGTTGTATTGATACCAATTACAGCTGACAGAGAGTTACCTGACTGGTGGATAAAAGCAGGGCTTGTACCTTTGTAAAGTCATGCAGGGGTTGTGATGTAAGGCTTCATGGTGAAAATACGGAAGTGTTTTCCATGGAGCTTCCCTTACGAGCATCGTTTTCTCTAAAAATGAGTTTTACGCGAGATGCTGAACACAACTGGTTCATAGCGACTTGTTTACCAAGGCATATCGAAGGAAGCAAAGAGACGGACACAGGCATACGCGAGAGACAAGAGAAGAGAGATTCATCTGGTGCAGTTGCTTAAAAGCCAAAATTCCAAAACACCCAAGTCTGTCGTCAATCTTTGTTGCTCCCATCCCGCCTGGCCTTCTGGGAGCCAGAGTCCAGGCCGATACTATGTGTTTCGGCGCGCACGGTCATTTTGAAGGCAAGGACCGGCTTACTCAGTGTCGCCGTCTCTCTTTGACTCGGAGATGTTATCACCAGAAAACTCGAGTACAGTACCGCCTTCTCTTTAACTTGGGGATGTAATCACTAGCGAGCTCGGTTTCTCCGTCGCGGCGGACAATCACATCTGGGTTTGTCATTGAATTCAGTTTCCAACAATTTGAGGCATGCCTTGTTTTCCTTTTCTTTTCTTTCTATTTCTTTTCTTTTGTTCTCCTACATATGATGACTGATGAATATACCATGTTATGTCTCACCTGGTATTGCGATGGATGAGTGTGTGTAGAAGAGGCTGCTTCGTCTTGGTGTAAACTGAGTTATTTTTTTATTTTTTTTTTTTCGCGTGAATACTTCTTCAAAAGGATATTCCTGGTGCGGGCGAACGCAGCTATTTAGCCTTCTGCTGAACCATATAAGATGCCTGCAAAATTCTTCGAAGATCGTTTCTTTGACACGTAGCATTTACACATTGTATTTCCAGGTGTCCTTCGGATCCGCCGAAAGCGAGCGTTGCCTGACATGGGAGCAATCGTGTCCGATCCGTTCCTTTATGAGCAACGATACCCTTTGATGGAAATACGCACGGACCCTCCCAAAGAAAACTAGGGCTTGCAGAAAGTTGTAGTCTCGTCGTCAACCTTCTCGTCTAGTTACCGCAGTGTGCAAAGGTCTTGCCCAATGAGGCCTCAGTTCCTTCATGTTCAGACGACAAACATCACGATGGCTTGAGCGCTCAATTAAGAGACTTCTCGAGTAAGCGCGAAAATGCGATCAAGATACGCGCCTCCGCGGCAAGTCCATCACCCTGACTGGATGATATCCTCCGTCCCAGCCGAAAAGTCACACCGGCGTGGTCTGAATTCTGACGCTGGCGAAGTAAGCCGGGGAGGGAGAGCATTATTCTCAAGGTGTATCGGAATTGTGATAACCGGTAGAGAAGCATCATCCGACAGCGTAACCTGGTTAACGGATACAAAGCATACCATCAGAAGATTTATCAGAGAATTCTCGCCATTATGCGGTACGACTCTCGTCAAGCAGGTAATATGCATTTTTGGGCACACTCTTCTGTCATATACGTTAAGCGCAAGAGTTGCAGGTAGATTTACTCCGCAGCCAAAGTACTTTCTTTGCAATGAAACGAGGCTCGCTCTTATTGAACCTCTTGTTTCCTTGGATATTTCGTAGCACAACAGCCCAGTGTCAACAAACCATGTCGTCCAACGAAGAAAGACCGTTCATGACGATACTGCCTTTGCCGAGAAGGCGGGCCGCGGACGGGCATTGGCATCGCAAAGAAGAAATGGCCATCTTTTAACAGTGTCGCTTGCTGACAATGTGGTACTCACGCTCGCTTGCACTTTTCTCAGCATGGCAAGGCTGAGGAGAGTTGGGTGGCTACTCGTTGAGCAAGCACGAACTCTTATATCTTTACTGTGAGCACATGGAACATTTTTGTTGATTCCCAGTAAAGTAACGAAGTAATTGTCCATGAACCTATTTTTATTTCTCTTCTGAGCACCAGCAAATGCTGCTAGAGTATGAGTACTGATAGACGATGCCAAGCGACACACGCTTCACAGGTGATCCTGGTTCGGAGTGGACGCATCACTCACATCTTCCCTGTTTATCTCGTCTGAAACAGAAAGTTTATAGCGCCTAAAAAAAAATTTAAAAAATCTACAAAGCCCAAAGATACACGGGCCCTATGGACCCTGGTTCGCCCTTTGCGCACCAGTCTACTAATAAATCATAAACTCCTCCTTGTCATGGGAACTCGATTGCGTGCTTGCCGAGCCACGATTGCACGCGATCCCAATATGTACTTTTGCGGTTCTGACTGATGGCCTTTGATTTCATGGTCGTTTTTTCCAGTGGTACGGATTGATCGGCATTACACATAATGTTCTCCCGTAGGACCTCGAGGCAATGCTCCATAAGCACAAAAAATAAAAAAGTCGATTCACCCCAGCGACTGGATAAAAAGGCGTCGGTGCCTTTGAGTTCAAGATAATGGCCCTGGTCTCGGTACTGATGTACAATACAACCCTTGAATGATTTTACAAATCTACAAGCCCTAATTTTCTCTACCAGTTAGGTTGCTCTTCAACAGCTGGAATTAGTATATCTACACTAGAAAGCCTACTACTGTTATAGAGGTATATAGAGGTATATATAGGGTATAAGCACTGCCCTATAGATACCTCTTTTTCTATATAATATACAAATAAAATAAAGTATCTTCTATCTTCACTCTATATTATACCTATTCCTGCATTATTATCTAATTGGCCTACAGCACCCCTGCAAGTAGATTTGTAAAATCATTCAAGGGTTGTATTGTATGCATTTCTGGCCCACAATCAGCAAGTCGGTTGGTTACCTTTTGATTTTACCTCGGGAAAGAAAGAAAATGCTTTACTCAAAATACAAATCAACATGTGGATGCCTTCAACGTAGCCGATGTAGCCACTGCCGTCGCGGAAGGGGATCGATGTCTCGTCGTCCTTGAGCCCAATTATGGATGCTTTCAATAAACCTATGGACAGAAGCTACTGATGGGGAAAGTCAACCTGACAAGGTATACAATAGCAAATGCGACCATGCTAATCGACCTCTGGTCGCGGATCATTGACAACAGACTCCGTGTCGTACGCTCTTCTTGGATCTTTTGCTAAAGAACATATCATGCGGGCGCTAGGTTGCGGATTCGTGTGAAATCGTCGCCGAAGAGTCGATAGATGCGCAACTCGCCAACATAGAACACGTAGATATCGTCTTTCCACCCATGGTGCTACTGATGTCTTTCATTTCGGAATGGACCCGGGAACTCGCAAAGCTATAAGCGACGAAACTACTTTTTGTCACAAGAATCATTTGTACAACGAAAAATGATGCTTGTTCGTTACGAGTCATTTCGTTCACGATGAGACCCGGCTTCGCTGTCCGGTCCAGTTTCTTCCCCCTCCAGAAACGGTCCTGATTCACTAAGCAGACTTGACGACATTCTTAGATCCACAACTGGTGCCATTCTCACAAACCCAGCGGGCTCGCTATTTTGAGTGTTGTCATGTTGAAATGGCGCTTAGGTCGAGCCTGTCGAGCACTTACAAGAAGACACTGTGACAGGTTCGGGGTCTGGACGTAATTGGATGAAGCGAAGCAGGTAGCTATTCGTCCGGCTCTCGCCTACTTTGCCCGGGGCATCTACTGGCGGCATAATCCGAGCAGGGGAATAAAATGAAGTCTCGTCAATAGGGGGCAAAGAGCTTCAAGTATGAGGCAACTCAACTGATTGCCAAAGCACGACAGTGCAAACCTGCGTCGTAACGCTCATCCCCGTGCATTTTGCCAGTTTAGAAACGCAAATGACCCCTTCGAGCAACGCAGGACGCAGTTCTCCGGTGTGATAAGTTGGGTGAGCTTCTTGCTTATGCACATATTATGTTTCTACGTCGCAGCCGGTAGTTCTCTGTACGGAGTAATACAACACAATCCCAGTATGATATTACACAAATGTAAGCCCTACTATTATCTACCTGCCGGGTAGCTCTCTAACTGCTGTAATTGGCGTATCTATTCTGCATGGGTTATTACTGTTAAAGAGGCACAGAATAGATAGACCGAGTATAAAGCACTACTCTATAGAGACTTGTTTTTTAATACAATTTTTAAGTATAAAATAAAGTGTGTAGTATCTTCACTCTGTGTGTCGTCACTAGCTTCTAATCTAGCTCAAAGTACTCCTTCAAGCATTTTTAAAATCACTCACGAGTTGCACCGTACTTGCTCCCTTCTCGGGTATGTCTCCCTTGTACCCCGTATCCAAGCTATAGTTGTTTGATAAATCTCATCACCCCCGTTCCCTGGCAGCGGGCCGTCCAAATACCAAATTGGTAGCTGTAGCTTGTATTGATAGCAAGCAGTAAGGTGGCGCGCAGTAAGGTGGCGCGCAGCGCGGCCTTCCAGCCAATGGTGAACCTGGCCAAGCCTCAATAGCAATTTCGGACCATCTTAAGCAGAGTCTAGAGCGTAGGCATCGTCATCAGCCTTAACCCTGACACATTTTCACACTATTTTGTCACCTACATCAGGGGCCTAGGGAAGAGAAATTGCGGGAGGTCTCTCCAGGGCAAAAAATGGGTATAGAGGGGCCTCGTCTGTCTTGGGTTTAAACCTCCGTTGCTGCGCGTTTAATGGCTCATTCCGTACGGAGTATGTGGCCGCAGCATCCGTTTTCGTATCAGTTCTCGATTGGAAACCCTGTAACTGTAACATTAGCCTGCTGCAGCAAATCGGCTGTCAGAGGCAGCGCTTGCCTGGTAGAAATTCAGAAACAGATTGCCCCAATAATAGAAAAAGCTCATTCACACGAAGCGGCTTCGACAAGGTGTCTGTACGCTACGCCAAGCTGTCACAGTGTCATTCATGTCCTCTTTGTTGCACGCGCTCCTCGGCTACCCTTACTTGGACATGCACATCTTCCAGTCGACCGCCTAGTTCGAAGAAGCCGGTGTCGCTTTCGGAAGAATCCGCGATGGTCTCGATGGTCTCGATGGTCTCGATCTCATCGGATCGTCGGCAGTGATAATGCCCCAGAGCCTTCCGGGGCATTCCCCCAGAAGGGGGTCCGATTCATGTTCACCCAGGGACAAGGGCAGAACAGCGTAATTGACGAGACGCGAGACGCGGACCAAGAGCGCATCCGCATCACGAGCATCGTCCAACGCGCGGCTTTTTCTGAGAGAGCTTCTCACCGACGTGCCTGCCGAGAAGATGCATGCGTTTTACAAGCTGGCTGGGCGAGGACCTGAGACTGGGTTGGATCTGACCAAATTGAAGGGCAAAGAATTGCCAAGACGGGACTTTATTCCGGAAAACGACAACGCGAAGACCCGTAATGAGGTAGTTGGGCTGATGATGCGGAGTTGGGACAGGTAGGCTCTGGCAGGATGAGATTTGTGAAAAGTATTGCTGCAGGGTAAGTCAAAGCTTGGCAGTTGCGTGTTACGGCCCAACAGGAGGCCCGGCAGAACATCGGTCCGTCCAAGACCGACTGACCAATCACAGCGCCGCTCACCACGCCACTGGTGAGCAATCACCACACAACAGCAGTGAGCAACACCACTAATCACTACTATGACGGTGATCACATAGTTATATAAAGCCTCACTGCCTAGAACTCTCTCCTAGCTTACCCAGTCTTCAATACACAAAGAACAACGCTTTTCAAGCTATCGTCACATTGCTCAGCCTGAACCGCCCCAGGATTCTGCTTACATAAACTGACCCAACCGTCACATTTCGGCATAGTGGAGCTGGTAGGTGGGGTCACTCTCTGGCGTCGGTCACGTTGGGTCGTACAAGGAGCCCCACTTAAGCGGGAATAAACAGGGGCCATTCACACGATGCAAAACTTTTTCATCTAACAGCTCCAAATTGGAGCAGACTCGTACAAATTCCAGACTGAACGTGAGGAGGGAAACGCTAAGGTATATCACGATGACTTACTGATCTAGCTATACAAGTAAAAATACTAAGGCATTAACGGTCTGTAACACCTAGGGCTTGATAGGTAGAACCAACAAAGCTGCCGTGACTGTGATTGGCTGTGGAACGACTTTGCCCCACAGATATAGTAGCTCGTCGGTATCGCCGAGTACATGGATGACGAATCATGTCAAGTTTCTAAACTACTTCTTACTGGCTATGTGCCCAGGTATCCGGTCCCTTACATAGCCCCTCAAGGCGATGACCATGCTACATTACATCTCTGGTCTGTGACCCTACTTTTGGTACATTACAATACTAAGCGGTATTACCGGAGAGCAGCGCCGGAATTGACTTTCGACTAACCTTCGGTTCGGTTGAGTCGTTTGGCCCACCCACCGTGGCGGGGAAGACAGTGGATATAAATTGTCACCGACGTGAACCCTATATTAACTATTCTTAATGTCTTCGGAAGATCACTGTCTCCTCCGATCTCTCCTTTTATAAAGATGCGGAAGCGGGAAGTTCCGTTGTGACGCAAATATTAGGACAATGTTCTCCTTTTCCGGACAATGCCCAGTTGTATGTGAATGTGAAATCAAAAGTCCACATTGCTCGATTTACAGCAGTCAAGCTATTATAGCCAAGCATGAGCGCAGGAGGCTGCAAAATCGAATCGAACAGCGAGTACATCTGTATATCGTAAAGGTGCCGCGGCTCTTCCTTTTGCGGTACAAGCAGACAATGATGAGATGGCACCTTTGTCATTGACCGAGGACCTGATCTCAGCAAGCAGACTTCTCGAGGCAGTACGACCATACACCTTCAGCAAGACTTGAACGCGTAGAGATTTTTAAACAGTCCAGTAATCGCTCAGTTACCACAGACGAGGCTAACCTACTCGGTCAAACGCCGCTATACCTGGCCCTAGAAAGCATAAACAAGGACAGGTGCCCAGCTTTTTTTTTTGTGAGGCAATAGCTTGTATAAGCGTAAGATACAACGTGGAAAATGTGATTCAATATTGTCGTACAAACCGGCTCCATTCCAAAAGTAAAATCTTCTATTCTCATCTGTTGCATGGCATGTATTAATGCACCCCCCCCCCCCCCCCCCCCAAGTCTTAGAACAAGTCCCGATTCCAAGGTAAGAATGCTATGGCTTTATGTAGTAGCGGAAGATTTATATATATTTTTCAGCTGACCCCTCATTTCGGAACATGCAAGAATGCGTCATCAAAAGAGCACATGTGTAGAAAGCTTCCGAAAGAAACTGGCCCTTATTCACCTTTACGACTGAGACATGATTGAAGGAGAAGCGCTCACATTAACACATCATACTTCAAGCTGGTGCCAAGACAACTGATACTGCGAATTGGTAGGCCTTAGGATAACCCCAAGACGGCGGCTAAGAAGCAGGAAGCAAATGGTCTCCCCGCGCCCCCTTCACTATTTCTTGTATGTACATCTGGTGAATAAGTACGTACATGTTCGAGCTAAGCTCACAATGTAGCAGATAGAGTGCATCTTCTTCCAGATAACGAACGAGAGGTGCTATCTACATTATACACGGCAGACACACTGCATGTGAATCTAACGCAAAACACTACAAACTCTTCCATAGCAAGTACTTTCTTACACATAGTCCACATTCGCCATTTACTTGACTTCTAGCTGGCCGCGACTCATCAAAGAGCTGGAGCTTTCCGTGTGCCTGAACTGTGCTGCAGTATTGTGCTGCTGGTTCAATTGTAGCTCGCCTAGCCAACGCGGTTCTCAGTCTGCATTTTACATTTCTTTTTCTTCTTCGTCCACGAATGAAATGCCAAAGCCGTCATCCGCGAGCGGTACGTATAATAACTCACGCTTGTCGTGTTTCGGCGGGAGATATTCGAACCCAGCTAAGAGTTGACCCAAGTTTTTTTTATCTTCATGTGCAGCTTGGGACATCAGTGTAATCTCAGATTCGGCTGTTTTCGTATCAGTACATATAGACTTATAACGGAACGATGTTAATTTATTCTTGCATACGATTCGATATTGGACTTGCCCAGGCGAGGGCAGCAGCGCCAAGGAGAAGGATCGGAGACGCGAGCATGATTGGAAGCAATGTGCAACTTAGCTTATGACGGAGGATGAGGAATGAGCTGACTGTAATGTGCCGCTGAGAGGGAATTGGATCGATATTTATAATGATATCCAGTAGAGGTGGAATGTGGCCTTGATCCTACGAGTTTGGCCCAATAATAAATTACTGCGGATTATGATATACCTGTTCCACCTAATAATTCGCCTCCTAATCATAAGCGGGTAATCTACTTTGTACTGCTGTGCAGAAATTGACGCTATTTTTCTTACTAGTTCTTGGCTATTTTCATGACTTCTCATCTCTTGCCCCCAAGCCTCCGGTGGCTACAAAACCCTTGCCAGTGGGTTTAGTACATTGTAAACAATGATGCTGACCGCGTGGAGACGGAGGCTTATCTTTGTTCTGGGCACTTATTTGAAGTTACACTATAGCTAACACCTTTATCAGGTCTAGCGCCTATTATATGACGAGTTGCGCGGCGGTGAGTCCACGAGATCTGGAGTCTGAATTCAACCCCAGGGCCTCGACGGCACTGAAAGACATGTCTCGTTGGGCCACATTACTTGTTACTTGCCCGCACTACCCAGAAGAAGAGCTGCGTAGTAAATATTTATGTCGAAAAGTGTTAGGGTAACTGTATTTTCAACCACATAAGCCCGTCCTTTATCTAAGCCATACCTTCATTCACATACGCCACCCCTTCAAGGCCAGGTCAACACGAGCCGGAACCTTCACGAAGCAGGCAACGTCTGCAATAACGGATGAGGCAACTTCATTTCATGTACAGTGCATGGAAATTTACTTGCATTTCCGGAGAGGATGGTCTATTCTTTTGTGATTAAATCTAAGTTGAGACATGGGTCTATCATTCTGTTCCACGAGCTGAAGAAACAAACAAAGACACATGAATGGAGGAAAGCCGAGTATTTAGTTGCCAACCCAGTCTTTTGATGGTCACGTTTAGTATAATCCCAAGTGTGCTACACGTAAGAGGCCCGATATTCAAATCTTACAATACATCTATATCTCTAGTTGAATGGGTTTTTCGTTTTGATTTGTTTTTATCTTCACCAGCTCAGCCCGCCATGGATGCTGCTGCTGTAGAGGGATCTTCATAATCGACTTCAGAAGCTTGTATCACAATATACCAAAGGTACTGAAGTCGTAATCTCATGCCAGTTGCTACCTTGCCTAACCACAAGATGTTACCGCACTGTTCTATGTGAGGTACTTTCGGGTATTTCTATCCCTATTGGCTTGACAGAGGCAAGAAGCATGAACATGCATGGCTAACAGGTTCCTGTCTCTGTGTCTACAGTGTAATACCTCTACCTATAGCTACGATCACGTGTTGAGAGGAGAATTGTCTATTTCCGAGGAAGTCCTTGTACCAGGTCTAATAATCTAACTCAGCGACTTGATTAGCGTAAATGTAGACAGTAAGCCAAGAACCTGGCCCACCAGAGCTGGTCTAAGACACAGCTAAGAAAAATTGCTTCCTTGGTAGAGTTTGCATCCGGCCTATTGTAACGCTGAGAAGTGTCTTACGGGGAAATAATTTTGTTGAACTAGCCGGCGATCCTATTCTGACGGTATGAACAATACGAGATTTGTAGCAAAATTGAGACAGGGTTGCTAAGTGTGGGAAAAATGCAGCGGAGTCCAAAATATCTTTTACGGTATAGGAAGAGAGTAGGTTGATCGACTATAGATTCGGATCGCCATGGCTGCCTGTTCTCCTTTTCCTCCTTCAGTTTTTCTCAAGAGAGTACGGCGTGACTTATGTGTAAGAAAAAAGTGCTGGAGAGAGGGTATGTGGTTCTGCGGACAATATTGAAATAATAAGTCAAGATGCAATTGCGCGGCAATCAAATCCGGACGAGGAAGTCACCGATCTCAGATACTTGCAATACTCTAACTTAAGACGCAGCTGCTTTCAAAGACCAAAAACCTTTATAGACTTTGACTCCTTGATGGCTTCCTTATTCAGCCAGGACTGAAGTTCTTGAGCGTCTACTTACGTTGAACAGCAACATAAGTCAACTCCACAGCAGCTCCGTCGATCAGACCGCCGGAGAAGTCGGGAAATCCGTCAAGTATCCAACCTCATTACTTTCCATAAAACTCCACGTTTCGTTCTAAAAAAATTCAACTCTCCATTCTTTAATCGTAGTATAATCCTTATCCCTGAACACAGCTTTAAGATTCCATTTCCAATGAGTATCGACATATTCTGGAAGCAAGGCCACGATGAGCAATAAAGCGAAATTCAAAAGGCAATCATTGACTTTGGTCGATATCGGCTTTCCTAAATCTTTCATTTTCGCAAGACCCCAAACACGATTGTAATGCAAGATTAGCATGTTAGCAGGCGATGAAGTGTGGAGACTAGTCAATCTAGAATCCCCAGATGCTTGAACAGGTATATCTGCAATGAAGTCGGCCCATGTTGCAAAGTTGTTGATGCCAACCTCGTTGTCGTAGTCTTAGAGCAAGACTGCAATTCAATCTATCGAATAAGCGTTCTCTTCCTCACACACCTATAGAAATTCTGACTTAGTAGCGGCTTTTGTAACTTTGAAGATTATTTTCCCTGCTGGCTTTCAAGTACTGTAGCATTCTAAGCCGTACATGGTACCTAGTTGGCGATACACACGAGCAGCACAGAGTTAAAAAGCTGGTTCATTAATTCTCAACAATTATTCACAGGCCTAAATATTATTAGAGCACAGTGCGATATAACGTATTTTGGGCTAAGCAGCACCTATATTTCACGTCAGATTAGGTAGAATATGTCAGGTTTAGGTCTGTTTCAATGGTTATAATCATTTATCTACCTGACTGTTAAGCTACAATGACTGATAAAGAACGCATTATATTCCTTTCAAGAGCCATTGATGAAGTTTGATCCAATAAGATGTTTACTTGTATGTCGAAAATACACTGTATAAAATTAGCAAATGTTACAATGAATATCCGCCAATAAACCGTATATTTACAACAGTACATGCTTTGTAACAAGCCACAGCATGACAAGCTTTTAGTTGCCATTCTTTTAACACGAGTTTCCACACTTGACGTGAGGGTGGCTATCGGGACAAACGCACCAGCGCGCGACAGAATAATCTTCGCAAGTCCCTCGTATGCATTCACCATCGTCATTCGAACATCCTACTATGTCCCGATGCCGAACAAAAAGGGCTGCATAGTGTTTCATCCGCGGATACGGTCACTATAGCGCCGAGAATAAGTGCAAGAAGCACAGCGTTAGGTGATAATTATCTTATTTTATATCATAATGCACGTAACTTGTCGAACTAGTAAGAGACGGATAGCATACTAGTCGAGATTTTAATCCGAATGTTCGGGTTTTGTGGCCTAAATCTCCAGCTCTAATGTTCTTTCAAAGCTTATAGTTCCATAAACTGTGCAGACCGAGCTTTTGATATAGCAACAGGCAAACTCTAGTTAACGTTTGCAAATGATCTAAGCCTACATAAGCGCGTGAAAGGCCAAACTTGAAAAGAACCTAGTCAATCTATTCCTCGAGCTCGGGCTTAGCCTTTAGGATCTAGAAGGTTTGGCAAGCTATGTTGTACCAACCTTTAAAAGCGACGCAATAGGAGAGATAGCATGCTCCAGTGCAACTCTGGAACATTATTTCAGGTCATGAGGCTTGCAACTGATATACAAAAGTAGCTCCACATGTGTCATGTGCTCGAAGAACCTGTCCTGCTTCGAGCCGACAGTGCTCTACTACCCGTGCAATTCAGCCATATCACAACATGACTCAAAAATACGATGGCTAAAACACCAGATGCTGCTATCAACTCTGGGTCAATTAATTCTCGAGACTTTACTACGCGACAAAAGCTGAGGTTAAGAGGTTGTAGGTTGTCAAAAAGGGGACGTCATATCTCGTGTAGGGTTATTCGATGAGAAGTAATGTCTGGGACGATGCCTTCTACAGTCAACTTACGCTAGAAAGAGAATATGAATTTTATCAGCAGCAACCGACTGGCTATTTCGTCGCTCCTGCCGGTTATACGATCCATGCTAGAAATCAACTAGTGTTAACCTTAGTTATATAATCTTTCGCAATTTGCAAGCCATACCGCGATTCTGACATCACTTCTGACAGCAGCTCTGAGTTCACCTTGCATGACGGACGCAAATTCTCAGTGAGGAGCAAGAGGAGGCCAATTAGTTGGTTATCTTTACCTCAACCGCTACAACAGGGAAGGCAAAAACTCAAATGCATGGACTATGCCCATCCAACCAGTTAGTTTTAAGGCTGAAGAGAAGGTCAATTCTGACCTGTATCAACGAAGACGAAGGGAATATAAGGTTTTAGGTATGTCTAGAAAGCGGATTATATATGCCTTGAAGTTGCATTCTAGCGGACGGACTCTGTCAATGTTTTGCGACGGCACTGCTATTTGGCCTTCAGAAACCTTGTGCCGCCAATCCGATGCTCTTCTCGCAGCGCAATGATGTTTTGCTCTTCCAAGCACTAAGTTTTAACCCAATTCTAACCCTACTCTTGCCTTTTTCTTTTCTTTTAAAAAAAAACCTTCATGTAAATATCTTTGCTAATCTATCTCCAACCGCTAACCTCATCCTATAGTTTCACAAACGTAGATATCTTCGGCGCGATAGCAGGAGCAGCTAAGACTATAGTAGAATCTAAAATAAAAGGCTAAGCTCTAGTAGTGAGCGGGTAGTAATAATAAAAATGCTAAAAGTAACATTAAATTAGATAGAAAAGAAAAACTTAAAGTACCCTATTCTTAGCGAGTACCTAATTATTACAAGCTTTATACTCTGTAATCCTTACTTCTTCCTAGTAAGCCCTACCCAGCCTTGACACATATCGCATATTATGGCCAGGTTACATGGGTAGGGGGCATAGCCTACTTATCTTAACATAGAGACAGACCACTTAATCTGCGGTGGGGAAGGAGGCTGGATGTCATGGGACGTGCACAGCGATAAATCCAACGATAATAGAAACAGTAATAATCTTGTGTATTCTCTCTATATAGTATACAGTAATAGCTAGTAAAGAAGTTAAGAAGTAAGATATAAAAAAAAAAAAGAAAAAAAAGTAAAAAAAGCTTATAGTAAAGTAAGTTTTATTTTTATAGTTATATAACTTAATATTTCTTTAGCTAAAGAAAAAAAATAGTAGCTTTATTATTTTATAATACTACTTTATAGTATTATAAGTATAAAACTAAAAGGTTTTTAAACTATATATAAAAAAATAAAAAATTTCTTAATTTTAAACTTTAGCTAATATATTTTTATATCTTTTTATACTATTTAATTTAATTTATTCTTATACTTATTATTACTAACTTATATTACTAGAAGTTAAAAGGAAGAACTTAAAAGTATTACTTAGTATAGTAGTATTGTTTTAATTACTATTAGTAAAGGTTTATTACTACTACTATTATTTAAAGTATTACTAAGTATATATCTATTATAATTATAGTATTTATTGTTTTTTTATTTACTTAGCCTTAAAGAATAAATAAGTTTTTATAACTATATTTAAATTAAACCTTTAAACTAGTTAAAATAAAAACTATTAAATATTATTAAGTAAAATAATAGCTTAAATAATATAGTTAATAAAAAAGAAAATATTAACCTTAAACTTCTTTAAGTAGTAGTATTTTATATAGTAGTATTAAGCTTTTAAGACCTAGTATATAGTATATAAGAAGTCTTTATTAAAATACTAAGCTTATAAATAGCTATAATAAAAGTATTTACTATAAACATTAGTAAATTATATAACAATAAAGACTACTATATAACTCTTATAGTAATTATAT